>JBBPBO010000001.1:7568882-7647146 GCA_037974295.1 Cicer cuneatum | reverse complement strand
ACAGATTTTCCATTTTCATCTTTGTCCAATGAAGAAGATGGATGCATGGGAGTAGTCATGATTTTGGCTTCATTCATTTTATATTTTGTTAAAAGATCTTTTGTATATTTTTCTTGACAAATGAAAATGCCATCATCATGCTGTTTAATTTGTAAACCAAGAAAGTATCTCAACTCCCCCATCATGCTCATTTCAAATTCACTTTGCATAAGATTTGAAAAGGCATCACACATTTTTTCATTGGTTGAACCAAAGATTATATCATCAACATACACTTGAACTATGAGTAAATCATTTTTATCAATTTTCTTAAAGAGTGTAGTGTCAATGTTTCCTCTGGAAAAACCATTTTTGATTAAAAAAGAACTTAATCTTTCATACCAAGCTCTTGGTGCTTGCTTCAGACCATATAGAGCTTTGGTAAGTTTATAAACATGGTCTGGTTTTGATTGATCTTCAAAACCAGGTGGTTGTCGTACATAAACTTGCACATTTTAAAAAACCATTTAAAAAAGCACTTTTTACATCCATTTGAAAAGGTTTTATGAGTTTATGAGCTGCATATGCAAGAAGGATTCGTATAGCCTCTAACCTTGCAACTGGTGCGAAAGTTTCATCATAGTCAATACCTTCTTGTTGATTGTAACCTTGAGCAACCAGTCTGGCTTTGTTACGAATGACCTTACCTTCTTCATCCAGTTTGTTTCTAAACACCCATCTTGTTCCAATGATGGTCTGGTTTTGAGGATCTGGTACAAGATTCTAGACTTCATTCTTTTCAAACTGATGAAGTTCTTCTTTCATTGCATTAATCCAAGATTGATAAACAATGGTTTCTTTGATTGACTTTGGTTCTAGTTGTGAGATCATTGCCATGTTGTTGTTGTCATCCTCTTTGAAAGACATTCTGGTTCGAATTCCATCAGCTGTATTTCCAATAATCTGATCCTGGGGATGATCACTGATTGTTTTCCAGCTTTTTGGAAGAGAATGAAGTGGAGACTGTTTATCAGTCTGGTTTTCCTGGGGAACATTCTGCTGCTGCTGTCCAGAATGTTCTTCTTTTTCATCATCTTTCTTGCTTATTTCCAGATCATCAAATTCATCAAATAATACATGTATACTAATTTCAACAACCTTTGTTTTGAGATTAAACACACGAAATTCTTTAGATTCGGTTGAGTATCCCAAAAATATGGCTTTGTCTGATTTAGCATCAAACTTTCCAAGGTTTTCTTTGTTGTTTAAGATGTAACAATAACACCAAAAAATGTGAAAATATGAAATGTTTGGCTTTCTATTTTCCAGATTTCATATGGTGTTTTGTTGATGATTTTTCTTATTGTCACACGGTTTAAGATGTAGCATGAAGTGTTTATGGCTTCAGCCCAAAAGTATTTTTCAACATTTGATTCTTCCAACATTGTTCTTGCCATTTATTGCAATGTTCTTTTCTTTCTTTCAACAACTCCGTTTTGTTGAGGAGTTCTTGCACAAGATAGATTATGAGAAATGCCAAGATCTTCAAAAAAGTTTTAAAAGAGGCATTTATGAATTCTCCTCCATGATCACTTCTTACAGAAATGATTTTGGAATCTTTTTCATTCTGAACCTTCTTACAAAAGTTTTTGAAAGCATCAAATGCATCATCTTTTTGTTTTAAAAATAAGACCCATGTGTATCGAGAGTAATCATCAACAATAACAAAACCACATCTCATTCCACCTAGACTTGTTGTTTTAATAGGACCAAAAAGATCTATGTGAAGCAGCTCAAGGACTCTATTTGAGGAAATAAACTCTTTTGGACGAAAGCTACTTTTAACTTGTTTTCCTTTAGCACACGCTTCACATATTTAATCTTTATCAAAATTAATTTTTGGCAATCCTCTAACAAGTTCTAGTTTTGAAATCTTTGAAATAGTTTTCATACTGATGTGTCCTGTCCTCTTGTGCCAAATCCATTTATCTTTGTTTATGGACATGAAGCAGGATTCATCAGGTAATTCTTCAAGGTATAAAACATAAAGATTTTTCTTTCTTATACCTGAAAAAATGAGTTCGCCATTTTTGTTTTTAACTTCACAGAAGTTTGGTTTAAAAATAACCTCGAAGCCATTGTCACATAGTTGACTTATGCTTAAGAGATTATGTTTCAGACCTTTTACATATTGAACATCAGAAATTTGAGCTGAGTTTTTCTTACCAATGGTTCCTTTACCTTTGATTTGAGCTTGGTTGTTGTTACCAAAGGTTATAGAACCTCCTTCTTTCTTTTCAAATGACATGAATGAGCTTTTATCTCCTGTCATATGTCTTGAGCAGCCACTGTCCAAGAACCATGGCTTTTTCTTGACAAGTTGAAATCCATTCTGCATAAGATGTTATATTAACTTTAGGTACCCACTCTTTTTTGGGTCCTTGAGAGTTAGTTTCAGGATTGGATTTTCTTTTGAAATAACATGCTGATTCATGATGACCAAATTTGAGACAATAGGAACATTTAACAGTTCGTCTTGGTGTTGTATTTGAAATCTGAGTTTTTGAAGGTTTGAATCTTGATTGTGTAAAGATTCTGGATCGTTCTCCCTTTTTCAAACTTTCTAGAGAATGTTCAGTTTTTCTTTTTGAACTTTCTCCGTTTTGAGAATAAGCTGGAGAACGTTCTAGTTTTTTCAAAATTGGCTTTTTCTTTTCAAACATCTTTCTGCTCTTAATCTTTTCATTCCATTTTTTGAAATAGCACGCAAATTCCAAATGTCCAAGTTTTTTACAGTTTGAACATTTTGTTTTGCATTTTTCGATCTTGTTTTCCTGAATAAAAAAGTTTTCGTACATTTTGGTTTTTTGAGTTTGATCAAAACCAAGACCAGCCTTATCAAATATTCCTATTTGCGATCCCATGATCTTCTGAAAAGTTTCAGTAGCTTTTATAAAATTAAGCAAATCAGTTTTTAAAATTTCATTTTCAGATTTAAGATTAACGTTCTCCGTTTTAGCAGCAGAACGTTCTTGACCTTTCTGAATTTCACAATCTTGCTGTTTTGATTCCCTCAGTTCTTGAATGGTATTCTTAAGAATATCAATCATGGCCTGAGCCTTTTCTTTCTCTTCTTTTTCTTTAAAGACTTGTTCTTTTAAAGAACTACATTTTTGTATAAGAGTGTTCGAATAATTTAGCAAGTTGTCAAATTCTTTTCCCATTAACTCACACAGAGAACAGGGTTCAGAATCTATTACCTCGTTTTCTTCTGTGTCTGCCATCAAGCATATGTTGACTTCTTCTTCTTCTTCTTCTTCTTCTTCTTCTGATTCTTCAGAGTCATCCCATGTAGCCAGCATTGATTTCTTTTTGAAAGGAAATCACTTTGGTTTATTCTTTTTCAATGGACATTCAGATTTGTAATGTCCAAGTTTATTGCAACCAAAGCATGTAATCTGGCTCTTATCAACTTCTGTTTTGGGATTTTTATTGGGAAATCCTTTTTTGATTTGATCTCTTCTTCTCATCATTCTTTGTATTTTTCTAGTGAGAAGAGCAATTTCTTCATCAACATCTTCTTGTCCAGTTTCTTCTGGTTCTTCATCAGTTTGTAGAATGATGCTTTCTTGAGATGCTTTTAGAGCTACTGCTTTTCCTTTCTTTATAGGTTTATCTTCTTGTAGCAGTATTTCATGTGCTCTTAAAGTTCCTATCAATTCTTCCAGGGGAAGTGTTTCAAGATTCTTGGCTTGGCTTATAGCTGTTACCATTGGTCTCCATACAACTAGAAGACATCTCATGATTTTTTTTACCCTGTCTTGTATTGAATAGGCTTTGCCAAGAGAACGCATTTCATTCACTATTATTGTGAATCTTGCGTACATCTCATCAATGGTTTCTCCTTCTTGCATTTCGAATAATTTTAATTTTCGTATACCAATGTCAATCCTTGTTTCTTTGACATGGCTCGTGCCTTCATGATGAGTTTGTAATGTGTCCCATACTTCTTTGGTAGTTGCACATTCGTCTACTCTTTCACTTTCTTCCCTGCTCAAAGCACACGATAAGAATAAATGAGCTTTGGAGTTTAGGAGTACCTTAGCTTTATCATCAGAAGTCCAGTCTGCTTCTTTCTTTTCTGTTGAAGCTGAATCTTCTTGATTCATCCTTGGAACATGATTTCCATTTACTATGATGTTCCACATGCCTGTGTCCTGTGATTTAAGAAACAATTGCATTTTTGTTTTTCCAAAAATAATAATCAGTACCATCAAAGAATGGTGGTCTGTTAGAGGATCCTCCCTCAACAATGTATTTTGCTTTAGACATTTTCTGGATCTTTTTCTCAAACACTGGTTAGGTGTTCTTTCTAGAGACCTTGCTCTGATGCCAATTGAAGTAGCGAAATTGATTTACAAGGAAATGGGTTTGAATTGTAAATCTCCATTTTTAAAATTTCCAGAAAAACTTCAGTTTTAAGCTCAAGAAAGTTCTTGGTTAAGGAAGCAGAAAAACAGAGAACGTTCTTGGTTTTATCAGAAAACGGAGAACGTTCAGTTTAGTATGTAAAACAGAAAAACGATTTTGTATTTCAATCTTAAAAACAATCAAACTTGATAAGGAGGTTAGGGATAAGAAATACCACACGCAGATATATCCTGGTTCACCCAAACTTGGGCTACGTCCAGTCCTCACGAAGTGAGATTTTCCACTAAGTGTTTAAAACAAGAACCTTCTTGGTTTTACAGCACCTAGTCTAGATCAACCTTGATATTTTGTTTTCAGAACTTAAACTGATTCCTACCCAGAAAAAGTTTAACCAAATCACCTATCAATCTTGATAGGATTTCTTACAATCTACCCAAACTATCTTTTACTCTTATAGTTTGAGTTTACAATGATGATGAGATTGATTTTGTTTGAATCTGTGAAGTCTCAACTTGTGTTTGAGATTCGATTCTTTACAGATAAATCAGAATATATATCAGAGTAAAACGATTTAACTAAAAACTGATTCTGTAAGAGATTTTCAGAACTTCAAGTATGAATGTGAATGATTTTGATCGCTGTGTTAGGACATGAACTTCTGATTTTTCCTTGAGCTGTGGCCTTCCTTTTATAGGCTTGAAAGCAGTGAATGAAGGCCAATATAGCCGTTGTAAAGGCCTTGTGTCAGACTGGACCAGTGACTTTATTTCTAATTAAAAATAATCATTTTCTTCTTCTGATCAGTCTTGAGCTGTAATGCGTTTTGGATCAATCTTTCTTGAGTTGTTAATGATCTTCTGAAGCTTCTGATAAGTGGCATTTTGCTGGCTTGATCTGAAGCTTTGGATCAGTAAAAACAGATTGAAAACAATCACGAAAGCTTGAAGTAAGAAGCTTGTACTGAAGCTTCTAAAACTGCCTGGAGATTGATGATCATTCTAGACCTTTGTACTTTAAGTATCCTGGAGACTGATGATCAATCTGGATGTTTTTTAGGCCATACTGGAAAATGTCTTGACTTCAAGACTGTTTTAACATTCTTGACAGCCAGTTCCAGAACTGCCTGGACAGGCATCTTTGAGAGCCTTATTCTTTCTCAATTTGAACGACTTCTTGAATTGAATAGATCCTATGTGTTCTCTGCCATGTAGTGATCGTATCCATGTAACTTCCAGAGCCAACAACTTCAATTAAGTGTTGGAGAAAGTTTGGTCTTTATGGTGTCGTGGTCTGGCAAACATTCTCCGTTTTCCAGAATGTGGAGAATGTTCTTCTGCTGCTGTTTTCTTTGATTCTTTTGAAACCTGTCTTTGATTTAGAACACTCAAAAGCACAGATTAAATTAATAATACATTTAGAATCATAATTAAACAATCTTTAATTAACCTTTGTTTGTTTTCATCAAAACATTAATTTTGAGAGTTTGTCTTAACAAGGCTATGTTCTGATCAGCATAACTTCTTGATTTCTTCTGATATTTGAATTCTTTTGGTATGAAGCAATTGTCCTTATGGCAGGCTTCCCTCTGGTGTATTTCAGATGTTCTTCTGATATTGTTTCCGTTTGGTCTGGGCCTCCAAAGTTATCCTCTGATGATGTTTTTCGACTTCCTGGTTTTTTCCAGAATTTATCCTCTGGTAAATTCAGGACGTATCCTCTGTTAATTTCCAGAATGTATCCTCTGGTAATTTCCAGAATGTATCCTCTGGTAATTTCCAAAATGTATCTTCTGGTAATTGACTTCATGAGGTATCTTCTGGAGTCTGATAATTACTGTTTCCAGAACTGTCTGGACAGGCTTGTTTGAGATTCTTTCTCAGTTCGAATGTCCTCTTCATTTGAATTGATCCTATGTGTTCTCTGCCATGTAGTGATCATATCCATGTAACTTCCAGAGCCAACAACTTCGATTAAGTGATGGAGAAAGTTAGGTTTTTAGGCTGTCATGGACTGGTGAACATTCTCCATTTTCCAGAATATGTGGAGAATGTTTTCTGCTGCTGTTTTCTTTGATTCTTGCTTTGTTCACTTATGCATTTATGTTCCTTAAACAAACTTAAGTGAAATCATTAGTAGACCACCATTCATAAAACTTAATCATTTAATTTAAAAGGTTTGTTGTCATTAAAACATATATCAAAAAGGTTTTTTCCTCAACTATCATGTGGTTGACCAATGCATTCATATATCAAACTAGTCAAGTTTGCATTTAGCATTAAAGAACATAGCATATATGATGATCATATCATTGTAGTCAATATTGCAATCAAGATATTGATAATGATAGCAACAATAATATGACATAATTGTATGCAAGCATTTTAACTCACTTTGAAAAATAGTCAAAAATATTTATTCTTCTCATTTTTTAGAAAGAAAACAATGAGTAAACTTCAGTTTCAGGAAGAATAATATTTTCAAAAAAACTCCCCCTGAATTTTTTAAATAATTCAAAGTTCCATAAAATAAGAAAAATGTTACTTTGCTCTTTGTCCTCTTTCACAAGAGATCACCTTTCAATATGAATATGAACAAGCTTATTGTTAGAAATAGATCCATTTATTTATTTGTAAAACTAGAGAGAATGAGTGCATACAAGGAAGCGAAATAAGATGAATCAAATATAATTTCTCTCTTTACAAAACATTTTTATTCTAAGAATGTTTGTATTTTTCAAAAACTCATTTTTTAAATGGATAAAAAAAATATGCCAAAGGATTTGATCATATTAAAGAAATGTTTTTTACAAGGTTTTTTGCAAACATACAAATAAACAATAAGGCATATATTCAAGCATACTTTCATGAGGCTTTTTGATTGTTGCTATTTTGTCTATCATGTTTAAAGTAAATTTAAACTCTTGAGATCAATTTTTCACAAAAGAAGTAAGCAACAAATAAGACTCATTTGCAAAGACATATATTAATATGCTTCAAAATGTTCACATATCAATTTTTGACTTTCATGGCATCATCTTCTTGGATTACTTCAAAAATGAATCCTAAACAAGGATATAAATTTAAAATATGTTGAAGAAGGATCTTTTTCAAAAGCCACATCATAAACTCAATTTTTTGGTTTTTTGAAAAGCCATATTCAAGAAATTATACTTAGACAACAAGCAATGTATAAGCTATTCAATATATTCAAAATAATTGAAGAGAACATGATAAAGAATTCTTTCTAATTCATAAGAAGGTGAATGATGTTAATACATTTAACATGATAATTTGAAAAATGTTATTGTGCAAAGTGTAAAAAGGTTCAATGAAGTATAATTGACAAAACGACCCTTTGTCTAATTATTAAAGACACTAATTTATTCTAAATGTCTTTATAACTAGAACAATAATTTTGAATGTCAAACTGGGTTTGCACACTTGTTTATCATAAAAAGTGTATGAACAAATAGTGAAAACATGTTGAATTTAGAATAGAAAATAGGCATATGCACATACAAGTAATGTAATCAATTTAAACTTTTAAAGTCATACTTGCATAAAAAATAACATGCATTTTTAATTTTAAGAACACTCAATCAATCATATGATATAAAAAAATATTCATTCTTATCATGATGCAAATAGCATAAGAATTTTGGATTGAGTGTACCTCCTTTAGTGGTCTAGTTCAACGACAAGAGATCTTTGAATATTTTGGAGCTTCTCTTCATTCTCTTTTATTCATCTTGATTGATGGTCAAAGTGGGACAATTTATCTTTTGTTGTTGAGAGAGTTCCTCCATAACGACATTAATTTAATATTGCTCTATTTTGGCTTCATTGATCGATTTTTGGCTATATTTGAGAAATCGTAGCCACGTTGTTATCATATTTTTGATACCAATTGAAGTAGCAACGTTGAATGAAGAAGGGAGAATGTTTGTTGGAGGTGAAGAACGTTCGTGAGGGGCAGTTGTTGTGGTTGAACAAGATGGAGAACATTGTTGAGCAATAACAATGTTATTCTCAATATCTGAGATTTCTTTTTCACCTCCAGCAACTTTGAGACTAGTAATAAATTCCTCCCAATTAGTTCTTCCAATACCTTGATCATGAGGAGATGCTTTTTGAAGGTCAATAGTGAGATAGGTATAGGAACAACTGGTTCAAGCTCATTGTTGATGTTGTTCAACCATATCATCATGATGTGCAACATTAGTTTTGATTCGATGAAATATATTTACTATCAAGAACATTCTGCTCTTGTGGAGAACATTCTGCTCTTTGTGGAGAATGTTCTGGTGTATACTTTCTTGCTTAATTTGATCTTTTTCTTATATCCTTTTTGTTTTGCCATGATCAGACTTTGGAGTTTTCATGAATGATATTTGAACATTATGAACTTTGTGATTTATCCAAATATAACATTGTAATTATTTATCTTCACCATCTTATCTTTCATCATAAAAATCAACATATTCATCAACCATAATATGCATAATTTCATTTGAGCCTTGAGATTCTATAATATTTATAGAATGTAGAGTATTCAATAAATACACTTTGATGGCATTTTAAAACAAATTGCTCATACTTTCTTTATTATGTGAAACATAGTAATGACATTCAAAGTATGATATGTTTTGCAAAAAATGATATGAAGGCACGTCAAAGATATTTTCTACTAAAGCCAAGATTAAGAACATGATAAACAATTTTTGTGGCTTCTCTCCAAAATTATTTTTCACCACTTGATTTATTTAAAATTGTTCTATCATTCTTGTAACTAATTTCTTGTAACTTCATATTGTTTGAAAGTTCTGTTGACAAGAAAATCATGTGAAATATCATTTTCATCAAAGAATGATTTGAAGAATGATATTTCAAATTTCTCTTGATCATTTCTTATAGAAATGACAATTGTTTTTCAAAAGACTTAAAAACATGATTTGGTTGGAAATTCATCTAAGTATAAAACATAAGGATTTTTCTTTAAAATGAGGATGTTTGTTTTACTTCATCCATGTGGGGTTTAAAAATAACTTTAAAAGTAATTTTACAAAGTTATATCAAACATTCTTAATCTATGCAAAATTATTTCAACAAATGATACATGTACCTTTGATTTGTTAATGTTTTCAAAGGTTATAGACACTCCAAATTTTTGTAATGAGAGGAGACATCATACTTTTTCATTCATGTGTATTGAGCATGTCTTGTTCATGTATCAATGTTCTTTCTTGATTGTTGGATGGTGTTCCTGCATCACAAGTTAGTAATGACTTTGGTACCCATATTTGTTTGGGTCCTTGATGGTTAGTATATCTTCTTTTAGAAGATTTTTTAAAACTTGATCTCTTTTTAAAATAGCAAGTTGACTCGAAGTGGCCATTCTTGGAACAACGGGAACACTTTGTTGTTGGTCTTGAAGAAGGTTTGAAAATCTAAGTTTTAAAAGTATTTGAAATTGATTTTGATGAAATTCCAGAACGTTCTCTTTTTTTCAAACTTTCTGGAGAAAGTTCAGCTTTTGTTCCAGACCGTTCTCCGTTTTGAGAACAACCTGGAGAACGTTCTCCTTTCGGCAGATTTTTCAAAACTGGTTCAACTTTATTTGCAGAACACTCTTTCCTTTTAAAAATCATTTTGTTCTTGATTTTTTCATCTCTTTTCTTAAAATAACATACAAATTCCAGATGTCCAAATTTACTGCAATATGAACACTTGGTTTTGCATTTCTCCTCTTTTCTTTTAGGAACAAAAAGGTTTTCATAAATCTTTTCTTTTTGAGAATTTTTGAAACATAAATCATCTTTGTCAAATATCCTTTCTTCTTTAGTTTCAGAACATTTTGGAAAATGATTTTTTATGGTTATCTCATTGAGACTCTTTTGTTGCTCAACCATTTTTAAATGAGTTTGCTGCAAACTTTGAATGACCTTTCTGAGTTCGTCATTCATAGCTTGGACTTTCTCTTTTTCTTCTTTTTCTTTACGGAGTTGTTCTTTTAATAAACCATATTTTCGGGCAAGAAGATTTGAATCACATAAAAGATTATCAAATTCTTTTTCCATTTCTTCACATAAAGGACAAAGTTCAGAGATGGTTACCTCATTATTTTCTAAGTTTTCCTTTAAGTACATGTTGATTTCTGACATTACTTCTTCTTCCTGAATCTTTTCCTTTAACACTTGTTAGGTGCTTAATCTTCAGAGACCAAGCTCTGATGCCAATTGAAGTAGCAATATCGATTTACAAGGAAGGGGGGTTTGAATTGTAAATCTGCCCTTTTAAAATTTATGTTAAAAACTTAAGAAAATAACTCAAGATTGATCTTGGTTGTGAAAACAAAAAACAGTGAACGTTCTTGGTTTTCACCAGAAAACAGAGAACGTTCTTGGTTAGTTGAAATCAATAGTTCAGTTTATCTATCTAACTTGATAATTAACAAACTAAAAGTAAATAGGGATAAGGGAAGAGATATCACACACAGATATATCCTGGTTCACCCAACCCGGGCTACGTCCAGTCCTCACCACGGTGAGATTTTCCACTAAGTGTTTAAAACAAGAACCTTCTTGGTTTTACAGCACCTAGCTTAGATCAACCTTGATCTTTGTTTACAGAACTTAATCTAATTCCACCTGGTATCAGATTAATCAAATCACCTATTTGTCTTGATAGGATTTCTTACAATCTACCTCAAACTATATTAAACTCTTATAGTTTGAGTTTTACAATAATAATGATTGTTTTGTTAGAATCTGAGATGTCTCAACTCTTGTTTGTGATTCGATTCTTTACAAAGAACTCAGTATAAATGTATCAGAGTAAAATGAATTTAATCAAACTGATTCTTGTAAGTGATGAGAGATTTTCAAGTATGTATGTGAGTGATTGATGATATATCTTGGCACTTGAATGTCTTTGATTTTTGGACAGAATCTGAGTATGCTCAACTCGTGTTTGAGATTAGATTCTTGACAAAAGAATTCAGTAGATGATTCTGATATGAAGAGGAAAAAACAGAACTGAATCTTTTGTTTATGATTGAGAAGTTTTCAAGTATGAAGATGTATGTGAGTGATGTTTTTCTCTGTACTTGAAGCTGTATTTCTTCCTGAACTTTTGCCTTCCTTTTATAGGCTTGAGAGCATTTAATGAAGGCCAATATAGCCGTTGTTGATGCCTTTGTCTGACTTGACCAGAGGCATTATTTTTAATCAAAAGTAATCTACTTTTGACACTTTTTACTTTTTAGGTTGAGCTGTATTTTGCTTTTTGAATCAAACTTTCTTGAATATTTAATGATCCATTAATGCTTCTTGATAAGTGATAATATTGCTGGTCTGAACTGGAGCTTTGGATCATTTAAAACAGATTGAAAATGATCACAAAATGTTGTTGCAGAAAACTGTAGTTGCTGGAGATTGATGATCAATCTGGAGCTTTAGCTTTTGGATATCCTGGAGATTGATAATCAGTCTGGACTGATTTCTGAACATACTGGAAGCTGTCTTGATGCATTGTATATTGTTAAGATTGTTTATCAATCTTGATAGCAGAACTGGAGTTTTTTATTATGTCAAAACAGCTTGGAGAATGATGATGAACTTCTGCAGAATGTTAATGAAAATTCTGGAGATTGATAATCAATCTGGAGTCCTAGTATTTGAACTTTCTGGAGATTGATAATCAATCTGGAGGTTCAGTTTTGATCATTCTGGATGTCTTCCTGATCTTTTCTGGAGATATCCTCTGATATCGTTTTCTAGATGAAGTAAAATTTGACTGTCATGCTATGTTCTGGTCAGTTTATCTCTTGTAATACTTATTACATTTGATTAATTCTGAGCTGGAACAACTCTCCTCATGGCAGTCTTCATCCTGGTATGGTCTAGGTTTTCATCTGATATTTGTTCCTTCTGATCTGGGCCAGCAAACATATCCTCTGATCCATTCTGGATCAAGTCTGGACAGTTTTGATATTTCACTGCCAGGCTATGTTCTGATCAGCATAACTTCTTGATTGCTTCTGATATTTGAATTCTTATGGTATAAAGCAATTGTCCTTATGGCAGGCTTCCCTCTGGTGTATTTCAGATGTTCTTCTGATATTGTTTCCGTTTGATCTGGGCCTCCAAAGTTATCCTCTGATGATGTTTTTCGACTTCCTGGTTTTTTCCAGAATTTATCCTCTGGTAAATTCAGGACGTATCCTCTGTTAATTTCCAGAATGTATCTTCTGGTAATTTCCAGAATGTATCTTCTGGTAATTGACTTCATGAGGTATCTTCTGGAGTCTGATAATTACTGTTTCCAGAGCTGTCTGGACAAGCTTGTTTGAGATTCGTTATCTTTCTCAATTCGAATGTCCTCTTGATTTGAATTGATCCTATGTGTTCTCTTCCATGTAGTGATCATATCCATGTAACTTCCAGAGCCAACAACTTTGATTAAGTGATGGAGAAAGTTAGGTTTTTAGGCTGTCATGGACTGGCGAACATTCTCCATTTTCCAGAATATGTGGAGAATGTTTTGTGCTGCTGTTTTCTTTGATTTTTGCTTTGTTCACTTATGCATTTATGTTCCTTAAACAAACTTAAGTGAAATCATTAGTAGACCACCATTCATAAAACTTAATCATTTAATTTAAAATGTTTGTTGTCATTAAAACATATATCAAAAAGGTTTTTTCCTCAACATAATATTGGTGATTTTAGTTTTTAGATGTGTGTAATTGTGTTCACAAACATTCAAACATGTACTAACTCATAATAAATATATCTACTTTGTAACTCATCTTTTGACTTGGATCCATTTTTACTTGCACGTTGTATCTTGATACAATTCTTGATAGGTTTATCAACATTTTAACATCGTACTAATTCTGTTTTGTGATAAGACTTTTAAGAACCTTTTAGTATATCAAATGGTATTGCTTAGTTTTATTATATTGTTCTAAAAGTTTTGACTTACTATTATTATTATATTACATGTTATATTGCAAATAATAAGACAAAAAGAAAATAAGCTAAACTAACCTTAAATGGAGCCCCATCAAACCAAAACATAATAAAGAAGTAAATACAAAAACATTTGGGCCGCATCGTACAATTCCCCTAAAATCCTAACTCCCTGTGATACTTTCAGCAGCTAGTTAAGTGCTACTGTCACCCCCTGTAACAAAATGAAAAAGGTGCAATGGTTGATATTTCAACCCATCCATAATGTTATGCATACCTACATACATCAATAGTTGAGATTATTTACTTTTACCCTCAAAGCTCTTTATATAGGTTGAATTCGATATGCTTATGCTTCTTCCATAATAAATGAAAAGGATAATCCCATAACTAATTGAGTAGTTCCATTTACTAACGTAACTTCTGTAGCGATAAATTTTAACGTCAACAACACTCATTCTAACAATCTTTTCAACATTATCTTTTTAACTGGTACATTCATATATGTCTCGCTACTTTATGTGAAATCCTAAGGGACATTGTAAGAACAACGTGGAAGCATAAATCCAGAACATGGACATCAAAGATTTCTATAAACAAGTTTGTGAAAAAAATCATTTTAACAACGCATGAAAACGTCAATACATTTTTTCAACCATTCCCAACAATACTTTACCTCAACTATGCATGCCATTAGCATTAAGTAGTAATTAGCATGAGTTGATGAGTTCATACCTTTGTTATAATCATTCTACCAAAGTACTGTAGCAAGGAAAAAAATGCTACCTCATACAACAATAGAGCCAAAATTCCTTCAAACATAATCAAGATATTGATTGAAAACTGTGTATTTCAAGTATGTCATATTTATAGTGTGAGTTGGTAGAATGTCAATCATTTCTTCTCTCTATACTTGACAGTAACTCCTTCGGACATTCCAACAAGTTCCTTCAAAGCATCTCTCCTCGGCCGCGCAATCTTGTTGTTAGGGTCGAATAGAAGGACTTCTTCAAATGCCTTCAGAGCAGATCCAAATTCTTTTTTACTATCATATGCATCGCCAAGATTGTTCCACGCTGTGACATAGCCTGGTTGAAGCTTCACAGCTGTCTCAAACTGAGCAATTCCTTTGTCGAGCTTTCCGTCACGAACGTAGCTGACACCAAGAGCATTGTAAACCTATATTGATGGATTGCCGGGTGATCATTACCAAAGTAGTTGCTAACAAGTTATATCAGAACAAATCCCTAATAAAAATACTACCGTAACAACTAATATGCTAAGTTACTAACATTTGTCTAGAAAAAGGAGCAGGACAATAATAGTAGAATTGTATAACTATAGCTCATGATCAATAACTATTATTCTCCTATTTCCAATCCAAAGTAAGGTCCAAAATAAGCATATATAATTTATTATCTTAGCAATTAACAAAATCATCTAACCTGAGCAAGATCCTGACTTTCTCCATCCCATTTCTCAATTGCTTGAAGCAAAAACTTGGTAGCAGCTGGATAAAATTTTCTCCTCAGCATCACCGCACCAAGTTCAAAAAGCTCAGTTGCGTTTGCATCGCCGCTTCGGACTTGCTCCTGAGATAATGGAAGAAAATGAGAAAGGAAAGACAATCATAAAACAACTTATTCTAAGTAGCTTGTGTATAATATAACGGGCCTGATTAGGTTGGCTTATTTGAGCTTATGTTGAGACTGTGTAGGAGAGTTTATGGAAATAGCTTATGACATGTTCATGAGTTTTTTTCAACTTATTTCCATAAGCTCTCCAAAATAGCTTATGAAAATGACTATAGAAATAGCTTATATAAAACTAGTATGAATTTTTTTTTATAGAAATAGCTTATACACTGACACTTATGTGATAAACGTTGGATCAAGTTGTTTATCCAAACAAGGTTATTATATGTCATGGTACTTAACCGGATAAAAACAGAATCGTACAATGAACATGTCAAATTCAGGGTATCTCCTTCAAGGTGTTTAAGTGAAACATCTAGTAGTATGAATGACTAAAAGGAAGATGTATAAGTTCTTACCTGTAACTCTTTAGCAGAAAGGTCGAGTTCTCGGCGGACAAGAACTTGTCGAATGACATAGTAAGTCCCAGCCCCTAGCAAACCCAACAACAGTAGCAAGTATATTAGTTGGATTCCTACATCAAATAACTCCCCGACTTGATAGATCTCATTTATCTTCACTGAGTCGCTTGCATATGAAACATCAGGAGAAATAACTGCTATGGTTTGTCCAAACAAGAATAGCAAAACCCATTTTGATGATTTTCTCCAATCTTGAAGATTTTCCACTGTAAGGTCAGTCACTGAGAATCCAGAAAGAGAAGATTAAAAAAGGCAATTATTCGTGTGATTATTGTAATTAAAAAACAATTCTGAAGTTTCAGAGCACAATGCATAGAATTAAGCAAGGCACACAATGTTTTCATCTATTTTACTTAATTAACAATTGAATATTGTGAACATTAAAAACAACCACATCTAATGGAAATATCTATGGGGATTCTGTATAGTGCAGTTTGTACCATTCATAAAGACAGAATCAATACCTAGCTCATGATCTTAATTCTCAGTAATGTTATTGTATGTTCTTCTAACCAAGTGAATGATAATTAGTTTTAATCATCTACCCTCGCATAGTCTACATCTACTTATGTGATTATTAACCAAGGAACTTAGGGAAAAGTTGATGCATAAGACTGGCATGATAGTTCAACTAGTAGTTCCTAATAAACCTTGTCATCGTTTTTCTTTATATTTTCTTAATCTTGGCATAATAGTCAATAATGTGGTATTTCTTGATCATTGGTATATCGATACAATGTTTCAGAAGCTAATCAAAATGAAACTAACAACATGCAGGAAAATTTGATATCAGCAAAATCATATACCTCTTAACCTTACAATTTTGTTGCAATTTTTCTATAAAATACGACAGCAATTCATTCATGGTAATTAAAAAGAAAGTATTATGAATAAGAAAATTGAAAAAATGAGAAAGGGAATTACTCTCGGATTGTTTTGTGAAAATGGTTATAAGTGGTTGTTCCATTGGCATTGCCCTTTGAAACATCTGTCTTTGTCCACGATAGAAAGAAAAAAAATTAGTAGCCCGAAATCAAGGTTGTAAACATAAAGCATGAAATGAGAATACAGTATACAAGATAAAACTGATAATAATGGTATAAGAAATAAAGCCTTAGACAAAACCAAATCATTGGGTTGATTTTGTCAGGTAAGTAAATAAAAAAATCAATGCATTATGTGAAAATATGCCTAATTTTGATGTAAAGCACATGAAATCAAAACAACCTGGAGCACAATCCTACTCTTGACTGCATCAAGGTGGTCTCCACTTGGAGTGAATCCTGTTTGCTGAATTCCCAAGGATTTGACCTTTCTGTAAACAGTGTTCCAAGTTAACAATCAACCATGCATTATAATGAGACACTAAAGTAACAAACCCTTTAATCATGGCGTGCCACTCAAATTTTGGCAAAAAAAAAAAAGCACTTTGGAGCTTCAACAAAACACGCCATTATCGTGATTTAGCGAAATTCAGTATCAATCCAAACATGCACTAAGAGGGTAACAACAAAACTATAAGTCTTGAATATGTAACACATTAGAAATCCAGGAATTACTTTTCCTCCACATTCCAGCACAAATGACAACTCAATTCAAAACATATGAAACTTGGAAAAGGAAAATTAACTTAAAAATCGATTATACAGTTAAAGAATCAAGTACTCCACTAAACAACAACATTAATAACTAACAATATTTTAAATGAAGCACTCCATGAAAATGGTAGAGGAATTACTTTAGAGAGCATGGTGATGAAGTGGGAAATTTGGAAGGGAAAGGATTGGAGATAAGGGTAGAGGGAAGAGATTGAAAGGTGGATTTAGATGGAAATAGAGAGGAAAGAGAAGGAGAAGAGTATGAGAAATGAGTGAAGGTGGAAGTACCCATCTTCATCTTCTTCTTCTTAGGATTTTTGTTGTTCCTGTTTAAGACAGTCACAATAACAGGGGTTATCCGGCAAGGTGTGTTTGTGTCAGCTCCTATGGTGTGCCCTCTAATATGCGCCTGTCATATGCTGAATCCGTTGGTTATAACCATTAGATATCTTAATCAACGGCTTGGATGAATTACCGGTAACTTGTACAAACATGACCACAAACTAACTCTATACACACTATACTTATTTTTAGGAAAATATTTTATGCACACTCTTTAATACATACAAAAGATAATATAATAGTACTAATATAATTAAAAAAGAGATAAAGAAAAAAATTAAGGGGTAAATAGACGTTGAAAAATCTCAAGTGTATAAATATAACTTTTCATATTTAATATTTCACATTAATATCAAGTTTAATAAATATAAAACAATGTTAGAGTTTAAGATGAAACTATTGATATTTTTCTTAGCTTTAAATTGCAAAAGATACTTCGATTCTTACTGTTACACGCAGTAAACAATTTCTAGAATTAAAATCGGACTATTATAGAATACATTTAAATAAACTAAAACTATATTTTTAATCATAACAAGGAAATCTATTTTCCTAAGGAAACTACAACTTCAAGCTTCAAATCCAACATGCATCCATGTGCTATCCACAACAGTTCCAAGCATGTGTTCTTTGAGAAAAGTAGAGGAGTGTTTATGTTTATTTTTGACTAAAATGAGTGTCTACGTTATATAGACAGATTTGATGTGAGTGCAATTTGATTTTGAAATTCAAATGACAGTAAGATATTAAGTAATTAAAATTAAGAATATCATATTATGTAACTTTTGTTGATATTAAAATGGAAGAATGAGCCGTATAAGTAGTTGTTAGGAAGAAATAAAAATGAAAATGAAAGCAACCAACAACAATAAGATTACTACTAGTAAAGCATAAAGAGTTTAAGTTAGTGACGTTAGATTCAGTGATAATAGTGGTTGAAACCTCCGCCCTCTTTCGATGAACTCGAGGAATTATTCTTCTTATTTCACCTAAACAAAATACCAACACATTTCACATTTCACATTTCTTCAAATTCAATTTCCCATTTTCATTTCAACAAACAAACAATGTCTCAGCTTCTCCAAACTCCCTTCATCTCTTCTTCCACCGTACTCCGCCGCTCTCCCACTACACTCCACCGTTCCACAACCACATCAAACCATCTCGTCGTCCGCGCCAAGATCCGCGAGATTTTCATGCCCGCACTCAGCTCAACAATGACCGAGGGCAAAATCGTCTCATGGATCAAATCCGAAGGCGACAAACTCTCCAAAGGCGATAGCGTCGTTGTCGTTGAATCCGATAAAGCTGACATGGACGTCGAGACTTTCTACGACGGTATTCTTGCTGCTATCGTCGTTGAAGAAGGTGGCGTCGCTGCCGTTGGATCTCCCATCGCATTTCTCGCTGAAACTGAAGAGGATATCGAAAAAGCAAAATCCAAAGCCCTATCTTCATCTTCATCTTCATCTTCCCCTTCTTCTTCTTCTGCACCTGCACCTGCACCTACACCCTCACCTGTAGAATCTCAACCGAAGAAAGTTGCAGAGAATGTTCCTGCGGTGGTTGTTTCGAGGCATCCGGCGTCTGAAGGAGGGAAGAGGATTGTGGCGTCACCTTATGCGAAGAAATTGGCTAAGGAGTTGAAGGTGGAATTGGGTCAAATCCTTGGAACTGGACCTTTGGGGAGAATTGTGGCTAAAGATGTTGAGGCATTTGCAGCTTCAGGGAGCTCTTCAGAGAGTGTTGCGGCGGCGGCTCCTGCGCCAGTGAAAACTGTAGCTGCTGGTGTTGAGTTGGGAAGTGTGGTGCCGTTCACGACAATGCAGAACGCTGTGAGTAGGAATATGGTTGAGAGTTTGGTTGTTCCCACTTTTAGAGTTGGTTACACCATCACCACTGATGCACTTGATGCTCTCTACAAGAAGGTGAATTTTTTGTCTCTCTCTTTTTGTGTTTTTTTATTTCATTACATCTTAATGATCATGCTTGATGCTAGCTAGATGACGATTACATTGGTTCTTTGGAGATTTCTGTCTATTTAGTAATGACATTATATATCCAATCGAAGAATTCACCACTTGTTGAGATTTCTTATAAATGGATTGTCTAGTTAGGATTTAGGATTTTCACAGAACACAAAAAGGATTAGAGAAAAAGATGTTGGCAAAGAAACTATCAGCAAAAATTAGGAGTGTTATTGGTTATGAATCACAGACAGGAACACCCTACACAACACACCAAAAATGATATTCACACATTGACATTGATAATAATTTGATAAAATGGTATAATTGAATGTAACCGTCCGTGTCAGTGTTGTGTCGGACAATGTTAGACAAGACACCAGACCCAATTTCAATATGAAGTGTCGGTGTGGTGCTACATGGGTTATTGATAATTGTATGAGCTAAATAAAAAGAAATACTGGCCATGTATGATTTGATTGTATGTTGATGCTTGGTAGGACTTGGGTTTATGGGGTGTTCAAGTCCCACACCCAATAGTATGGGATGCTCAGTGGAGTATTTAAGTGGTTTGTTTCTTTCACCTGATAGCTAGCTTTTAAGGGAGGGTTCCCCAAGTTGTTAGATACTTATCCTATGCTCTTTGTGAAGTTTTTGTTTTAACATGCTGTAGGCAGTTTATGATAGTTTGATATCTACGGCTTTTAAAATTATTCAATGAGCACCTTGGACTTCTGGACTCATGTTCAAACTGTTTACATATATGTTTATTGATTTGTTGTATTTTATAAAATATCAGATCAAGTCAAAGGGAGTTACTATGACAGCATTGCTTGCCAAGGCTACTGCACTCGCACTCGCTAAACACCCTGTTATAAACTCTAGTTGTAAGGATGGTAATAGCTTTGTATACAATAGTAGCATCAACATTGCAGTTGCCGTGGCTATAGATGGCGGACTTATTACACCAGTGCTTCAGGATGCTGATAAGGTGTTTGATGCTCTATTTTTAGCTGTTTCTAATCTAACTTAAAATGCTGTTCTGTGCTCAATTGTTAAAAAGGTTTATTTGATGTATATTCTAGGTTGATGTCTATTCATTGTCAAGAAAGTGGAAGGAGTTGGTTGATAAGGCCCGAGCTAAGCAGCTGCAGCCTCATGAATACACCACAGGTATAGTAATTATATATATTTATATTTATTGGGATTCATTTTATCTCTGAATTTTCCAATTTATCATAGAATCATTAAATTTTGTGGTTAGGAACTACGGGCATTGATAATTAACTTAAAATTAATGCTGTCTCGGTCTTATACTATATGCATATGTATCATTGTCCAAAATAAAAAGAATGGTTTGGAATGTGATAAAAGATGAATGAAATGTGATTTGTGGGACTTCTGGACGTATGTTGATATTTGCAGATCCTTTTCTTTTTATGAATGAATTAGCTTTGACAATGAATATGTTATAGAAGAATAAAGTTATAACTATAAATTAAAGAAAACCCGAGTTCAAATTGGTGCTTACCTGACTAAACTGAAGATTGCATTTGAGTTGTTTCCAATTAATATTTTTTGATTGCTAAGCTACAGAATGTGAGGGATGGTGATCATGATGACAGATAATCTGTATACATCAATTTTTTTGAGGTCCTGATGTTCCTTAGCTGTATACAGATTTATGATTTCTACCAAAAGAACAAGCTATATAATGTTTCTATAGTTGAACTCTGCCATTGAATTGGGCTAATTTAAGGACTTTTTTTATTTATAATATTTTCCCACCCTCACTGATTTCTGTTGCATCTCTAGGTACTTTCACTCTTTCCAACCTGGGAATGTTTGGCGTTGATCGCTTTGATGCTATTCTTCCTCCTGGAACTGTGAGTAATCTTATTTGTGTTCAAATAATGGAAGAGGTTGACTATTAGTTCAAATTGAACAGTGATGGGCAACATGAATGTGATCATCTCTGGATTTATTTTTGTAGGGAGCAATAATGGCAGTTGGAACATCACAGCCAACTGTTGTAGCTACCAAGGATGGTCGCATTGGCATGAAGAACCAAATGCAGGTATGAGTTTTCAGACATTTATTTATGTTGAAGTATAACTTATTTATTTTTGCTTAGAGAATTGTAAATCCATATCCAGATTTCTGTTCTTTAGTAACCAAAGGAATGCAAATTTGCAGGTCAATGTTACGGCAGATCATCGAGTAATCTACGGTTCTGATCTGGCTCTATTCTTGCAAACCCTGTCACAGATTATTGAGGACCCTAAAGATCTTACTTTCTAGTCTCATTTTTCTATATTCTAATGCTGCATACAAAGGAAAAAGAACTTATGATTCCTCTCGTCGTGGGTTAGGGATATTATTAATTGTCGAGAAGCACAAACTGAGAAGCCAAATTACTATCCACTCAGGATTGTGCAAAGAGCAGGAGCAGAGTTTTTTTGAGTAGGAAAGCAGAGTTGTAGTTTCTTAAATGAGATCGAGTCAAATATGCCATTTTTCATTTTTCTCTAATACTGTCTGATTATAAATTTGTTTTTTGGTTGTTCATTATTGTTTAATAATGTCCATTATTTATGTGAGAGCATGAAACTTGTTTTTAGAATTGTGTCTAGAAAATTGAAACACGTGAGATTGAGCAATGATTATGTTATGAAGCAAAAAAAAGGTAGTGTGATGAAGATATTACTGCATAAGTATGATTGTTGTGACATTTTGTATCAAACTATCAATGACAATGACTAAGAAAAAAACTGGTTCCACCAAATTTAGGGCTGCTTGGCTTCATTTCCCCTGTTGAACCTTTTCCAATGGAAAAAAAAGTTACTTGTACAGAAATTTCACTATATAAAATTTAAAAATAACATTTATATATATGACTATATAAACTAAATATGTAAGATAGCAAACTAGTTCACTTTACACACAGCTACCATACCGTGAATAGCAAGAAAAACCGAATTAATGCAGCTCCATAAAAGGATTGAGCAAGATTCGTCCTATTAGATATTCTATATCTTTTGTATATGCAATGCACCACCCAAAACAAAATCTTTGAAGATTTAATTTAACCCTTGAGAATATGATTTTATCTGGCATTAAGTAACATCCTTAGCACAGTCTTCATCTTTGGTCTTGTTTCAGGTGACGTGCTTACACAAACAAGAGCAATCTCCAGAATTGCAAGCATTTGGTTTCTAACAGCCTGAGATGTTCTACTAACATTAGAATCAAGAATGAAATCTTGATTTCTTGAATTACGCAAAACCCACTTGAGCAATTCAGTTCCCTCAGTCACTGCAGGTTTGCCTGTCAGTAATTCTAGTAGAATGACCCCAAAGCTATAGATATTCCCTGCCATTGTTACTCTCATTGTGTATGCATACTCTGCCAAATTAACAAACAAAGATAATTTAGATCTTCAAAGACTAATGTGCATTTATGTTAGGCTGTTAGCTTATTCTGTGTTCAAAAAGCAAATTTAAGTGATTTCCATGCCATATACCTACCTACTTAATAGTTTCTGTTGATTTTATTTAGGTTTGTATTTGAAACTAATAATATATCATATAACATTTAAAGCTAATATATGAATTTAAAAATGACTAATTTGGAAAGAAAGTCAAAAGAGTTTCTGACCTGGAGGAATGTAGCCAACAGAACCAGCAACTGCAGAAAAACTTCCAGTACTCTTTGAAGGATCAATCACTTTGTAGTGTTCAATGTCACCAACAAGAGGCTCCTTTAGTGATTTCAGCATAATACTTTTACTTGACAAGTCAAGTAGAAGTATTGGACCAGAGGCAAATCCATGCAGAAAAGAGAGACCTTGAGCCACACCAACAGCTATACTATATCTGCTAGCCCAATCTAAAGAGTTTTCCATGCTTCCATGAAGTGTGTCAAAGAGAGAGCCGTTCGAGACAAACTCGTATAATATATAAGCATTGTTAGTAGACACAATATATGCTAGAGGAACCATGACATTTGAATTGTTCAACTTTGCCAATACTTCTAGCTCTCTACCAAATTTATCAATACTATTCACCGGGAATATCTTGTCGCACCAGTTCAGCTTCTTCACAAAATAGATTGATCCAGATGGCATAATGGCCTTATAATAAGTTGAAAACTTGGTTTTCAAAGTAACGTTGGACGTCTCGGCAACAGCTTCCATGGCCTTGGAGAAGTCAATGTTTGATCTGTGGATTCCATTTGGAGTTAACAGATTACTCTTGATGACTTGAGGAAGATCAAGATTTTCACCTTCACTTGACTGCACCTGTTTGTCGTTAACCCTGCAATAGTGTCGTGATATCGTTACAACCAGCAGGGTGACAAGGCCTACCACAAAAATAGCAGCAGCAATTGCAATAAGAACAGCTACAACAACAGATTTCCCATTCTTTTCTGCTGTTGGAGAAATGTTGGGTGAGACATTACTATTGTTCGTGATCGTGACATGCGTTCCACTTATATCAATTTTAACGTACGAACCGAACGATGGAAGGTCACCTGATAGCTTATTGTTTGACAGTTGCAGTTGTGTCAATGCTGCCATTTTAGTCAGAGACTGAGGAATTTCACCAGAGAAGTTGTTATTTGAGAGATCCAAAACCTCTAAGTTAACCAAATCACCAAAACTTGTAGGAATAGTTCCACTAAAGTGATTGCTACTGAGATTCAAAGCAATTTGTAGACTCAAAGGCATTTTTGGAATAACACCACTTAGCTGGTTTTCTCCAAGTTGGACTTCTAGTATTTTTACTAAGTTTCCAATCGACGACGGTATAAACCCGCTGAGACTGTTACCTTGCAAGTCAAGGACTGTAAGATTTTCCATGCTTGACATATCAGATGGAATTGGTCCATCAAGAGAGTTCTTGCTCAAATTCAAAACAGACAACTTCACTAGCTGTGAAATTTGAATTGGGATAGTACCATTAAGCTTGTTCATTTGAACCTTCAAAACTTGAAGATTGTTAAGATTACCAAGTTCTGAAGGCAGTGCACCAGTCAATTCATTATCAGCTAAATTCAACAAAGCTAATTTCCTGCAAGAACCTAATCCAGGAGGTATCAAACCTGTCAACTGATTATTTTCCAGCTCCATGTATGTCAAATTGTGACCGGCTTCGCAACTACACGAAGGAACCTCTCCTGTCAGCAAATTTCCCCCTAATCTCAACCTTACTAAACTAGGAGAAATATTTGTAGGTACATGCCCTTGTAACTTGTTATAAGACAAATCTACAAGCACTAACTGTGATGGAGATAAAAGGTCTTCTGGAATGGACTCAGATAAATTATTATAACTAAGATCCAAATTCTTTAAAAACTTTGTACTTCCAAGAGGAACAGCACCAATAAAGTTGTTTAGATTAGCTGCAAATCTTACAAGAGTTGTGATATTCACGAGTGACATCGGGATTTTGCCGCTGAGCTTATTAGAGGAAAGACTCAAAATTTCCAACTTGGAAAGGTTTCCAATATTGAAAGGAATAGACCCGGAAAGCTTATTTGCCATAAAATCAATCACAGTCAAATTTTTGTAGCTCAAAATTTGATGAGGGATTGTTCCTTGAAAACCATTGTTTGAAAGCACAAGCTGCTCCAAAACCATGGAACTTCCCAAATTAGTAGGAAGTTTCCCAGTGAACTTATTATTACTAAGATTCAGAAATTTTAGACTAACCATTTCATCTAACTGCAAATCAATGTTCCCCTTTAAATCATTAAAAGACATGTCAAGTGATTCCAATGCATCAAAACCATGAAAAGTAGGCAAAAAATCAGTCAACACATTTCCACTGAAATTTAACAGCTTTAAACTCTCAATCTTTCCACATGCATCAATGAACTCATTTGGGATATAGCTGAGATGGTTATTAGAGACATCAATGTGCTGCAAAGTTTCAATTTTGCAAAGCACAGGAAGAGATTGTGAAGAGAGAGATGAACCAGATAGAACAATCTTGATGACAGATGAATTTGAAATATCACAGGTAACACCATTCCATGTACATGGATTGGAGTCTTTGTTGTTTGTATTCCAATCAGAGACATTAAGATGATTGGAGAGATTGATCATGGTTTTTGTTTGGTTTTGAGAGAGCAAAGACATAACCATTGGACAGAACAAAAACAAGAGTAAGAAAGTGGTGGTTGTGTATTCATACCTGAACATGTTTGTTTGTAAACTTTGTTTAGCTTCCAGTACTATAATATCATGTATTTGGGGTGTGGATGATGAGTGTATATTTTATTGTGTTTGTTGAGGTGGAAGAGAATAATATTAATAAAGGTGGATATGAAATGAGAGAGTATTTTCAAGATATGTTGGAATTTGGTATGTTTTTTAGTGCAAGGAAATTTGGTGGAAATGAAATGAGGGAAAGAAGAAGAAAAGTGTTGGGAGTGTTAAAAACTGGGAAAAGTTGGTGACTGGAAAGAACAAAAAGCTGGTAGTTTCTTAATTTTGTTATAGTACTAGTACTAAATTATGATTAATTATTGTTGGACTTAGGACTTGGACTTGGACTATGACTATGACTGACTCAATACTGCACTAAGCACTAGTAGCGTGCAACCTTTTCTAATTACCAGTCACCATTGGAAAACGCGTATGAACAATACATCAATTCAATATGAGAACAACAACAACACTTAACATGTAAAAATATCATGTTGAGTTTCATAAAAAAAATATTTAGATTAGTTGAATTTTGGAGCTTATCAGAATATACCTCAAACTCAAACAACGTTGATAAATTACATCAATTTTATATATTGATTTTTAACTTCAATTTATTCTAGTCTTAAGCATGACTTTTTGGTTACAAGTCTTAAGCATGACTAATACTAGAGACAGAATAATTCTATTTTATTTTTTTTAAGGCAAAATTCTTATATTTTTTTATAAATATGCTATAATCAAATATACTCAACTGCTGTGGTGTACTCTTAAATAGGTGAGAAGAATAAGCGGGTAAAAATTTTATTTATAAATAAGAAATTTTGCTATTTAAGAAAATTAATTATTGGACATGTAAATAATTTAGTTTTGTTATTTATTAAGATTTGAGTTTAATGTTTAAGGTTAATGACTTGGAAATTTAGGTTGTATTAAACAATTAATATTTGTTGCTAAGGATGAGTTTTTCCACTGGACTAAAATGTAGATATATATAGTACCATTGTTCAACTTGAATGACGCGTTGAGGAGGTAAATGAGAAAGAGACGTAGTGTTTTTATTTGAAACCCACTCTTTACTCTGCATTGTCTTAGTCTACCCAAAATTATTCATATTGGAAAGGGTACGTTGACCTAAAGTCAATTACTAATTTGGAACATTTTAGCCTTATGTGCTAGCTTTTGTTTAAGGCACGATAAAGAATGAGGAAACAAAATAAGCCAAATCTTAAATGCTAATGATTACAATATTGAATAAACAAATGCAATTAATCCATTAAAAATACAATTATATTGATTTTAAAAAAAAATAGTGTATATTTTCTTAAAGTATTTGCTCTCTCGTATTAATTAATGGTGTTAGTTAATGGATATTACAAGAATTACAAGAAAAATCAGACAAAAGAGATTCATAATGGTTAAGGGTATAGAAAGAAATAATCTTTATCATAAGGAATTAATAATTATTGATATCCTAAAATAATATATAAAATTAAATAAATTGTTTTTAATAAAATGACATATATAATTTGGGATGAATGAAGTATTATTATTATTATTATTATTATTTTATTTAACTTTCTGATTTCCATCCAAAATGAATCATAGTAATTTAGAGTTTGATTGGAAAAGTAAGTAAAGAATGATCGAGAATTATTCCAGCAAAGATTTGAACTCGAATTCTCTTAAACGATTCGTCGATAATTGAAGTTTGTGAACTACTTGAGTTCAATTATTTGGTTAATGAATGGAATATTAATGAAGAGAATAGTGAGAGACAATTACATAATTCCTCCTCTGGTGGACTCATTTGCAATGAGAATGTCAGTTATTGTACTGATTACTATGGTAAATTGACAATCTAAGCGTTAAAAATGTTATCTTTGTTAAAGTTTGGACTCTTCTTTGTGGTATTAAGGTGACTCAAAAATACAGACTTAAAAAAATTCATATTTGAAAGCGATTCTAAACATCTAATTAACATAGTCATATATATGTCTTCTATTCGGCCAGGTCTTCAATCTCTCTCGAAAAAGGTTCTCTCACTCTATCTTTCTTATTAAAGTACTTCTCTTTATCACAACTTATGCGAAGCTAACCATAATACATATTTCCTAGCAAAAGAATGTTTGTGTGTTTATCTGAATTTATGTTTCTTTATTAATTTTTATACTTTATTTGATAGCATTTTGCATAGAGATTGTAAAAGGTTAAGTCTATTTTCTTCTAGTTCTTCATTTCTATTAAAAAAAAATACTTAATTGCAATTTTGATGACATTATTTATACATATTTTTAAAATTGGTCAATCTATTTTAAAATTCGACCGTTTTAGTCCCTCTCTCTTATTTTATTAATTAAAAAAATGGTGATTCGATATATTTTAAATGACGTGACATACAATTTCATGATATAGAACCCTCTAGATGCATTAATTATTTATATTTTATTAATTAAATTACAAAAGAAATAATTTATAAAGTTGAAACTTATGTTTTCATAGAATTTTATTGGATATTAATTATTCAACATTATTGTATTATATGTCATGTCGTTTAAAATATATCATATAATTATTTTTTAGTTAAAAAATCTAAAAGAGACACAAATTATAAAATTTTAAAATATAGAGATTAGTTTTATAAATTAATAAAAAATAAGAGGACCAAGTTAAAATTAAGAGAGAGAGATGAGAGGTTTGGGATGAAAATACAAAGAGATTTGGAATCTGGGATAAGCAGGTAAGAAATTAATTAAAGGAAGTTTCAGATGATATTTCCTTTGAAATTGTCTATGTCACAAATCTATCAACTCATATGGGCCGATCGGTGCACATAATTGGATCCATATTAGATGATACCTCGTTTTCAATAACTGGAATATATATTAGAGATCAAATCACATAAATGCAATAAATGCAATGTTTAATAATGTTTTAACTAATATAAATTTTATAAAATTCTCCGTTGAATTAAAATTTTATAAAATTTGTTAAGGTGTATGTCCAGTTTGCATGTCCAGTTTAGGGAGTAATTGTCAGATTGATTAACAGTTTAATAATTGATTTAGTCTTTTAGTTGGATAATAAACGTGGCAAATAATAGGATAGAGTAATTAGTTTTTAATTATGTTGTTAGGAGACCGAGTAAGCAGACGCGCAATTCTGCTTCTGGCCGCGTTTTCTGCTTCTGGTAATCCTGTTTCGTCTCTTGCTTCTGTTTTACTGTACTGGTTCGTCTGGTACTTCTGCTTTTGTAATTTTGACTATTTAATGGCTTCAGTTTTAATTAATAAAGTAATTTTTCCATTTCCAACATTGAGATCATCGTTCTAAGCATTTTAACAATTGGTATCAGAGCTTCAAAAGAGGCCTGATAAATGTGAGAGTGTGTGTGGACAAGTGAAGTCCAGAACAAACACGAGAGTTTGAGTGTGTGAGTAAAACACAAAGAAATTAACATGTCAACCTCAGAAAGGTTTATGCAGCCGTCCATTCCCAAATTTGATGGCCATTATGATTACTGGTCAATGACAATGGAGAATTTCCTTAGGAGTAAGGAGATGTGGAACCTGGTGGATGAGGGAATTCCAGCACCAGCAGTTGGAAATACACCAGCAAGTGAGGCTCAGAGAAAGAGTGTGGAGGAAGCTAAACTCAAGGATTTAAAGGTGAAAATTTTTCTGTTTCAAGCTATTGACAGAGAAATATTGGAAACAATCCTTGACAAGGGAACATCGAAAGCAATTTGGGACTCAATAAAACAAAAGTATCAAGGGTCCACGAAGGTACGAAGAGCACAACTTCAAGCCCTGAGGAAGGAATTTGAGTTACTGGCCATGAAAGAAGGAGAGAAAGTAGATAACTTCCTGGGAAGAACTCTAACCGTGGTCAACAAAATGAACACAAATGGTGAGGTGATGGAACAAAGTACAGTGGTTAGTAAGATACTTAGATCATTGACCTCCAAATTCAACTATGTTGTTTGCTCAATAGAGGAGTCAAATGATCTAAGTACCTTGAGCATTGATGAATTACATGGAAGTCTGCTTGTTCATGAACAGAGGATGCTTGGACAACAGGAAGAAGAACAAGTGTTAAAAGTGACATATGATGAAAGATCATGCAGAGGCAGAGGCAGAGGCATGAATAGAGGAGGACAAGGTAGAGGACGAGGCAGACAAACTTTCAACAAAGCTACAGTTGAATGTTTCAAATGTCACAGACTAGGAAACTTTCAAAATGAGTGTCCAGAATGGGACAGAAGAGCCAATTATGCATAATTGGATGAGGAGGAAGAACTTCTTCTAATGTCCTATGTTGAGATCAACAAGTTAAAGAAAGAGGTAGTATGGTTTCTTGATTCTGGCTGCTCTAACCATATGACAGGAAACAAGCAATGGTTTGTGGAGCTGGATGAACAATTTAGTCATTCTGTGAAACTGGGGAACAATCTCAAAATGCCAGTGAAAGGGAAAGGCAACATCAGACTTGAAGTAGAAGGTGCAACTCAGGTGATCTCTGAAGTTTATTATGTTCCTGAGTTGAAAAACAATCTGTTGAGTATGGGTCAGCTACAAGAGAAAGGGTTAACTATCCTGATACAAAATGGAGAATGCAGACTCTATCATCCTAGAAGAGGACTAATCATGCACACACGTATGACCTCTAATAGAATGTTTGTTGTTCGAGCCAATGTTCTGGTGGATACATCTTCTGCACGTCTAAGTGTGAGAAGTGATGATACTGGTGACTTGTGGGATAAGAGATATGGTCATTTAAGTATTACCAGTCTGAATTTACTACACTAGAAGGAACTTGTCAGAGGACTTCCCAAGTTTCAGATGTCAACCTATGTATGTACAAGCTGCATGAAAGGGAAACAACATCGGAAGATCATTCCAAAGAAAAGCAACTGGAGAGCAACTCAGAAGCTACACCTTGTACACTCAGACATTTGTGGACCTATTACTCCAAAGTCATATGGTAACAAAAGGTACCTACTAACCTTCATTGATGACCTGAGTCGCAAGCTCTGGGTTTATTTTTCTGAATGAAAAGAGTGAAGCTTTCACAACATTTAAAAGCTTCAAAAATATTGTGGAGAAGGAGTCTGGTCTATCTATTTGTGGACTAAGGACAGACAGAGGAGGGGAGTTCACCTCCAAAGAATTCACAGAGTTCTGCAGACTCGAAGGTACTAAGAGACAGCTGACTACAACCTACACTCCTCAACAAAATGGGGTTGCAGAACGCAAAAATGGTACCATACTTAACATAGTGTGATGTTTGCTAGAAGGCAAGAAAATGCCAACTCCATTCTGGCCAGAAGCTGTGAAAACGACATGCCACATTCTCAACCGAAGTCCAACTTCTGCTGTAAAGAATAAAACACCAGAAGAATGCTGGAGTGGAGTTAAGCCTAATGTTGATCATTTTCGAGTATTTGGATGTGTAGGAAATGTACATGTACCAGATGCAAAGAGGTCAAAGTTGGATGCTCGAAGTCAAGAGTGTGTGCTGATAGGGTATAGTGAAGAGTCTAAGGGATACAAAATGGTCAATCCGACTACAAAGAAGGTGATAATTAGCAGAGATGTTGTGTTTGAAGAAGGGAAAAGCTGGGATTGGAGAAAGACAGAAGGAGATGCTAAGGATGACATTCTTGACTGGGGAGAAGTTGATGAAGATACATATGCCTCCAGTGATGAAGAAGGTGAAGAAGAAAGAGAATCTGGTCAAAGTAGTACTGCCAGTGATATTGCTTCTGGTCACAGTAGTATCTCTAGTGATACTACCACATCTATACTTCCTGAAAGAAGAGTCACTCGAGCTCCAACCTATCTTCAAGATTATATAAGTGGAGAAGGACTATCAAAAGAAGACGAAGAGGTACAAAATCTAGTTCTGTTTATATCTTCTGATGATCCTGTTTATTATGAAGAAGCAGTAAAATTGAAAAGATGGAGGGATGCAATGGATATGGAGTTCAATGTTATTGTAAAGAATGAAACCTGGGAGCTTGTTGATGCACCAAAGGAGGCCAAAGTAATTGGTGTAAAATGGATCTATAAAACCAAATTAAATGAGAAGGGTGAAGTAAATAAGTGTAAAGCTCGTCTTGTGGCTAAGGGATATGCACAAGAGAAAGGAGTAGACTATAATGAAGTTTTTGCTCCAGTTGCTAGGTGGGATACTATTAGAACAGTGATAGCCTTGGTAGCAAGAAATGGTTGGACAATCTTTCAGCTTGATGTCAAAAGTGCCTTTCTTCATGGTGAGCTGAATGAAAATGTTTACATTGCTCAACCTCCAGGGTATGTGGTCAGTGGGGCAGAGAAGAAAGTATACATATTAAAGAAAGCACTCTATGGTCTAAAGCAGGAACCAAGAGCGTGGTTTAGCAAAATTGAAAGCTACTTCATTAATGAAGGGTTTGAGAAAAGCAGCTATGAGCACACCTTGTTCATCAAAAGAGAAGAGAAGAACAAGATCCTAATTGTAAGTCTCTATGTTGATGATCTCATTTTTACTAGCAACGATACAGTTATGGTGAATAAGTTCAAAGAGTCTATGAAATGACTTATCTGGGCAAGATGAAGTATTTTCTGGGAGTTGAAATACGGCAGAACTTCAATGGCATTCACATTGGTCAGAAGAAGTATGCTGAAGAAGTTCTAAAAAGGTTTGGTCTGGAAAGTTGCAATGGAGTTAAGAATCCCATGGTTCCAGGAAGTAATAGACTAACAAAACAAGAAGATGGTAAGAAGGTAGATGCAACTTTATTCAAGCAAATGGTGGGAAGTCTGATGTACATGACAATCACAAGACCTGATTTAGCTTATAGTGTTTGTCTAATAAGTCGTTTTATGGCCAACCCTATGGAGTCTCACATGATGGCAGCCAAGAGAATTCTAAGATACATCAGTGCTACTACTGAGCTTGGTGTATTCTACAAAAGGGGATGTAAAGATGAGTTGCTTGCCTACACGGACAGTGACTATGCAGGGGATTTGGATGATCGAAAAAGCATGTCTGGTTATGTTTTCATGCTAAGTGGAGGAGCAGTAGCTTGGTCATCAAAAAAGCAGCCAGTTGTGACACTTTCAACCACAGAAGCAGAATATGTGGCAGCTGCTTCTTGTGCATGTCAGTGCATTTGGTTGCAACAAATACTTAAACAGATTGGAGGCACTCAGAGTAGAAGTGTCAAGATACTATGTGATAACTCTTCTACAATAAAACTTGCAAAGAATCCAGTCTTCCATGGTAGGAGTAAGCACATTGATGTTAGGTTTCATTTTCTAAGGAATCTCACGAAGGATGAAATAATTGACATGGAATATTGTGGTACAAGTGAACAGTTGGCTGACATTATGACTAAACCCATGAAGCTGGAAGTGTTTGAGAAACTCAGAAAAGCACTTGGAATGAAGTCAGCTGAAGAAGTAAACTGAAATGCCTCTGACATGTTCAGTTTAGGGGAGCGATTGTTAAGGTGTATGTCCAGTTCGCATGTCCAGTTTAGGGAGTAATTGTCAGATTGATTAGCAGTTTAATAGTTGATTTAGTCTTTTAGTTGGATAATAAACGTGGCAAATAATATGATAGAGTAATTAGTTTTTTGGAATTATGAAATGTGAGAAAAGAAGTTTTTTCATATTTATGGTTATTTTGGGCCTGTTTGTGCTGCAATAATTTGGTCCCAGATATTGGTACTGTTGCTGCCAATGTTCAACCTTCCTAATTTTTAACGAATTGCTTCATAGGTCAGTCATGCAAACAAGATGTTTTAATTTGGTTAAACATGTTTGAAGAGTGATTTGCTACCTTAGCCCAAAATGTTGAGAACGTAGAATTGAAGCCAAAACCCATTTTGGTAACTTAAGCTTAACAATTTAATCACAAAGCTTGTTTGTCCCTACTTTAACTTCCTCACTTAAACAATTTTGGTCCCTAAACTATTCACCATTCCATATAGCTTGCATTTTTAGGTGAAAAATATGACCATTAATTGAATCGTGTCACAATGGACCATGTGGAGCCCCAATAAACTATAGATGTAACACAAACCTAAATAGATTGAATAAATGATATGGGACTATTTTGTGGTGCAACATCCCCTACATGACTCAATTTAGTCAACACCACTATTTGGAAAAAAAATTTATAACTTGCATATAAATTAATTACCCCTATGAACCCGGCAACAATTAGCAACAGTTAGGTACCCTTAAAAAAAGCTGTTACTATCATTACATCACATATTAACACATGGAGTTATCTTTAATCAACACAACAAATGAGTTATATTTAATCTCATTACATAAGTAAAACATAAAATTATTGGGTATGTAATTTTGTTTTTATTTAATAAAACTTCACTTCACTTTAATTCACCGTCTCTAATCTCATTTATAAGAGAAAATACAACACAAAAATATAATTATAAAAACATCAAAATTAATGTATTTATTAATTGTTTTAATTTTTTTTATTATTTTATATATATATATATATTCTTATTAAAAATTGTGGAACATTAAATATTCACTAATAATATTAAAAAAATAAATATTTTAAATATATAAAACTAATTTAAACAATAAATATACTTTAAATATTAGTGACTTTTCCTTATATATAGAAAGAAAGAAAAAACTCTCTAAAACTTATTTTATATACGTAACCGTGAGAGTGTTTTTTCCGATGTCAATAGTAACTTTTTTTTTCATAACAACGATCATATAAGACCAAAAGAGAGAGCAAAAAACCTCATTCCTAACTTGTGAACCAATGAAGCAGTTGAACTAAAAACCTTTTCCAAAAAGAACAACAACCTCTTTCAAGTGAACCCTTCAAACCAAACCCAAAAAGTCACACACTTTATTCCAATCTCATTAATAATTGTTAAAGTTTTGATTAATTATAGCCATCAAGCAATGGGAACAGAAGACTTCAGCTTCCCTAGAATTAATGACACTTGGTCATATAGCATTGATTCACCTCCTCTTTGGAATCCATCATCACCGTGTTCTTCTTCTAATAATTCCAACAAACTCATAAGTGAAGGAAAGAAAAAAGATTGCTTTGAAGAAAATTTGGTCTATAAGGGCCAAAGGAAGAGCTTTTCATCTATCCAAATTGGAAATAAAACAACAACAGTATTAGAAGATGAAGATGAAGATGTTCCAATGGATTTATTGTGGGAGGTTTTCAATGAAGAGGTTGTTGAGTTCACATGTGCTACTACAACCTTAACAATTGCTAATACCAAAAATGCCCTTGTTCAAACCAAGAATAAGCCTAGTATGGTGGTGATTTTGAAGGTTTTAAAGAAATTTTTTTCCATCAACAATTCTCAAGGTAGGAACAGAAGGAGAATACTCTAATTCTCTATAAATTGTTTTTGTGATCATGTTTGCTTTTATATAGAAAAAAATTGTCTTGTTAATTAATAGAAGTTTAGAATTGTTTTTATAAAGATGATTATTCTATGAGGAGCTTAGATGGCTAAGTGGATTATTCTGCCTTTTCCAATACAAAGTCCATATGTAAAAGTAAATGGATATTATATAGTGAATATTTCTTTGATTCATTCAAGTTCAATATATATGTACCTTTTATATTAAGGAACAACACTTTTCTTTTGTTCTTAAATCTTTTGGAATCTAATTGATTATGTATATTTGTGCAATAGTTGTTTGAATTTGGTTTAGTTTTTCCTTTGATTTTGAATAATTTATTATGCTTATAAAAAAAATTGATTGTGTGTGGAAAAGATTGGTTCCTAAAGCTTGGGATAAGATTAAGTAATAGTACTAATTACATATATTTAGAAATTGGCTTTGACAAAGTTTGTAGAAAAGGTGGTTCAACTTGTTGGTTTGGGATGAGCTCTGTTCTAAATATGAAAACTTCAACCTCTCCAAAGTTGAATGAATTATTACTTATAGTATCAGTGTAGATTCATTCTACTATTTGAGAGAAATAGAAAGAGTGACATCATAGATGTAATAGAAAGAGAGAGATAAAGAGAAAATAAGATGTTGAATGAATGAATGAAATTAGGAGTGTTTAAATATAACAATTGGTTGGCAATTTAGCATCTTGCAATAATAGGGTGTTTCTTGATTAGTCGCATTTGTGTGGTCTAGATTGTGTAAAAGAGGAGTTGTTACAACACTTGTTCTTCATAGTGTTTCATTTTTTTATCGATCTTGGTCCGATATTTTAGCATGGTTGGATAAGTGTTTTATCCAATTGTACATACCATCGTGTCATTTAATTTAAAGGTTTGTTCTCAAGTAATAAGAAGTTTGGACAAAAAGTAAAGACCATCTAGTTGACTTGCATTTGGATTTTATGGAAAGCTCGCAACGATCATGTGTTTAATCAAATAAAAATTATTGTACTCTAATTGATAGAGTGTATTAAACTTCAATCTTAGCGGTGGTTAATGAAGGTGCAAACATGAGAAGGGAGGTTGAATTATGTTTGACAAAGTTGATAACTTTTTGCTAATTTGATGAAGGACAGTTGAATTTTATGAATTACTTAGATAAGAAGCAATTGGATTCAGAGGTAACAAACAATGAAAGCATAAATAATTTGACACTAGATTTATCCTGGTTCACCAATAACTTGGCTACATTCAGTCCCTTCATTCAAAAGACTTTAATCCACTAACTCAAATACCTTAAATTACAAAGCACATGACCTTCCAAGCCAATCTTCCCAAACTAAGAACCCCAAACTTTTGAGGAACTAACCACATTGACCTTACGAGTCAAGTCTTCTCCTAACAACCTGACAACCCCATATTGAAGAAGGAACTAAACCATTATCGGGTTGGATACAAAATATTAGAACTTTAAGTGTTTGCTTCTAACAAAGTTGATAATAATAATAACTCTCACACTCTAACAATAGAACACTAAGAAAATATAACTCACTTGAACAAATGTTTCTCTCCTTGAACTCCAAGATGAATTTGAAATTTTGACCTTATGAGTTCTTCTACTCTTTTCTGATTTTCGATCCTCTTCTTTTTCAGCCTTGAGTATCTATTTATAGTTAAAATTAGAGTTTCAATTTAGTTCTTGTTTAATTCTGAATTGTATCTTGTTCAATTTAGATTTTCTTCAAAAATACGAATTTTCTTTTATACTCTTTGAAGTCTAATATATTATTTTCATAAAATACTTTATTATCATTAAAACTCTAAATCTAAAACCAACTTTATTATGACGGTTAAAATAATAGAGACAAGACTTTGAATTTATTCTTGGTAGCAAATGTCAATTGTTAGTCTCGATCCATATGGTGCCTTAATTTAATCATTCGAGCTAGTTAATCATGCTACATCTAGACACCACAGTGTGTCATTGATTTTTTATTACACATGATTATCATGTCTTTCAGTTATTCTCAACATATTTTGTCTTTTATATATATTTATTAAAAAATTTATTAGCATCCTGCATTTGTTTATTAAATATTTATATATTTATTTATTATGAGTTATTTAAGTGACACATGATTATTTAAAAAAGTCACATGATTTTTTCTTTTAATCTTGATAATTTAAATATAGTTGTATGATAAAGATTTAAATGTATAACTCTCTCATTATAAAACTCCTTTCATTTGATATGTTATATATATACACACACATACCCTCCGTCCACCATCTTATTTATAAGAAAAAATAATTATATTTTGATAACCTTAAATATAAAAAAAAAGCCAAATTAATAAATACTAGTATTTAATAATTACTGTTTCAAAAATAATAATTATTAATTATCCTCTCCTTTTTGGAATGAGTGGTCAATTCTAAGAAATAACTTTCTGGAGACTTGTTAGCATCAAACAAATGAATAATTTTTGTATGGACACATATCATTTTAAATTTGAAATTTTGAATGAATATGAAACTTTTAAAGTGTAATTTTTTCAATAATTTTTAAAAAAATAAAAAATATAGATGAATGTGAATTTTATGAAATACAACTTTTTCAAAAGTTTTAAAAAATTTCGAAACTTTGAATAAATTTGAAACTTCTGAAATGCAACATTTTTAATAGTTTTAAAAAAATTTGAAACTTTGGATAAATCTAAAACTTTCAAAATGCAATTTTTTTCAAAGTTTTTTAAAAAAAATTAGAACTTTGGATGAATATGAAGCTTCTGAAATGCAATCTTTTCAAAAGTTTAAAATAGTATCAAAACTTTAGATGAATATGAAACTTCCAAAATGCAATTTTTTTTAAAAGCTTAAAAATTACAAAACTTTGGATGAATATGAAACTTCTTAAATACAATTTTTTCAAAAGTCTTAAAAATATTCAAAACTTTGAGTAAATATAAAACTTTCGAAATGTAATTTTATTTTCAAAGTTCAATAAAATTTTAGATGAATTTGAAACTTTTGAAATGTAATGTTTTCAGATTTTTTTTATAGATAAAAATTTTAAAATTGTCAAAAATTTCAAAAATTTTAATTATTAAATTATAGGAGGTAAAAATAGATAAAATGATTATTTCATATACTTTAAAGAGTAGAAAGTAAAAGTAATAAGGTGGGTGATAGATTTCTCAACTTAAAATGGTATTGGTGGGGTGACCCATTAAGCCCAATCCTTATTCATTTGAGCCTGTAGGCTGTGTGGGTAAGGGGTCAAATGGGCTTCTCATGGGTTTGGGACCATTTTGACAGACCTTTCACCAATGTGAGCGACTTTTCGCACCTTCAATTTTTCGCTACCTCTTGATTTTTTAGAAGTTTACTTTTGAATTAGTCAAAAAAATAAAAAATAAAAACTTTTGAATATGTATTTTTTCACACCTGTTTTACGGTCCAATTTTTTTTACTTTGGACGATTTTCTACCTGCGAATGCTACCGATAACTATTTTTACTATAGTTTATAATAGATATTATTTAAAATATTAACAGTAATCATCGATGATACATTTTAGAAATTTAAGTTAATGCTCTTTTTTATTTTTATAATTTATAATAATTTGATCAATTTCAATTTAAAAAAATGTGTAATTTAAAACTCCATTTATCTTAAATAAAGGTCACTATCTCGATCATAAAAACGAAAAAAATTATTAAATTATACTTTTAAATAGTAACATTGATCGTCTTTAAAATTTCATATAATCTTTTAAGCATTGATATATCAAAACGATATACCATAAAAGAAAAAAGTGCGAAAAACTTATCCATTCGTTGATAATCCTTCTCTCTCAATATTTCAGTGAATGTTTAAACAATAAAAGAATCAAAGAGTTACAACACCGTGTACAAACTCTAGAATATCTTATATAAATTCACATGAACATGATAAATAAAATTTCACATAAAATGGATCCAAACAATGAACATATTGTTTGATTTAGTCTTAAAACATCCATAATAGAACACATTTATTCAAGTGTTTAATTATTTATTCAGTGAATCTGAATTAACAATGTAACTCTATAGTGTCACCATTTTCAGTTGTACGATCAATATCGACAATCTAAATTTAAAGATTTGAATTTTTCTTTGAAAAAATAAAAATATATCTTTAGTTTGAATTAACTAATATTCGAAATTGATATTTACTCTGTATTAATCCATTTTACTATATAAATAAACACATTCAACAACTTTAGTAGGCCCCTCGGAAGACCGTACATGGTTTAGTACTTAGTAGTTTTGTTTGTTGAATGACTTGCTAAACTCTCTGCAACCACTCTAAAAAAATGAGGTAGATCGCATGCAATTTAGTACATAGATTAACGGAACCATTCACATTGCCAATAGTACTCATCCCTCGAATTGTTTATTTAGACTTTGATGCACTTGCTTGGATCTTCGATTCATTTTCCTTATGTTTTTTGTTTTAATTGTTAGTTGTTTATACTAAATTATACTAAAATATTCCATATTGCTGGCATGGTTCATATACCAGTAATACAAATTTTTTTATCATGTTTGTTATCATAAAAAATAGTTATCAGTTGACTGAGTAATTGATTATCTAAAATATTAAACTAGGAAAAAATACAACTAAGTAATTGTTCATAAGGGCTGTGGTAGAGATTTTGGGGAATGGACATTGATTTCTGGCTTTAGTTTGGATTGGAAATTTGTGAATTGAAAAATAAGAAATTTGAGGTTGAAGGGGAATATTGTTGGGCTTTTATTTTTTTTAATTGATTCATTAGTTTTAGGTCATTAATAAAAATTTATATTCAACTGCGAGATTTTGAATTTGAATTTGAGACATAATTTCAAATTTAACAATATAAGTATTTGTTAGTTGAGCTGCGACTTAAAGACTAATGAAATAATTTTTAATTTTAAATATTAAAAAATGTCCATCAGCGGTATTAATTTAGTCATCAAATGTCACATTAGCAAAAATTAGCCACTTAATTATTTTTATTAAAAAGATTTAGGTTTAAATATGTCTTTGGTACTTGTAATTATAACTTTTTTTTATTTTGGTTATCATAAGTTTTTTTGTTTGGTTCTCATCCCTACAAATATAGTTTCATTTTAAAATAGTAATTTCATCTAAATTCTGTTACAAAAATTATAACACCGTTAAACCTAAATATAATTAAAATATAATTTTTGTTAACCTAAACATAAATCCTCAATATAATTAAATTATAATATTTTTTAATTTTAGATTAAAAAATGTTATAATTTTATTATATTGGGGTTTATGTTTCTGTTAAAAAAATTATGTTTTAACTATATTTAGTTTTAACAGTGTTATGATTTTTGTAACAGAAGTTGGATGAAAAAACTATTTTAAAATGAAATTATATTTGTAGGGATGAGAACCAAACAAAAAAACTTATGATAACCAAAATAAAAAAAAGTTATAATTACAAGTACCAAAGACATATTTAAACCAAAGATTTATTAAGGACTTTTTTTAAAACTATTTTAAAATTAAAGAGTATAAATAAAAAATATATTTAAGACAAAGATAAATATGTAATTAAACTTCAATACATTAATCTGTAAAGTCCAGCACAACTAAAAAATATTAATATTGTTATATTGAACATTTTATTCTGAATTCAACCTTCAAGATCTAATAGTTGTGTATAAATTTTAAGCAATGTTTATCATTTCGTATACATAAAAAAAACATTAATATGTTAACTTAACCTTTTTGACTCAATATATTTAAATTAATTCTACAAAATTGATATAGAAAACTATTACTTTTTTTTTGTACAACTAAGCTAATACATTTTTATTTGAGAAAACATGATGATAATTAAGTGTAATTAAACTTTTCATCGATGATTATATTACAATTCTATATTTAAGTCATTAGTAAAAAATAAATAGAGAAAAATAAATTAAATAATATTAATAATTAAGATAGTTAATTACATCAAAGATTAAAAGTATTTTTGTTCAATTTTATAAATAATTAACTATTGTAAAATAATTAATTAGTTAGTATAACTAATTAACTAATTTAACTGATTAATTAAGTAAGACATCTAACAATTAATAAATTATTAAATTTTTTGGTAAATATTCATAAATTATTTTAATAGGAAGGATTCATAATTCAACATTTCCACTTTTGAGCCTTTCATTTTTTTGATAAGTTTCCACTTGAGCCTTTGACATTGTAAAAATACATGGCGGCAACTCTTTCGGTCAACTTTTTCTTAAAAAAAAGTGAATATTCGTTCAATTTTTTAATATTTTAACTTTTTATCAAATTATAATTTTCGGTGTATTTGAGAATGTAAACACAAAATAAAAAAGACAGATGAACATTAAAAAGAAAGAATAAAAAAAGACATGACAAATTGTTGGAAATAAGGAACATAGACTTAGTTTGTGAATTGAAAAAATAGAAGTCTCATATAAGAGGGTATTACACATTATAGTAGTATTTATAAGGTGGAGGTATGACATTTGGGGTGTGCCTCAAGGGGTACCCCAATTTTGTGAAGGAGCGAGAACGCATGCAAAATAAATCACCACACACGCGTGTGCCACCGCCGTTCGTTTGGGCCGGGCCAGGTATGGGCTTGGGTGGTGAATTATTATTTTTTTAATACAAAGAAAATTAAAAAAATTAATATTTATTTTCTGAAAAAAGGAATCCTCGTGTTTTTACTTAATTGGCCCTCCACCGAGTCAACACTTTATTTCTGATCCAATTATTCATTACCTGTATTTCGCGCGGTTCAGTTTTGGTCAAAACCCTACCTTGGTTCCCAGTTGTTTTGTTGCCGAGTACTGGATCAAAACCCTAAAAATTTCGGAATCAACCTAACCTAGAAAAATGAGGCACGATTTTAGTGTGAGTCTAGTTTGATGGATCCCGAAATCCCTCAGATCCAGTAGCAAATCTTCTCTATAAATAAAGGGTTCTGCTCAGTTGGAAATCACACCAAAAGCTCTCATTTCTTCTGAGGCTTTTCTCTTCTTCTCACTCCCTATCCTTACTTCTCTGTTTTCTTTCGAGTGATGTTAGTACCATATTACGAGTGACAGTCATTAGACTGTCATACTGATGGTGTAATTAATTCTAGAACGGGTGTAATTCTAGAACGGTTTTTCACGATGCAGTGAAACTCCGATACAGAGTAACTGAGCTATTTTATCCTGGGGACGGCGTGGTTGATAGTCTGTCTTGCACAATTTGGGCAGTGCCGCAAAACGTCTTAAAGAGAGCGATCTAGTCCGCGACTCAACCTAATAATATTTTCAGTGGCATAAATTATTTATTAAACTGATTTTCAAACTTGAATTAACACAAACTCATTTGTAGAGTGCAATTACTTACGAGTCCTAAAGATCTACTTGAGCATTCAAATTTGAATTAATACTTAGCAAAAACATTTCTAGCAGCAACGTCAATTCGTTTTACCAACTTAATTGATTGCATTACATCGCCCATAGTCAAATCATTTTACCATAATTTATTTATCTAAATTGGTCCATCTCTTAAGCTTCATTTTATTTAAATAAATTAATAATAAAACAATCGAAATATGACGGATTAGTCTATTTTACCACCCGAACAATTATTATTTTTCAAATCTTCTTCTTTAAAAGTGTTTATCATACTGAAATTTTTACTTCAAAATAGTTAAATGTTTAATATTTTTATGAATATTTTTAGTTTTACGTTCACAACACTAAAAGTATTTTTGCAGTGAAAAATAAAATTGACATTATATATAATTTAGTATTAACTATTATTAATCAAAATTAGTTTTACCTCAAAAATTCATATTTAACCAAAAGTAACATAGAAAATACTTTTGTATTTTTCATTTCACGTGTTTAACATATTATAAAGAAAAGTCTCATTTTACCACCACTGCTCTAGTGTGCTTTACATGAGATGAGATAGTAATTATTAATTAATATAAACATATAATATATATACTATAAAAATATTTTTCTAGTAAATTTATATTTAAAAGTACTTTTGAATATATAACTGATTTTATTTTGTAACTTAAATGATGTTGGAAGAAAAAAATATTTGAAGATAAATCACGTTGAAGAAAATTGACTTTTAACTAAAAGTACGCAAAATAAAATTTATTTAAAAATATATTTGTAAATATTAATTTAAATACATAAATTTTTTTTAGGGGATCCAACTACATAGTTACGTACTTCTTTTGACAAGTGAAACAAGGAAAAATTAGTACACATTCTTATCGCCCACGGAATGATAAGTGTTGTTAAAGGATGAACTAAAATTTAGAAGCAGATATATTTGGGAAGAAATTAAAGAAAACTGGCATGCATATGCATGCAGTTCGCTTATTGTAATTCGTAAATTAATTTATTAATTAACCACCGTTGTCTTTAACATGAAATAAAATGAAAGTAGTAATAAAATATATAGAATGCTAATTATACTTCAACATTAATTGTTTTTAATAAATTGATATATGTAATTCAGTTAAATATATACTTAGTCTTTTTCATCAATAGTATTTCAAATTAGTCAAACTGGAAGAATTTTATAACTCCAATTGAGCAAGCTAGCTACTTACCATGCATGGTTCATGACTTTACTTAAGCAATTTTATTATACAAATGAAAAATTAAAATCAAACAAAACAGAGAGTGCCTTTTCATACAATTCAAAACCAAGAGGAATAAAAAGAAAAAGTCATAAGGGGGTAGGTACCTTCCTAACCATAACTAAAATCCAAATAAACCAAATTAGAGATACACATATTTTTTTCCTATATAAAGAGCACATTATAGATATGGAAATAATCAAGCTAGAAAGCAAACAGAACAAAAGAAGAAGAAAAAAATTCATTAGTACTAAAATTAAGAATAAAAAAAAATGGGAGATTCTTACTTAACTAAGGAGGAAAATCAAATTAGTGTTTCCTTTGAACAAACTGAGGATAGTGCTTGTCTTTCAGCAATGGTACTTACCACTAATCTTGTTTATCCAGCAGTATTAAATGCTGCTATTGATCTCAATTTATTTGATATCATTGCTAAGGCAACACCACCAGGTGCTTTCATGTCACCAACTGAAATTGCTTCTAAGTTGCCAACATCAACTCAACATTCGGACTTGTCTAATCGGCTTGACCGAATGTTGCGTTTGCTAGTTAGTTATTCTGTTCTTACTTCTTCTACTCGAACCACCGAAGACAGTGGCTCGGAGAGAGTTTATGGACTCTCAATGGTTGGAAAATACCTTGTCCCTGATGAAAGTAGAGGCTACTTGGCTTCTTTCACTACATTTTTGTGTTATCCTGCTTTGTTACAAGTTTGGTAAGTCATTTTAGTTTTAACTCTTATACATATACTATACTATATAGCATACGTAAGAATAAGAATAAAGATGTTTGGATAAACAGTTAATTAAATGCATACTTTTATATATATACATATATAGGGAGAGACAAAGTGTCAACTTAAGGTAAAAAAACTTATAAAATAAGTTATCTCAAACATCAAGTGTGTGTGAAGTTCAAATATCATACAAAATAGTTGTAAAACGAGTCATTATTATTAAAAAAGTTTATGCAAAATAATATATACTACTTTCAGTTTAGTAAAAAAATATATTATTTTCTATTTTATATATAAGAAAAAGTTGAATCAATAAAAATAAATATATTTGATTTAAAATTTAAATCAAATACATCAATTTTTATTACTTAAACTTTCTCTCACAGATAAGATCGAAGGCAATATAATTTTAAGGTATTCAAACAATATAAGTGTTTATGTTATAAAATAAACCTTAATAAACTATTTTTTGAACCTCCTTAAGTGGTTAAATGATTTATGACCATGTGAGAAGAGAAATACTCCTTTTGTCTCTTATTATAAACATTTATTTTTAAAAAAAATTATCTCTAAATCTATTTTTATTAATATTACTAATTAATCTTAAAATATAAAAAATTTAACGTAAAATACACATATTTACAATGAACAATTTAATAAGTACAACACACATTAATTACATTGTCCACGAGTGTCGACTACTAAATTAAAATAAAAATAGAAAATGATGTGACGATTTTAGGCATATATTTAACTTATTACCTATTAGCAAATTACTTTGGTCGAAAAATTGTCTAAAAGTTGTAGTTTGTATTTCCAGGATGAACTTCAAGGAAGCAGTGGTGGATGAAGACATTGATTTATTCAAGAAACTTCATGGAGTGACAAAATATGAATACATGGGAAAGGATAAAAAAATGAACCAAATTTTTAACAAGTCAATGGTTGATGTGTGTGCAACAGAGATGAAAAGAATACTTGAAATATACACTGGATTTGAGGGAATATCAACATTGGTTGATGTTGGAGGTGGAAGTGGACGAAATCTCAAAATGATAATATCCAAATATCCATTAATTAAGGGAATTAATTTTGATCTGCCTCAAGTCATTGAAAATGCACCACCACTTTCAGGTATAACGTGATGTATATAATAATGTTAATTTCGTAACATATATCATTGTCATCAATATCATGTCACCCCATATAATAAAAGTTCCTTCATACCAAAAAAAGAAATGAAAGCTTTTCTATACAAATTCTTTTTTTTTTTTTTAATATTATAATTAATAAAAGTATACCAAATTTTTGTTAAGGGATTGAGCATGTTGGAGGAGATATGTTTGCAAGTGTTCCACAGGGTGATGCCATGATACTAAAGGTAAGTGTATATATGTACATAATAAATTGCTACATATCTAATGTTGACACGATAGATTTATGTCTCGTTTGTTATAGTTTTTTTTTTTTTTTAAAAATTATTATTTATAGAAAAAAATCTTATTAAATAATAAATTTTAGCTGTTTTCATCTGTTTGTTATGATTTTTTTTTAAAATAAAATAAAATCTAAGAAAAAATATTTAATATTGTTTCAACATAGAATTTAAAGAAGAAAAAAAATCTATTTTTTTTTAATAATTTGTAACAAATGGACCCTAGTTTATCTTATCTTATGGATTGATTAAAGTGTTAACTACAAATTTTTGTGACTATTATTACATAATTGTAGGCTGTATGCCATAATTGGTCAGATGAAAAATGCTTAGAATTTTTAAGCAATTGTCACAAATCTCTGCCACCAAATGGGAAGGTGATTATTGTGGAGTTCATATTGCCAGAAGAACCAGAAGAAACTGAAGAATCTAAACTTGTTTCAACTCTTGACAATCTCATGTTTATCACAGTTGGTGGAAGGGAAAGAACTGAGAAACAATGGGAGAAATTGTGCAAACTCTCTGGATTTTCTATATTTCAAGTTGCTTGCCGTGCTTTTAACAGTTTAGGAGTCATGGAATTTTATAAATAAAGTTATTATAACAATAACTTTGAATTTTAAAATGAATGTGTTAAGAGTAAATGGAGAATGAATCAAAAGAAAAAGAGTAAAGGACGAATAAAGACCTTTTTTTGTGAGGTCAAGTGTGTTATAATTTTCTTCTTAAACCGTTTGCTTTGATTTGATGTGATGTGATGTAATGTTTATGCAATTTAAGATAATTTGGTTTGTTTTATTTTTATGTAACAGTGTAAGTTTGGTCCAAAAAAGAAGTAATTTCTTTTATAATTTTAGTATATATGTTTCTCTATCTTCCTCTTTATATAACAAAATACAAAAGGTATTTTAACTCATGTACAAACAATTAATTTATACTTTAGACAGGTTTTAAGCAGATTACATGATTATACCGCCGATTATGAAATTTTGAAACTAAGGATTTCCTAACACCGTTGAAAAACTTTCTCCACCAAAGTATTTTAATACGAGAAATAAAAAACAATTATTTATTTCTGGTAGGTGTATTAAATAGTTCAAGTAATAATAATAATACATAAAATTGTTTCGATAGAGATTATTATTACTTTTATCAGCGTAATAAAATTGTAAATACTTAGGTGAGTAAATAGTTTAATAATTAGTTGTTTGAGTAAAAACAAATTAAAATTAACAAAATAGAAATTACAGGAAAAAATATTAGGATTTCAAGTCACCCCCACTTTCACTAGATAATTATAGAATCGTTATTTTAACGATCAAATTATTATAGTTACATCAAACTATAATATTAGATTAAGATCAATCTCTTGATTCAAAATCTCTTTTTCATAACAATGAACTATAATACTTTAAGTGATCTAGTTTGTTATTCAAAGTATGAAAATTCGTCAATTTATTAAACACGTATTACTATTCTATATTCTTATAGTGCATATTGAAACACCAATATCAATTATAACTTTGGTTGTTACTACCTATTTTTTTATAATAAAATAATTCATAAATTCAATTCGACAATGCTCAATCAACAAATAGCATTAAGAATAAGAATTAATGAATAAAAATAACAAGTTCAATTGCGTAAATAGTAATAAAGATTCACTACTACATGAATTCAAAGAGAATCATCTACATAAAAGAAAAGTGTAATAAATCTTCAGTTCTTATTTTCAAGAGTGTAATATTCAAATTTCATCTAAAATATACACAATATATTATACGTAAAAAAAGGTGAAATAAATCTTCACTTTTTATTTTCAAGAAAGAATGTAATCTTCAAATTTCTTCTAAAATTTGCACAATGTGATATTTCATGCCCTCTAGGCACAACCCTTCAAAAATATAAAGTTTTAGATTAAATAGGATCTAAAATCATGTGTGAGCATATTGCTAGTAAGTCTGGGTGTAGTTGTGTTGATTTGGAGCACAATACGTTGGACATAAAAAAGTGACATGAAATGCAACAACTTTGACAATTAAAAAAAAGCGCTTACTTAAAAAAGGCAGCAACTTAAACTATGGGACGAGACATTAGTTTTTTTAATCACATTTCTTAACAAAAGGAATGTCAAACAATTGCCCATTGTCCACCTTATACAATCAATCTTTTGAACCCTTGCTGGAATAAAAGTAATTAAAAAGAATAAATACTCAAGAGGAGTATATATAGTTGTATATGGGTTGGTCCAACTCAACTATCTCAGCTAACTCAATTTAAATTGACCTAAAATAATATTGGATCGGATAAATTAATATAAATGAGCAATCTTAGTTTCACAAAATAATAAATCGTTCAAAAAAATTAGATGTTAAGTAAAATCAGACACAACCCATTTTATTCAAGTGATCACATTCCTAAAAATATTTGGCTATTGCTAAGAATAACAATAGTTAGTTAAGACTAGAGTTAGTTGGAATAATTAGTTAGTTATTATAATTGGAGTTAATTAGATAAAGTAATTAGAAAGTTAGTATTCACTACCAATATAAATAGAGTATCATTATATCATTTTTTTTATTTATGATTTTATATTAAGTTTTTCTAATTGAGCTCTCAAGCTATGGAGTCTAATTTTTCTCTCAATTCTTATATTTCTAATAGTTACTTTAAGATGTTGTACTTTATTTATTTTGATATTTGTAAATATTTTATGCAATTTTAAGAATTTTACAACTTTAATTATATTAATATTTACAATAAAAATATTTTATGATTAATTTGTGATTTTGATATTCTTATTAATTATATATTAATATATATTAGTTGCTAACAAAATAGTGAAAATAAATTACATTATATTTTTGTGAAAAATTAATGTTACGTCATTTTTTTTTTAAAATACGGTGGTTCATTATTAAGAATTAAAAATTGAATGTGTATAACTCAATATCCAACCCAATTAAAAAATGAATGATTTAAGTCAACTCAACTCAGTACTATACATCAGTCTTTACTTATATGTTTAATTTGTTTATTTTTTAAAAGAGTATATATAGTATGCAATTCATCTTTGACATGGATTGACCAAAAAAAACTTTGACATGGCATAGCTTGTCAAAAAATAAAATAACGTGTCGAATAACTGGACTTTACATGACAAGTAGTAAACAATTTTTTTATCTTATTGACTTTTTGCGTGGCAAAAATTAATATCATTATTCATTATGTAAACATCGTTTTTATCTATTGAAACTCATGGGCATGGTTGAACATCGTTTTTATCTTATAATATTTTCCATATGGTTGAAGTGCCCTCAGCATAGTACGTTTGCGGAAATTAACTTGAATATAATTAATTTTCACAGTAGTTAAATATAATTATAAAAAATAAAATTGATGCCGGCGACACCGGATACTCCGGGAGGTCCACTATTTTCATCAATACGAGTTGACTCACTGGACCAACGTGAATCGTTTGGAATGGGTAGGTGCAACAGTTGTTTTCCGGGTAAAAGTAACGGAGGTTGCATCAATATCGGTGATTTCTCTGCTAGTGTTCGAATTCCGAGTGTGTCTCTCACTCAAAAGGTAACATCTCTCTCTCTCTCTTTCTTGTGTGTGTGTATTTTGGTCAACGATATTTGGTGCAATTCTTTTTTGTATTTTTTTTTTCTCATGTCACCGCCCACAAATTAATTTCATTTGATATCTAGCTAGCATTGTCAGATTTAACTGTTTCATGTGATTGAGTCATTTATTTAGAAAATAACAGTAAACATTGACTAGCAAGCATTTACAGATAACATTATATATTTTTGTCAAAAAACCTTACTATATATATGTAGTATTTATTTATTTACGTGTATGTATTAGATAGTAATACTAGTATTAATTAAATAAGTTTATTTGTTTTGGGTACAAATTAATAAGTTTATTAATAGTTGGACATTGTCAATTTTGGTTTTTGTGTGTTGTATTTTATGATGTGAAGAACAAAAAAGTTTTTTTTTTTAATGGAAGAAAAGAGAAACAAAAAGAAACTGAAAAAAATCAACTACTCTCTAAAAAAATATATTCTTAAAACATCTACAAACAAAACATAAATAAATTACATAAGTAGAAATAGGAACAATCTTTATAAGGTCAAACTGAAAGAAATTATTTTTGGTAAAAAATGTGGAGAGATTAATTTCTTTCTCTAATAATATATCGCAAAGAAAAAGAATATTAAATGTATTGAAATGGGCTTGGCTCATGATGCGACAAAAAGGAATTTTAATCCCTAAATTCCCAAGTAACTACATACTACTGTAACCGCAAGTGAATAATGACGTGTCTTTTTAGTTGGAAAATGCAAAAAGCAGAAGAAGAAATTGGTACACGTGGTGGAGGTTGGTTCGTCAATTATTTTCCGTTTTGGCTTGTTTTCTCTTTGAATCAATTTCTGATATTTACATTTACAGAAGTGTTCTAATATTGATTAGTTTTCCCAATTTAGTTATACTTTAGTGTTATTAGGAAATCTTTTAGTTGTACTTGTTATATTAACAGTAGAAATAGTTTTTTGGTCAAGACTCATAGTTTTTAACACTATTATTTTATGTGTTTTATTTAAAGGTTTTTCTCTTTTATTAATATTATTATCAGTGATTTATCCTTAACTTTGTGTCGACAATTTTTTAGTTTAGATTTTACAAAAAAGAATTAGTTTAACAAACTCCGAATATTTTGTTGCATCCTTTGGTCTCAACATGTATGAAATCTTAACCAACATGATTAATCAAAACAGGAAAATTAGTTAATGTGTCTCTGGGTTCTCAATTACAATTAATTTTTTTATGTCTATAATTAATTTTAATTTAAAACTTTTATTATAGTTTTTCATGATTTTTATATTTAGATTTATTGTTCCACTTTACATATATATATATATATACAATTTTTTTGCGATAAATAAATCAACTTTATTAGAAATATCATGCTCAGAAACATTAGAACATATAGAGCTAGATGGAAAAATATACCAGAAGTTTCAACATAAAATTGCTGTCATTGCCTAGATAAAAGGTGGCCCAAAAGAAACTACAATTATGGCTTTGTGCCTTCATGACCACCAAGTGAATTGCACAGTCCTCCACACAATCCTATATTGTCATCTTGGGAATGTTAGCTTTCAAGCTATTTCTTCAAGTGCAAAAAAATAGAAAACTAAAATCAATGTGAATGAATGGACTGTGCTATTTATACATGGTTCATTCATATTCATTCTAACTGTCATCTAATTAATTAACTAATTAAGTGATTAGTTAGCTAGTTATCACATACAACTACTGCTATACTTGAATTACACAAACTTTTAATATCAAGAACGTTCTTGGTTTATTCTGATCAATCTGGTTTTCTAGAACATTCTTCATTTCTAACATTTTTCCCATAACATTATTGGTTTCTAACACTTTCCCTTAATTCAAGTATCTAAGTGATTTTAGACCTAGCAATCTTCTTAACTCTTCAAATCTAGTTGTTCTCAACGCCTTGGTTATGATATCAGCCAGTTGAACTTTAGTTTGAAAATAGATGAGCTTCGACTTGCATCTTCCAACTTGATCTCTTAAGAAGTGAAACCTTGTTTCAATGTATTTGTTTCTTCCATGAGATACAGGGTTCTTTACTAGATTTATTGTTGAAATGTTGTCAATCATCAATGGAATTGGCCTGCATTTAATTATGTTGTTAATGATTCCAACCACAATGCTTGGCAAGTTGCATAGCTGTCAGCAATGTATTTAGCCTCACATGAAGAAAGTGTTATCATTGGCTGCTTTTTTGAGCTCCATGCTATTGGAGATTTCATGAACTTGAACACATAGCCTGAAGTGCTCATTCTATCATTCTTATCTCCACACCAATTTGAATCTGAATACCCTACCAAGTCTCCATTTTCTTGCTTTAAATTTGTTGCAAACAGAATTACATGCTCCATTGTGCCTTGAAAATATTTCATGATTCTCTTAACTGTCAGCCAGTGAGAATGCCTGGCTTTCTCCATGAATCTGCTTACCACACCCACACTATAGCAAATATCAGGTCTTATGTTGCACAAGTATCTTAGGGAACCCACAGCCTGCTTGAACTGAGTTGAATCAGCCAACTCTTCTTCAATTTCTGTTCCCAGCTTCGCATTGATCTCTATTGGAATGACATCAAGGTTGCAGCCAACCATATTGAACCTTCTTAAAATCTCTCCAGCATATTTCTTCTGATGCATCAGCAGCCCTCCTTCAGTCTCTATAAACTCTATGCCCAAGAAATAACTCAGGTTGCCCAAATCTGTCACTTCAAACTCATCTTTCATTATGCAATTGCCTTGTTGTTACTGCTAGTTACCAACAAGTCATCAACATATAGGCATATTAGGATCATTGTAGGTCTTCCATTTAGTGTGTAATGCCTCACATAAACTCCATATTCCACTGTGCATTTGATGAAGCCAATGCCAATTAGGAATGAGTTAATTCTTTTGTTCCAAACGTTTGGTGTTTGCTTCAAACCATAGAGAGCTTTTCTCAATCTAATCACTTTATCCTCCTTTTCCTCAATCACAAATCCTAGTGGTTGAGAGACATACACCTCTTCTTTCAGCCATCCACTCAGAAATGCAGATTTCCCATCAAGTTGGCACATCAGTCAGCTCCTAGCACAAGCCAGTGCAATTACAAGTCTGATTGTTTCAATTATGGCCACTAGAGGAAACACTTCAGAATATTCTATGCTTGCCCTTTGTAGAAATCCCTTGGCAACAAATCTAGCCTTGTACTTAGCAATTGTTCCATCTGGATTCAGCTTCAATTTGTAGACCCATTTTACTCCATCTGCTTATGTTTTGGAGGCAAATTTGTCAAGTACCATTTTGATTCTTCTCAATTGCATTGATCTCTTCTATCATTGCTTTCTTCCAGGGTTCTTTCTTCAAGGCTTCTTCAATATTCAGATGTTTTGTATCTACAAATAAGGCAAAATTAACTAGATCTCCACTTTTGTCCATTTCACTATCATTATACACTTCAAATTCTCTTAAATATGTTGGTAGTTGTTTTGCCCTATGACTCTGAGGTCTGCTTGATTCTACTATTTCTTCATCTTTGTCTTCATTGGTTTGATGATCATGTTGCTCTTGCAAAGGTGTTTGTATGGGATGGCTTGAGCTGCTAGTCTCTTGTTCCCAGTTCCAATGCTAGTTGTTGGTCTTCTGGCTCTATTCCAGTCTTGGTTGTTGATGGCTTTCTGCTTCCAATCCCAACTCTCTTGCTCAATGATTCTCACATCTCTGTTGACAACCACCTTGCCTTTAACTGGATCATAGAGCTTGTATACCCCAATTGGATGATATCTTACAAGTATTATTGTTTCACTTTAGTCTTGCAGTTTTCTTCTCCTCTTGTTTGGTACATGTTTAAAACATAGAGCACCAAATGTTCTTAAGTGCCCTACTACTGGCTTCCTTCCACTCCAGATCTCCTTTGGTACCTTCTCTGGGAGTTTCTTTGTTGGACATTTATTAAGAATGTAGGCAACAATTGATGCAACCTCTCCCCAAAACTTGTGTGGCAGTCCCTTCTCTTTTATCATACTTCTAGTCATGTCTAGAATGGTTTTATTCCTTCTTTCAGCAAGGTCATTGTGTTGAGGTGTGTAAGGAGTTGTTACCTCATGTTCAATTCCATTCCTGAAACAAAAATCCTTGAATTCATGTGATGTATACTCACCTCCTCCATCTGTTCTTAACACCTTGACAGTTTCTCCACTTTGTTTCTCCACTTTTATCTTGAAGTTCTTGAATACCTCCAATGTTTCATATTTGGTTTTTATCAAATAAATCCATAGCATTCTACTGAATTCATCAACAAAGATTATAAAATTCTTATTACCACCTAATGATGGCACTTCAAATGGTCCACAAATGTCACTATGAACCACTTCAAGACACTTCTTTGCTTTTGCTTGCACTTGTGATTTGAATGAGTTCCTTGATTGTTTTCCTTCCATACACACTTCACACCTTCTCAAGAACATCAATCATAGGAATTCCACTCACCATCTTCTTGACTCCTAGATTCTGCAAACTTCTGAAGTTGAGATGGTCAAATCTTCAATGCCACAACTAGTTTTCATCAATTGAGCTCACTGCCTTCAAGCATTGGATATCTGCAGCTTGTATATTGATGACAAAGGTTATGTTCTTTGAAAGAGGAGTCTTGAGTGTCATTTTATTCTGCCCATCATACTCCTCTAAAGCATCATCATTCATGATCACCTGAAACCCTTTCTGAATCAGCTGCCCAATGCTCAGCAAATTGTTTTTCATTCCTGGTACGTACAACACATTTTCAATCACTATTGTCTTCCCATTTCTTCTCTTGATCACCATATTGCCAGCTCCCTCAGCTTTCAAGGTTCTATCATCAACAAACCTGATCTTGCTCCTTCTTGATGTATCAATATCCACCAACCATTCTTTGTGGCTTGTCATGTGATTAGAACAACCAGTATCAAGAAACCAGACTTAGGACGAAGAATGTTCTTCGTTTGTGGTAGCCATTAAGAAGATTGTGTCTGATTTTGAGTCATCTTGAGCAGCACATGCTTCATCTTCTTCTTTCTTCTTATGTTTTCCTCATTTGTCAGCCCAACATTCATCAGCAAAATGTCAAAACTTCTCACAATTATAACATTGTGTCTTCTTCTTGTCAAAGTTCTTTGGTCTTCCTTTTGATTTACCACTGCAATGCCTCCCTTTGATGAGGATTTAGACTTGTCATCAGGTTTCTTGAATTTATTCTTTTTCCATTTCTTTTTCTAGTTTCCTTTCTTGTAAGCTTGTGAAGCCAGTGCTTAACCTCCTACTTTAACTCAATTTCTTTCATCCATTCTCAATTCTCGTGCTTCTAAAATGGCTTGCAATTCTTCAAGACTTAATGTGGAAATGTCTTTATATTCTTCTGTGGCACATACAATATATTCAAACCTGGGATGCAAAGATCTCAGTATTTTTTCACACAGCTTCTACTCAGTAAGCTTCTCCCCACAGCTAGCCATTTGATTAGTGATGCTCATTAATCTTGAGACCAGATCAGACACCTTCTCCTGCTCCTCCATCTGCAGCAATTTGAATTGTCTCTGTAGGGTCTGCAATTTCACTTTCTTGACCTTGGTTCCTCCAGAATGTCTGAGGCTTCTTTGGCACTTCTTGCATCAGAAATTTTGTCAAAGTTGGTTGTGTCAAGGCATTGATGAAGAATGAATGTGGTCTTGTAATCTTTCTTCTTGTTCTCTTTAAAATTCAACCTCTACTCCTCTGTTGGATTGACTCTCAGCTCTTCAAAACCATTTTCTATGATTTCTAACACTTCTTGAAATCCAAACAGTGCTCGAATTTGCACGCTCCATCTATCCCAATCTTTTCCATCAAAATGTGGCATATGGGATGGAAAATTTTCATTCTTTGCACTTGAACTCATCCTCACTTCCCTTGTGTTTTAATCCCCATACTCCACTCGTGTTTATCACTCTAATTGTGGATCAAAAAACCTATGCTCTGGATACCAATTGTTAGCTTTCAAGATATTTCTTCAAGTGCAAGAATATAGAAAATTAGAATCAATGTGAATGAATAGACTTGTAGAACTTATTGAATGAATGAAGGAATAGAGTGTGCTATTTATACATGGTTCATTCCTATTCATTCTAATTGTCCTATAATTAACTAACTAAAGTGATTATTTAGTTATCACATGCAACTAATGTTATACTTGAGTTACACAAATTTTTAATACCAAGAACGTTTTTGGTTTATTCTGATCAATCTGGTTTTCCAGAACATTATTCGTTTCTAACATTTTTCCCAGAACATTCTTGATTTCTAACAAGGAAAATATTACAGTTCCACCACACCAAACAGCAACAATGGATCATTCATTAAACATGTACAAACATAAATCATTTAACTAAAATCAATTTCTACAACATAACAAACTTATTGTGGGCATGTATGACCCTTAAGGTTATGGCCCAAATAGAGCCCAGATCTATCTATTTAAATAAACATAGATAATAACAAACAAAAAAATATTTTTGGTATTATTTTTATATTATATTTTGTACGTTACAATCAGATCATATATTTATTAACATTAACTTTTTCAACAATTTAAACATATATTAATTACATAAATAAAAATATATATATTTTGGACATGTCTTATTACAAAATACATATTATCAAGTCAAACTTTTTAAAATGAAATTTTAGAAATTAAAAAGATTAACATCATATAATTCAGAGGTTTGTGTAACCATCCATGCAAGTAAAATGTGATATTTAAGTAATAAATTCAATGGGATAAGAATCATGAGTCAGATTTCTAACATGAGTATGAATGACCTATATCAAAATTTTCTACATACAAACAATCCCAATTTTGAATATAGAAATGAAATAGGAGCTGTAGTCGTGGAAGTGACTGTTAGGGGTTCATTTGATGCTTGCTTGTCTCCCAAGGCACAAATGAATTCTGTCACAAGTTGATGAATACAAGAGATATGAATCATATGATAAAACAGAACCACAAAATTATGTTGCATGAATGACACAGCATCAGTGTAGATTGTATCGTCAAGTCGGCCGAACTGTGCAGCATATGGTCAGCATATATATCACAAGTTCAACAAATGTGGAAGAGAATGGCCATGTACATTATATCAAGCCTACTATAGTGATAAAAAATGTCAACAAAAACTCGCTTTATTTGGTTCCTTTTTGGCGTGTAGCAGTCCTCTTCTCATCCATCCTATGATGGAACAACTTGGCCATGTGTCTCCTTTCACAGTCCTGCACGTCAAAAGACAAGAAAAACAGCGAATTTTATATAACTAGAACTTTTATTGTAGGGGGAAGGAAAACAACTATCTATAATATGAAGCTTTGTATAAGTTTCTTCACCTTGAACATGTTCAGATGAAAAGGTTTTTCAGGATTCATCCTTCTCAGCTTCTGATAAGTATATGCAAAACTCAGCTGATCACGAGGAGTAAATCGGTCAACTTCATTGAACCAAAGACAATTGAACAAATTTGACATAGGGGTGTGTGCCCTAATAATAAAAGAACCTTCTGGTACATCTGTCAAAAGAAAAAATGTGTACATTAAAGAGTCAGTGATAGCACATCCAATCAACGACTTTGGAGAATCGACGCAAAAGAAATCCTTACTGCTTGAAAGAAGCTTGTTTGGATCGGATGCATTAAATCTTTCAAGTCCATCAGCCCGGTAAAATGCAAATTGTTGATCAATAATTGTATGATTATACTTGTTCAATTTCTTGTTTTGTGCTACCTCTTCCCACACACAATGCCGATCATAGTGATTGGATATTGCAAATTCATAGCCCTTTCGCCACAAGAAGTACTCTAAGATGAGTAAAGGATCAAGCTGCAGCCTTAATTTGCTATCCAACCAAATTGAATACCTGGAACAAATTGAAAGAAATGCACCACCATAAAAATTAGTGGAAAAAAAGGACAAATCGTGCTTTAAAGCTCCCTCATGGTCGGTTCGGTGAAGGGTCTAAAGAAAATTAATATACAAAACAAAGATCAATTAACCAAACAAAGAAAATTAATAACAAAACGCCAAAAAGGAGTTTATAGGTCTGTTGTACATCAAGATATTTGTCTTGGTGTGTAGTGCCCCTTAACAGTTACCATGATTAAAACATCATCCAAATTAATATTGTCAAAATCAAAAGAAGAATACATATGTCTAATCAGATTTAGACTCACCTTGCAAAGGGAAAAAGTCGATGGGCCAATAACTTTGGTATTTTGCCGACTCGCCGCATATCATCATACGGTAGATTCTTCACCACCACTAACTTCCAAAAGCCAATGAAGCCCATTCTGTCAGGTGCATGACCTTCAGAAGTAAGTGTTCGTACTGTAACTTCATCAGTAAACATAACAAAACAGACATTCTTCCTTGACAAACGAGTAATCTGAAATTAAAAAAGACCAAGATTAATGTAACAAAACATGCATGTTGTCACCCGTTTGCATCTTGTCACTCGTATGCATCATTCTAATAGTTGCAGCTAACTTCCAAAACAATAATAACATTCAATGCTAATAAAAATTTCAATTTTGAGAAAGGTAAAGTAATGAATAGATTAGTTGGTAATGCATAAAAAAAGGCATAAGCTTCCAGCCGTTCCAAAATGCAAACAATTGATATCAATCACTGAAGAGACTTTAGGGCAATATTATAATGAAATTATCGAGTAGATTTAGATCAGAATAATTTAATGCAGTGCGAAGTAAATAGCACCGTCATTTTCTCTTAAACGGGAATCAGAGTACAATATTTTATTGGAAACAACACAGCCACAAAAACTGAAATGAAAAATTGACCATACCGTCTTGGTGGCCGGGGTCCTCAAGCGATCAGAATTTCCAAATATGCATGAAATCACAGCAATGTGGCATCTGCTAATGTAACTTTCATCATCTTCTGAAATGTCAAATCCAGTGCTGGGTGAACCTTCAGGACCTTTAACAAAACCACATTTTAGGTTTTGATCACGTGCCAAAAATGAATTTTCTCTCTCTTCTAAGCTCTGATGGCCGGCAAATCTGGGCACCCATCGTTCTACTCCCGATGGCTTCTCTTCTGTCTCTACATATTGTAAATTAAATCTTGCAAATTTACGACTTTCTAATGGTTCAACAAGTTGGGAAGTTGAGTTTAACAACTTCATCTCACAGGATCCTGTAAAATAGGTGACATGCAAGCAGGTTAAAGAGCTTTCAGTTTTCTTTTTATATAATTTTCTGGATAAAAGTGGGGATAGAGGAAATATTACCATGAGCAAAACCAGTTCTAGGAGTGGCATAATAAAGAAGGTAAGCAAAAACAATTCATTATTCTATACAAGAACAAGAGCAACAACACCAAACCTTATCCCAATAAGTAGGGTTGGCCACATGGATCAAACAACCCCATAATGTTCTGTCATATATCATACTCCTGTCCAACTAATTAATCTATAGGTCCTTTTTAATAGTTTCACTTATAGGTTCATTATTTTATATCTCTATCCAACAGCTTCATTATTATTATTTTTTTATATAACATTTATTCTATATTTCTATTAATTCATTTTGTCAGGTAAAGTTATTCTAAGCAAAGCATATAAACAACTTTGTGGAAGAACAATATAATGCATTTAAAGATAGTAAGGACGAATAGTACAAAATATGTAAGCATTGAACCAAATAATAAGAACTCGAGACAACAAATAACTACCTAAGTTTCCCAGTGCCCTGCACAATGATTAAAAAATAAGGAAATCCAGAATGAAAACAAGGGTGGACCATGAACAAAGAAGCAATTATTCCGACTTCTTGAATGTATACATATCATTTTTTCAATCAGAATGGTTAAACAATTACTTTGGCTCTTTTAATAAAAAACTCAAGGTTGTTTCTGACACTGCTACAACTGTAAGTGATTCGATGGCTGAAGGAACCAAATTAATGAGCTAGATATTGACTGAAAGTCTGAAACGGCGGTTTCAAAGTATTCACTGGATTGGAGATAAATCATTTTCAATTGAAAAGTCCAAAGGTTCAGCTGGACTTGGTTAATGCAAGTGACAAAGGAGGGTGCATATGAATAATGCCTATTGGTCATTGTGAAAAACATGCCACAAAAAGCCCCGAAGTTTGATTTGTAAAACTATAAAATATTATAAAAAAAAGTAAATAAAATAAAATAAAAATTATCTGATTACATATTGATTAACTTAAAAATAAAAACCATGAGAACACCAAAAATGAAAAGAAACAAGAATGAGAAACAACAAAAGCATCATTTCAAGGATTCCACAACCTGTATTCCTATTTAATAGATAGGATATTCCACCTCACTCCAACCATTAAAAGATGCTGAATTTCCACATCCCAAGATTTCTATCTTGTATTCAAGAACAGAACCCAAAAGAAGAAACAGAGAACAGAACAAAGCTATATTTTTAGTCCCTAGCAGTGTTGTCAAATGCAGAAAATAGCGGTCTATTCGAATCCTGCTGCGCAACAACGCTATAGCTGCTATTAGACAACATTTTGTACTACAATAGCGTTTGCGGAACAATAGGAATCTGTTCAAATTCCACTATGCTATATAGTGTTGCTATAGACGTTATTTCACAACACTAGTCCCTAGTATCAGTAAGATGAAAGTAACAGTCATTACCAATTCTAGTCTTTGTGAAACATGAATAGCAGTAATGAGGTAACAGATGAATAGTAGTGAATAAAAATGTAGATAGCTAGCCAAAGGTGGCTAATACAACAACAGATGTTTCGGAAAAAGAATAAGCTTCACCTGAGTACTTGTGACGCCTGCCTTTCCTCTTTGTTTCAGGATGTGATTTTCTGCTTGTTTGTTCATTTATAACATTTGCAAGTCTAGAATTTGCTTTTCCACCCCAAGAATTTTTTTTGCTAACCGAAGATTCTCCATCAGTATCCTCGGAAGCAATATCATCATCAATTCCCACATCGGAAGAATCATCATGAGATTCTTTCTGAACTTCATTGTCCAACTTTTGTGAATTAGAATTAGAATTAGAATGTTTCCCTCTCGTATTTCCACTATCAGCAGAGTCTTCCATTTGAGCCTCGTGAGAATCGAAAAAGTCATCATACTCATCATCAATGTCATCTACCGCATTCTTCTTTTCCATATCAGTTTTGTGTGACAATTTCCCATCAACTTCAGCGGAGTGTCCAACATTCTTCAAAGAAGCCTCGTATTCTGCTTCATATCTTTTCAATTCATGACGCCCCGCTTCATTATACAAGCCAACGCCTTTTCGCTTTAAACCCGTGTGAGAACCCTCCTGAGAAGACTTTACATCGTGATTCGTCTTTACAGAAGCATCATCTTTCAACTTTGCATCTCCATTATCACTACTTATCTCCTCTTTATCCTCATCATAACCATCATCCCTTCTCCTATCATCCTTATCCCAATATCTCGAATCTCTGCCATGCCCCCCAGAGGCATGCCCAAAGTCAAGAACTTTCTTCTCTATCCGCGGTACATTTGTAAGAAAATCAGAATCATTCTTTATATCATCAGTATCATCACCATTGTTACTTATTTCTGCAACCACAGATTAACAATCTTAAAACCACATGAACAATAAAATCATTTTAAAACATTCTATTAACTTCCCAAATCAACCAATTGCAAAACCCCAAACCAAAAAATCAACAAATTAAATTCACAGATTCAAACACCATTTCCCACTCAACAACTTCACCAAGCAACAAAGCAAGAAAATCAAACTCAAATTCCATCAAAACCCTACAATGCTAATTTCAAGAAGTTCAAAAAATTGCAAACACATTGTAATGTGAAAAAACACAAAAAAGAAAGCACTCATAAGGAGAAGCAGAACTTCACCGTCTCTAGAAATGTAAGAAAACGCCATGAAAGTGACGACAAGTACGAGGAAGAGGAAAACTAAGATTGCCACAACCGAAAAATGCGCGCCTCTGTCGGATCGCCCCGATCGCCGGAGTCGCTGCTGCTTGTGAGTGACACCACCGCGAATCCCGACAGCGACGTGATCACCGGAGCCATTACCTAGGTGCAGATCGTGGGAACCTACCCTCACCCCAAGCCTCTCCGTTCCCGATTGCCTCTGCTGAGCCATACCATAACACACAAAAACACAGTTTCTCTCTCTAAAAAAAACGCTCTACCCACGAGCTTGTTTTGCAGAAAGATTCAGACTTTGACTCAGTGGCTTAATGTGGTGTTGAAGAAGTGTGTGAAGCAAGGGAACAGAACACGGTGGTTGAAAAAAAAAATATTTGAGTGTGTTTTTGTTCGTTGAAAAAAAAAATGGGTATTCTAAATTCTAATAAGCTTCTGAATTTTATAACTAATCTAAAATAACAATAAAATTAAATGGGAAATGGAAATTTAGTTATAGAGCAAGCAAAGCATGAGTGAGTAATAATGTAAGAGGTCGCCGGCGACGGTGAGCCACCGGAGATATAGGCGGAGAATGTATAATTATTTTTCCTCACGGGAATCAGAGGTCCATTGATAAGGTACGAATCTAATCTAATATTTTGGATTTTTAGATTGGTGTGAGTTTTGTATTTTGTTTTTTGTTTATTATTACGAGCTTTGATTAGTGTGATACAGTAAGTATTTGGATTTGTTTGTTGGGTTTTATTAAAGTAAGAAATCATGTTTTGATCCCGATATAGAAGATTTCACATGATTAGGTTATAGTTAATGAGATCAGTATTTAGTTTTTGGAAAGAGATTTGGTTAATTGCATCTTACTAGTACATTGTTACACAGATGAAATTCTGAAAAAGGATACAAAATTCACAATAAGTGAAAAACATCGTTTTCCATCTATGCGCACATACACTCATACAGATAACAATAATTAATACCACCTCCCGTTCAAATATACACCGTTTGCCACCGATTATAAAATAATTTATCTTTTTTATTTATAATCATAGATTTAATTTATAGAGTTTTTATACAATCAATTAATTATAATTGTTATTATTAAATTATTAATAATATTTAATTTTTACTATAATTATTTATAAAATCACTCATATAATTTATCATAATTTTTCGACTGTGTACGTTTTTTTTATACTAAACGTACATACTAATTGAACTTTATAATAATTTAAAGATTATTATTATAATTTTTATTAAAAAAAATCAGATGTTATTTATATTTGTCCAGGTATTAAAAATAACTAAAAAATTATCAATTATAGAAAATTATTTATTTAAGAAAACTACTTTAAATTGTTTTTAAATTATTTTCAAATTTTTTATTTTGTTTAAACTGTAACAAATACATAATTTCTTTTATAAATGACTATTTTATTTTTAAAGTGAATTATTTATTAAAAAAAAATCATCCTCTAAAAATATTACCTTTAAGAATACTTGTTAAAGAATTTAAAAAAGAAATAAAAGTAAAGTTTTATTTAGAAAATATTAAATTTTAAATTTTCAATAAATTTAATGCACCCTTTTCAATATTATATTTGCATTTCTATTATTTTAACAAATGTTATCTACTCATTTTGTAAAAAAAACACTCACTCAATTGTCTCGAGTTGAGTTATTTGTAATGTTGTTTGTTTTTTCTATGGAACAAAGTTCTTTTCACCGTAAAAAAAGATGCACTTTCATTGCAATTGTTCTCTACAATAAATATTTTTACTTTAACAAACTTGATAAAACAATTATACCCATAAAAATATGGGTTACCTTCACTATTTTTTTGCCTTTCTAATATAATTTCTCCAATTGTTTTTATATAATAAAAAATAAGTTTATATGACAAGTGTCCAACCGACCAAAATTAATGAAATCAAACTAAGACTCTCTGCTTGTAGTAAGAATGCCAACCCAAATTATTTTGTAATTGGTTAATTTAAGTTTTCAATCAAATTAAATAAGAAAATTGAATATTACCAAAAAAAGTAAGAACATCGAAATATTTAAGAAGGAAGAAGGGGGTGGGTTAGCTTTAAAAATAATTTTCTAAAAAAAAACTTTAAAAATATTTAAAATAACTAAAATGTTGAAAATTTTAAAACAATCAATCCAAAAAGCAAGACAATTATAGATATTAATGCAATTCCCACCACTTACCAACCTTATGTTAACCAAATTGCAATATGTATGGTTAATTATGTTGATTGCAGCTATTTTGTAATTAGTATAATTAATAATGTTAATATTTTGTTAATCGTAGAGATTGAATATGTGACATTATTATCACTCTATACTCTAAATATTTTCCTTAGTCATTAAGTTAATTTTATATCTCTTAAATGTAGGTTGGTATTTAACTCATATCTCAATAAAAAGTATATTCCAATCTTAATATTTAATGAATATTTTATTGGTGAATAATACGCAAATGTTAATGTCAGCATTCTCTAATAATTTAGACTTTCTCATGCATTATGACTTTCCAAGACACGACTTACTTACATTCTGTATTGTAATTGAAATATAAAAATATTTTTTTGGCAATAAGCATGTATCAAATAATGACAAAAATAAAATAATACTAGTACACTGCTATTTTTATTATCATTAGAGCAAAATAAAATCATAGAAAGAGAAAGTAAAAAATATAAATTATTAAATAACTACATAATTTACTATTGATATGCCCTGAAATTGTAAAGAATAAATGCATTATCAATCGACCACAATCCTTATTTGATCATTAAAAACATTTAATTTTGATTATACCTAACGTAAAAACCTTGCAACTATATTCTGCTTGACTAATGGTCTAAATATTCAAATAATCTATCAAAATTAATATCTAAACAACCACTATGTATTTACAAATAAAAATAATAATCAACATAAATTTTAAGAGAACTGATTAGTATTTTTTTGTCATAGAAGAACTCATAAATACTACTGTAATTATCTTTTTGGTACAAATACATAGTGTTTTTTTTAATAATACCCGTTTTGATAGTCCCTATAAATTAATGGCAAAAATACATATATATTCTTCTTAAGATTAACCGAATACTCGCTTAGATTCTTTAAGTTAATTTTATTTCGATCTGGTCATTTAAGTTACATTTTGTTTGCACCATTAATTTTTAATATCAATTTCGACAACTATTAGTTCAATTAAATGTTTTTTATCATTTGAAGCTCTACCAAATATTATATTAGTATGTCTCTCATACTAATCATTCAGAAACATTCATCAAATCTTATAAAATGGTTTATATTTTGAAGGTGCTAGAAAACACAAGAAAATGGGGATTGATATGTGTTTTGTCATTTTTGTAAGATATTTCAATTGCTTTGAATAAAAGTGTTCTTTATCAAAATATTTAATTTACTCTTATAAAACAGGTTTAGTTAGAACAAGGTTGAATCATAAAAAACTAAGATGAAATGAATAAAAAAGGATAAAAGAAACGCAAATATTTTTATACTAATTTACAATAGATTATTGCTACACTCAATCCTCTCTTAAGAGATATTTTGTCCTAATAGAGTCAATAACTTAATTCACTATATCAATTAATCGCATACAAATATTATTTACTTTGTCTTTTCATGCTTTGAGTATTTTTTTTTTACCTCTCCAAATGTCATCGTCAGAACCCTTCTTCAACTGTCTGGCACCCTGTCACTGAAGTTCACGAGTGTTGTTGTACCTTTTCAAGCACCTATTAAGGGTGAGAAAGTTGTTGCCACTATCAAACTAATTTACATTTGTTTTAGTTTGTATCTGAATTGACACAAATTTTGTTTATAGGATTCCAACTCTCATTGAGATGATTTTGCATAGCAAGTCATATATCAATACAAGTGTGTGAAAACACTTTGACTTAATACATCGATTCTAATAGCTCTATATTGAGAAGATTTTTCATTCATACCTTTTTTTTGTTGATGCGTTCTTGGATTTTTCAAAATTTCTTCTTAACACATTATCTTTTTTATTCTCCTACCCACACTCGGTTGAATGAGTTCTTCTTAAATAGAGAGAAGAAATATTTGTTGAGAATGTTACCATTAAAGATCTTCAATCACCATTTAAGGCATGTCAGTATTTAAAACGTATCTTTATATATCTTCATGATTTATTTTACGCATCTTCAATTTAAGAGTGCAGATCTCATAGGACGTCACACATAGGGGTGGGAATAGGCCAGGCCAGGCCAGGCTTTGAAAGGCCTGAGCCTGGCCTACAATTAATTTTTTAGGCCTAAGCCTGGCCTACGGCCTATCATAGGTTTTTTTTCCGGCCTGGCCTGACCTTTTTAAAAATCTGGTCTGCCCTGAAAGCCTATTTAAAAGCCTTATTCACATTAAAATATTTAAATGTTATATTTTACATTTTTTTTAAATAGGCTAAATTAAAAAGTTTTATACAAGGAAAACTAATAAAATTATAATCAAATCTAATATAATAAAATAATATTAAAACAACCTAATTGATAGGCTTTAAAATAGGAAACAATAATATTAATAAATAACATTAATAAATAATAAAATATATATATATACATAAACTTTAAAATAGGAAACAATAATATTAATAAATAATAATAAAAAATAACATTAATAAATAATATATATATAGGCCGGCCTGTCAGGCCTAATAGGCTTTTATATAAGCCTGAACCTGACCTATTTAAAAAAATAGGCTTTAAAAATAGCTTGAACCTGTTCTTCTTATTAAACAGGTCAGGTCAGGCCATAAGTAGGCCCCTGTCGGACGGCCTAGCCTATTCTCATCCCTAGTCACACACACTTTCAGACAATTTAACATATTCAAGATGTTGATCAGATGATAAACATGTTTGTCTTCTTTGGAGCATTGAATATTCATATCGTTGATTTCCATAGCGTTGACTTTTGTTAGAGTCGTACAATACAGTGGTTGTCATAATTATCAGAGACAGAAGATCATTTTGCTTGACACAGTTATCATAGATAAATAATCATTTTGCTTAACACACTTATTAGAGTCAACACACACATATAAAAGCAAACAATCATTTTGCCTGACACATTTATCAAAGTAGAACATTCAGACGGTTGCTTGTACTAACAAATTCACCATACGCACGTTTTGGGAGTGCTTTCGTTCTAGTTAGACATAACTTTAACAATTTATTCAAATTCACTAAGAACTTTGTTTAGTAGATATTTTTTTCATTGTTCTTCATATGATCAGGCTTATATCAAAACACAAATTTGTAACGCTTTGATTTAAACTACATATCGCAATACGAAGTATTGCTACATTACAAATTGCTCTATGAGTGGACACAATTACTTGTTAATTATGTGATAATATTTTGTATTTATAAACACTTAGATTATTATTTATAATTTACTTGTAATTTATGCTACATTTAAATAGATAATAATTTATATAAATATTTGTCTTATAACTTAATTTGCACACTAAACAAATATAGTTAGATGATAATTGTTCTTTATTTGTTTGTTTTTGTTATTATCAAAACACCATCTAAATGATTGTGGCTAAAATCATTTTTTACACTAATATATTTATTGATTTTCTCAATAACAATTTAACACACGTATAACTTTAAAAACAAAGTAATAAAGATTTATCTATATAATTAATGTCTTTTAACTTATTTAATATGCAAAGTAGCTTAAGCAATCAACTTGTTGTGATGTTTCGATTGAATCTTAACATTTTATTAGAGTAATTAAAAAAAAAATTCAAACATAAATAATTGCATGTGTAATTTAATATATCTTAAAAATCTATAATACAAACAAATATAACTTAAATAATCGAATCCAAAATAAAAATACTTAAATAACCAAATCGAAAAAAAAAATTCTTAAATAACCTAAATGAAAATTTAAGACTAATGAATATAAATTGAACAAACAATAACGCAAGCTTTGATAAATCACCAGGTTAAGACATCACAGCATTTCTTTTAAAAAAATTTGATTCAGTAAAGAAAGAAAAAAACATTTTGTATTTGATAAAACTTGATAGATAAATTTATTATAATTTTGTACCAAAAAATAGTTTTATTATAATTTATTTATTTTAAATATTATGGAATTTCTCAACCACCAAAATGGTGCAGAAAAAGAGTGATTTTTGATGATGGTATAATGATGTTGGTGAAGTGAATGGTGTGAGCGTAGATGGAGTCGTGTCTCAACTTCATATCTTCCGCTTCTTCTCGCCGCTTTGGTTAGCTTCTATTTTCAATCCTCCTTCATTTCATGCCACTTTCTTTTCTCTTTTCAACAATACGGGAAATTCTTGTTCCGTTTTTCACATCGATTATCTCAACTTAACATGCCCAATTTGCTTTTCTTTTTTGGGGGATTGAAAGTGTATCATACACTACATATATAATTATATTTAATCAATATTGTGTTTCATAGTTTCATGTAATTTGCTACTGTATTTTACAATTAGATATTTATGTGTTATTTTGCTAGTGCAGGGATGCTTGGGAAACAGTTGGATTCCCCTATTCTCACTATTGATTCTGCGCCACAGTTCACCTCTTGCAAGGTAACTGCGTCTTAACTTTTATTTTCAAGTTGAATAAATCAAAATTACAAAATCATATTTAGTTACCATTTTAATTCTCAAATGTGTTTTTCGTTAGTCAATTTAGTCTACAAAATTACTGACAAAAGAGATATTGGGGTTTGTATTTGCAATTTCAATATACCGAGGAACTATAATGACAATATCTCACACATTCATAGACCTAAATGGTTGTTTACTCTTTTATTTTCTAGTGGGTTGTGTTGGCTTTGTTAATTGTATGTGTACGTGATAAGAAATAGTTTGTCTGCATTAATTAGTAAATAATTCATGTTTAGATATATCAATATGTTCTTGTCACAAGACCATTACTCTTGTCCAAGAAAAGGTTGGAACTTGGAACTGTTTTTAGAACATAAACAGATGTTAATCAGTGGAAAAAGGGTTTTAATTGGGAAGTTTTAAGAGCTTCTCTTTTTCTGTCAGCTGTAATTATGTAAATAGTAATGACGTAGGCGAAGAGTAGAAGAAAACTTGATTTTTTTTATCACTAACTGGAAACTGGGGAGTAAAGAGAAGCCACTTGATGGCCAATGCATGTCATCAACAAGTGAAGAGTGTAGAAGTTGCCATTTTGGCTATGGATATAGAAGCATGTTATTCTTTTCATGGCTCACAAATCATAAAGCTGGCTGAATGGTCTGCGAAAGCGTTATGGTGTTCTTGGATAGCTATTTCTTCGAATGCTTAATGGATTAATTTTAATTGTTTATATTTCTTTGAGTTGGGACCTCATCGTTCGACATTTTGATTCCTTTTACGGTGGCTATAATATGAAGAGTGGATGCTTTCTTATCCTGAATTGTTTTCTGAAGCTCCTCATACGAGGCATTTTCATTGATGAGCATTTGAAATTAATCATGCAGATTCTGTATTGAAAGTATTACTCTGATTACATATATAAACTTCCCATAGACTGGATTTTAATGTCCCAATGTCTTTTAGGATTTTGTATTGAAAGGATGCCTTCGTGGTTTCATGCTTTTGTTGGTCAAATTTCAGGCTGTCATTAAAAGACTATGGTTTTAATGTTTACCATACATATAAGGCCATTATCTGTCTTAAACCTTGGAAAGAATCCAGTTTTTTCTTAGGAGGTTGACTTTTATACTGAAAAAACTAAAGTAAAAAAAATGTTCTCAAAATTTTGAGTAGAGAAAACATAAAAGGATTTTTTCTTTTTGACTATTAATGTGTGAGAGGAGTATTTTGAATGGCATGAGAGGCGAAGGCATTCTTACGATGGCTGACTTGACTATGATCATGCAGGCTGATCTTACTGCTGCATCTTCAAGTATTCCATTGTCAAATATTAGATATTCTTGCGGATCTTTGCGAAGTGTTTCGAAAGCAAAATGGACCTTAAATCATTCTACCAACTATTGGATACGGCGTTCTACGACACAAATAGAAAATACAATCACAAGTGATGAAGATTGGAGTATGTGGGAAGCATGTAGGCAAGCTCTTTCTACATTTAACTTAAGCGATGAAGAAAAGGACAAGATACTTGGAAAAGCATTTGGTCTTGTTCATTCTCCTTATTGGGGAGAAGATCGTACGAAGGAAGTTCCCAAATTTGAGGCAGTAAATGCAACATTAGACTATCTAAGGAGTTTAAATCTTTCTGATGATGATCTATCCAAGTTACTCAAAAAATTTCCAGAAGTTCTTGGATGTAATTTAGAGGAAGAATTGAAAGCTAATACAAAGATCCTGAAGGAGCAATGGGGTATTGAAGGGAAATCTCTTAGGAACCTTCTCCTTCGAAATCCAAAAGTTTTGGGTTATAATATTGATTGTAAAGGAGATTGTATGGCACAATGCACTAGATGCTGGGTTCGATTCTAGTTGATTGGGTGAAAGATACCGTTTTGTAATGTTAATTAACTGCAGCATAACATCATTGTTCATTTATTCACTCTCTCCACCTTAAATAAAGGATAGAATTGCATGTGAAGAAAGGTTCTCACATTTTGGATGCCAATAGCAAGAAATAATTGAATTTCAAGTTAATGAGGTCGACTTGGCAAGTATGCTTATGATTTTTAGACATTGCTGTGAATTGCTGAAGTGTCCCGGACCATGGAATGAAGAAAATCAAAGTAAGGTTGTTTATAATTTACAAAATACAAATCATGTTCTTTTGTAACAAATTTTTTTATATTGTTCATGATCTGTTATATAGATATATTTGCTCCTAAGTTGGTACAATATAGACCTATGATGTGAATTTCAACTCCTTCAACACATTTATGATGTTAAACAGGATTTGTTATTTGGGTTCCAGCTTCCATGTGTCAGATATTTTAACACAATTATTATCATACTCTGATGTTTTTTTTTTGAAAAAGCAAAATTATAATTTGTTGATTGACATGTTAGCTTTCAGTAAAAATATGATACACGCTGTTTATAAAAATAACTCTATCGATAAACAATTTGTTTACCTAATATGGTCATGGTTGTTCCACTCTGAATATGATGTATTGTTTACTCTTAACTTGTAAGTGATGTTTATATAGTATACACCTCATTTATTACAGAATACATAGACTATGTCACTAATGTAGTTATTTGTTTGATAGAAATGTTATTTGAACATCACTTTGAGACAACTTTTTAAATGGTTAATGCAGTTCACACATGTAATTAATGAAATGTTAGATTTGATGAATAGATTTATCAAATGTCAGAACTTATTAACCATCTACTTATTTTTATTAACCACAAATTGAAATGTCACCTTGATTTTCAAGTGTGCAAATCTAGATGTCGTTGGAAATGGAATACTTGAAATTGTAGTTAATAATGTTCAAATTTGTGGTTAATTATGTTAAGTTGACGGATAATAGTTATTCAATCTTGATATATTCATTAACTTTTCATTGAATTGTGTTATATCACATACGAAAATTACGTTAATCATTTAGAAAGTAGTTGAAAATGTTGTCCTAAAATTATGTTCAATTATATTATAGTTTCACACGGCCTAAGATGGAAGGAATATGGTGCAAGTTCAATTTCAAGCTTTAAATATCATGCCCTGCAAAATGAAAAATACACACCAACTGAACCTTGTACCAGATGGTTTCCGCAAATCAAAACTAATCACTGATTTCACGCCATATTAGAGGGAAAACACTTTTCATGCCTTCTATACCAAAAATTTCCCAAGCAGTATACGCAATTTATTGAAGAAAAAAAAAACTAGAGGTTATACGCAATTCTTTATATTCTGCTTTTGATGAAAGTTTTAAGGGTGCATGCATGACAATTGACACCACAAGGTCCTTCCCTCTTTTAGCAGCAAACTTCAATAATGCCAAAAGCTACTTATTTTAAGCATGCTAGCTGGGATACGCATGTAAAGTAAGTTATGTTATGTCAATTCTTTAATGTCACCTTTAATTATCAATTTGACTTTTCTTAATGTTGTGCATGCCTATAGAAAGTAGAAATTTTATTTCTATGCCTCCTTAACACAAATTTTCACCAACTGGAATAAGACTTGATTGTACCTTAACCCAAATAACCATCCTAACCATAGAATTTGGTTATGAAGATAATAATTGGTGTTTAAAGTTTTATTGTATTTGAATGAATAGAAAATATAAGTTTTAGGACAAAAAATTGATCGATGGAAATAAAAGTATTTATTTGTGGTTTTTTGAGAGGAAAGTTTAAAAAATAACGTGCGACCTATAAAAAAAGTTTTCTAACCTAAAAAGTTTAAGGTTTATCAAATAGCTTAACTAATTTTTTATTTTATTTAAATGCTGAAGTGTTTGTTTGGGTTCAATTTTGGAGTAATCAAAATAAACGATGAATATGCAAATTTGATTTTGACATGTGAGTGTCACATAGTATAATTGATTTGATCTTGAAACTAAAATAGGTAGTCTTTGAATTTAAACGTGATTTTTATATTGAAATTCATTATTTAATTCACTTTTATTTGAATATATTTAAATACAAATTATTTATATTTAATTTACTTTTAACTAAAATTAATTTAGTCACTGTTGAATCAATCACATTCTATCTAATTTGTGAGATAATTAATTTAAAGGGTTTCATCAATTTAATTATTTGTTTCGGCTCCAATTGTTGATGAGAAGCATTTTCGGTCCAAACACGGGCTAAACCAAAATAAGCCATAAAGCACACATGGAGTTATATTAAGAAAACTTCTTTTCTCACCATAAATTTTCTCAAAAAATTTTAAATTTTGTTTGATGGATTTCGTCGAACATATATTTTTATGTATTTGAGAATATTAAAAGTGAGAGAAAAAACACTTTTAAATTTAATAAATTTTGGATCTATTAAGGTATTAGTTGCCGCAGGCTTAAACCTCCTCGTGAGTGTGAAGCTCAAGTTTTTTTTATTGTTAATTTTTTTGACAAAAATGCTCGAGTTTTCATAAATAATCTCCTTTGGGATTAATTAAAAAAAAATCAGAATTATGCTCCTTATTAATATAATAATAATATCACGTTATGAAAAAAAAAATACAAACGGCATAAGACATAATATTATAAATTTAATTTTATTGAAAAAAACTTAAGTCATAAATACAAACGGCATAAAATAGATAAAACTTTTTAAAAATCAAAAAAACTTAATTTTATTGAAAAATTTAATTTTATTGAAAAAAAATACAAACGGCATAAAATAGATAAAACTTTTTAAAAAAAATTATAAAGAGTGACGTAATATATCTTATAAGTGAATTTTATAAAAATAATTTCTACCCAATATATAAAATCTAAATTGCTATCAAAACTACATGTCGATTAGGGTCTTACTCACTATACTATTTGTATAAATAAAAGGTTTAATATTAAACTCGTTTTGATGTCACATTTTAAAGTTAGTATAAATCGTTTTGATGTCACATTTTAAAGTTAGTATAAATATAATTAAAGTAAAAGAATTCAACTCCCACCTAAAGTTTGGCCTGTGGCTGTATGCGTGAGATATTCCTCTCCTGTAGCCATACTAATATTTTGCTCATTTCATGGCTAGCAAATGTCACTAATACATTCTAATATATCTTTCCACGTGATAATTCATTGAATCTCTCTTATTCCTTTTACAACATCTCTTGTTCGTTTTGTTACTTTAAGCCCCAATAAGTATCGAAAGGTTATTTGTAAATAATAACTAGTAATTATTTATCATTTAGTATTACATCATAATCGAAAAAAGACCCAACATTATATAATAAGACACCAAATTAACATACTAGTAAAGTGATGAGTAAATTATAGACCATTAATTTTTTTTTCTCTCAAATGTTAATTAAACGTTAGTTTTGTAACTAAACTCTTTGAAAAATTGGTGGCATACCATTTTCAACAAAGTATTAAACTTGAACAACTTAATAAAACCCTTGCATAATGACAAAATTGAATTTCATTTGAGTGTCAAAATTTAATGTAATTTTGCTTTCTTAGATATCATATCGTGGACTTTAAGTAATTACTAGCATGGTGGGAGTTCCATTTAAGATTAAATTTTGTGTATAAAAAAAAAACCATAAATTATTAATTAAATAGAATTATAGAAGAGGGAATTAATCTAAGGATCACGTTTCTATGTCCTACGACGATAGTAAACAAAAGTTTAGGTAATGACTTGGTCATTTTCATTCAGTCACGGATAGAAACCATTCAAAGTCCACAACCACTTTTTCCCATATAAATAGTGAGAACTTAGAGCTTCTAGTTTCAGACCCATTTTTCTATGTAACTGTCTCTTTGTCTTAAAAAACTTGTTTTCTCTCTCTTAGAAAGCAGGTGCTAACAATGGCTTTCAACAAAAAACCACCAATCTTCGCACTTCTCTGCTTCATCCTTATACAAGAGGTAAAATTATTTTGCTTATAGCATTAATTTTTCTTTTCATAAATGATGATGATTTATATGGAAAAGTCAGTTACTTTATTTATTTATTTTATGATATTTTCTTGCATAAACATAATTACTAACTCGTGTTACTACCTTTTCTCTCTTATTTTTTGGTTTTTCAGTTGGAAATTTATAGTGGAAACCAACACATGGTTGCTGCTGAACAGATAGGTAAGAGAGATAAATAATCAATAAAAAAACATATGATGGATTTGTTTAGTTGGTATTAGTTATAGTATTTAATTATTTTAAAATTAAAGCTTAATTAAAAAAATATAAAGGATGATAAAATAATAGATTAATGAATGGTAGATTCATGATATTGAATTTGTATTTGTATATGTTGCAGATTGCAATGGTAAGTGCAGTTACAGATGCAGCAAGGCATCAAGGCAAAAGATATGTATGAGGGCATGCACTGGTTGTTGTCAAATATGTAACTGTGTCCCACCAGGCACATCTGGAAACCGGGATATGTGCCCTTGTTATGCCTCCATCACCACACATGGTGGAAAGCTCAAATGTCCATGAATTCATTCATTCATCATCATTTATAAGTATATATATGCATGTTGTATTAATTCAAACAAAAATCACTACTCTCAACAATGTCACAATAAGGTTACAAAATAAGGCATTTAAGCTCTGAGAGGGCTTGTAATAGCTTGCTAGTGAATTATTATAATTTATATGATATATGATTGATTTTTCAATGTTACTTTAAAAAAATGAATTTATAATATATAAGTTATAAATTCTATTTTGGTAAAAGTTATTTATGAGTTTATAACTTTTTTTTTTTATAAATTAAGTAAACATATATAATTGACCACTATTAAGTATTTATGTGTAGTTCTGTACAAGGCTGACTTGAATTTTAGTATCTCTCCATTTATCATTTGACTTCTATTTTGTAAGACAAAGTGAAAGAATTCAAAATTAATTATAGTCGAATTACATGTGATAAGAAGAAAAAAAAAATCCGTAATTAGATAGAAATGATCGTGGATTCTCAATTTATCTGCAAAATTAATTTGTATTTCAACTAATTTCCTGTTAATTAAACTCATTCTCTAAAATCGACCTTTTAAAGTTGATGAAAAATGTCACTTACATATTTAAATTTGTTGTTTGTACTACTAGTTTAATATTTAATGAAGTTATTTTTATCGTAAAAATAATTAGTTGATGTCCTCGTCGCAAAGGGAATCCACACCGTTCAATACATGTTAGAGCAAGTCTTGGCATCTAATTTTTTTCATGTTAAAAACATGTACAGATGGACACACGATTAATCTAAAGCTACATAAATTTGTAACGTCGATAATTCTACAGTAAAAAAATACTTTAGAATTTGTATTTCACATTAATTAGTTTCACAAAAATATTTAAAATAGAACTTACTGCAAATGCTTTGAGATTGCTAGAAGGTGGTTTTAATTTATCTAGGAGGTTTTTATGTCATGGTTTGAGGTTTTAAGAATCTCACTGCTCACTAGTTTTAGGGCTGAGTTCTAAAAGTAAAAAGTACAAGTAAAAATTGTGACTCGTAATTGATCATAAATCAAACCAACGCTCTTATCAAGCCACTGTTCACTACAGATAATGAAGCAACCCCTGACGAAGTCTTTTCTCATCTTTCTCACTGTCAATATGATTATCTGTGATTTTTAAGTTAATGAACGAATGTCTTCACTTTAAAAAAAAAAAAAAGTATATTGTTTAAAGACTTAATTAAAAACTCTCTATTATACCTAATGTGATTGAATATTTTTTCTCCAAGGAAGAGTTATTATTATTTACTTTTATAAAAAATGATTAATAGTTAATTGAATAAATAAAAAATAGTAAAAGTCGAGTAGATGTGATAAAACAAATAACATTTTATACTATTTTAACAACTTTATCCTATTTTGTAATCTAAATAAATTAGCAATTTCGATTTATAAATTAGCAACTTTTATTATTTATTAAATTAATTAATCATTTATTATAAAAATTAAAAAATAATCATAATTAACAATAGATGGTCGTATCAGAACCTCTTATTGAAGAAAAAAAATCTTTTTGGTGATCTCCGTTATGCGACGGTAAAAACAAAAGTATTTAATATATAAATTTAAATATAAAGTATAATGAAAGTTTTTGAATAAAAGTAATATATATAATAAATTCAACCCATAGATGCAAATAAGATATTTGTCACATAATAAATGGTTAATTATATTGTACAAACAAAAAATGATTAATTATGGATCCTTGGTTTTTTTTAGCAATTTAGTGTATTTTCATACACAATTGCATAAATTTGTAGAAACTAGAAAACAATGCTTAAGAAATAAGAGAATTCCAGTCTTTTATTCTTGAGCAAACATAAGGCATTTTATAGCCTTTTACAAGTGCAGAAGCAAAAACAGAAAAACCACATTTCATGGCACGATGCATGGAAATTTAAAATAACTAACCTTAAGAATAGCACATCCATAAGACTAGGATTTATTAATAACAAATACTAACTAACTATTGACTATCATTCCCTCCCTTAAGCTAATGCATCAGCATTGAGCTTAAACTTCAGTTGCATCAATTACTCCAAGCATCCCTCGAAGCTTCACAAATTTCTCCAATTTGAGAGGCTTTGTCATTATGTCTGCAATCTGATCTTCAGAGCTACAAAAGTTCAGATTCACAGCTCCATCATTTACCAGATCCCTGAGAAAATGAAATCTCACTCCAATGTGCTTGCTTCGTCCATGAAAAGCAGGATTTTTAGACATTTGAATTGTGGAATTGTTGTCACAAAGAATCTCTGTGCTCCCTTTTTCTTCAGCTCCAAGTTGTTCTAAGATTCTTCTAAGCCAAACACATTGACAAGCACATAGTGCAGCTGCAATATACTCAGTTTCAGTGGTTGATAAGCTTACTACTAGCTGTTTCTTTGAAGCCCATGAAATTGCTCCAGATCCCATAATGAAAGCAAAACCTGAAGTGCTCTTCCTATCATCCAAATCTCCAGCATAATTGCTATTTGTATACGATACAAGACCTGCATTTCCACTCCCTCTTTTGTAGAGTATGCCAAAATCAGTAGTTCCTCTTATATATCTTAAAATCCTTTTTGCTGCAAGCCAATGAGATGACTTTGGATTTGCCATGAATCTACTAATCAAGCTAACTCCATACATCAGATCTGGTCTAGTGGCTGTGAGGTACATGAGACTTCCAACTGCTTGTTTAAACATGGTGACATCTACTCCATCTCCTGCCTCATCTTTTGACAATCATGTTCCAGGCACAATGGGATTGTTCACAGAGTTGCTGTTTCCCATGCTGAATCTTTCAAGAACTTCTCGTGCATACCTTCTTTGGCAAATGAATATTCCAGCTTCACTTTGTATGACTTCAATGCCTAGGAAATATTTCATCTTTCCCAAGTCAGACATGTCAAATTCTCTCATCATTGAGCTTTTGAATTTATCACACATACTCTTATTGCCTCCAGTAAATATGAGGTCATCTACATAAAGACTAACAATAAGTGTATTGTTTCCTTCTTTCTTGGTAAATAAGGTGTGCTCACTGGAACATTTTTCAAACCCTTCACGTGTAAAATATGCCTCTATCTTGCTGTACTAAGCCCTGGGTGCCTGTTTAAGGCCATACAAAGCTTTCTTCAATCTGTAGACTTTGTCTTCTTTTCCCTTTATGATGAATCCTTCTGGCTGTTCAATGAAGACTTCTTCTTTAAGTTCTTCATGAAGGAATGCACTCTTTACATCAAGTTGAAATATTTCCCATTCATATTGAGCTGCAAGTGCAATAATTAGACGTACAGTATCAAGCCTAGCCACTGGCGCAAAGACTTCTGTGTAGTCTATTCCATATTGCTGTGCATATCCTTTTGCCACCAATCTTGCTTTGTGTTTTTCAACTTCTCCACTTTCATTGAGTTTGGTTTTGAAAATCCACTTAACTCCAATTGGTTTGACTCCTTTTGGTAGCTCTGTTAGCTCCCATGTGTTGTTCTTTTCTATAGCTTTCATCTCAGTTGTCATTGCCTCTTGCCACTTTGTGCTTGTGTGTGCTTCCTGGAATGAGTGTGGATCATTTTCACTTTCAGCCATTAGCATCATGAGATTTTCTTCTTCATCCAGATCAGCCCCTGTCACATAATCTGTCATCCATGCTGGTTCTTTTGTGATTCTTGGAGCCCTCCCTTGAACTAAACTCTCTTGATCAG
>JBBPBO010000001.1:7526634-7567979 GCA_037974295.1 Cicer cuneatum | reverse complement strand
TCTTTCTCTAGCTCAGTTTGTAGACACATGGTCTCTCTTGGTGCTACAGTGGCTGACACATAAAACATTCTATTTCCACTCATGTTAGTTTGCATGATTAGGCCTTTCTTAGAGTGATATACTTTACATGTTCCATTCTGAATCAAAATTGCCAATCCTTTTTCTTGAAGTTGTCCTAAGCTAAGAAGATTATTCTTAAGCTCAGGAACAAAATAGACATCTGAAACTACTTGAGTGACACCATTAACCTGCATTCTAACATTTCCTTTTGCTATCACATCCATTGTCATGTTATTCCCTAATTTTACAATTTGACAAAGGCCTTCTTCTAAATTAGAGAACCAACCTTTGTTTCCTGTCATGTGGTTGCTACATCCTGAATCCAAGAACCAAATCTCCTCCTTCTTGGTTTGGTGCAGATCCATGTGTGACATCAATAAGAGTTCCTCTTCTTCTTCTGTCTCTGCATAATTTGCCTTTTTCTCCCATTCTGGACATTCATACTGAAAGTGTCCAAGTTTATGACACTTGAAGCATTCAATAACAGCTTTATTTAGGAACTGTCTTTCACGTCCTCTTCCTCTTCCACCTCTAGAGAAAGATCTTCCTCCTCTTTTCCTCTTCCACCTCTATCATCATGAGCAACTTTCAGCACCTGTTCTTCTACTTGAGGTTCCTGCATCCTTTGTTCATGAACAAGAAGACTTCCATGGAGTTCATCAATGGTTAAGGTACTCAAATCATTGGACTCCTCTATCGAACATACAACATAGTTAAATTTAGAAGTCAATGATCTGAGTATCTTACTGACCACCATACTTTGCTCCATGTTTTCACCATTTGATTTCATCTTGTTTACCACACTAAGAGTTCTTCCCAGAAAGCTGTCTATCTTCTCTCCTTCTTTCATGGCAAGCAGCTCAAATTCTCTCCTCAGAGCTTGAAGTTGTGCCCTTTTTACTCTTGTGGAACCTTGGTACTTCTGCCTCATTGACACCCAGATTGCTTTTGAAGTCCCTTTGTCAAGAATTGTTTCCAGAATTTCTCTATCAATGGCCTGGAATAGAAAATTCTTAACCTTCAAGTCCTTGAGCTTAGCTTCCTCCACGCTTCTTCTTTGTGCTTCACTTGTTGGTGTAGTTCCAATTGCTGACACCGGTGTTCCTTCTTCTACAAGACTCCACAGTTCTTTGCTTCTCAGAAAATTTTCCATCATCATTGACCAATGATCATAGTGACCATCAAATCTTGGAATAGCTGGTTGCACAAACTTGTCTGCCATTTTGTTTGTAGACTCTCACACACACTCTTTTTCACTCACAATCAGGCCCCTTGCGAAGCTCTGATACCAAATGTAGAAACTAGAAAACAATGCTTAAGAAATAAGAGAATTCCAGTCTTTTATTCTTGAGCAAACATAAGGCATTTTATAGCCTTTTACAATTGCAGAAGCAAAAACAGAAAAACCACATTTCATGGCACGATGCATGAAAATTTAAAATAACTAACCTTAAGAATAACACATCCATAAGACTAGGATTTATTAATAACAAATACTAACTAACTATTGACTATCATTGTCACATAATAAATGGTTAATTACATTGTACAAACAAAAAATGATTAATTATGGATCCTTGGTTTTTTTTAGCAATTTAGTGTATTTTCATACACAATTGCATAAATTAAGGTTATGTTTACTTGTTGCATTTTGCTTTGATAAGATATTTTTGAAGAGAAGATAAATTATTAATTATTAAATATGTATTTATGAAAATAATAAAAACATAATAAATGGTTAATTATATTGTACAAACAAAAAATGATTAATTATGGATTCTTGGTTCTTTTTAGCAATTTAGTGTATTTTCATACACAATTGCATAAATTAAGGTTATGTTTACTTGTTGCATTTTGCTTTGATAAGATATTTTTGAAGAGAAGATAAATTATTAATTATTAAATATGTATTTATGAAAATAATAAAAATAATTTATTTATATTTATATTATTTTTAGAAATATAAACAGCGTATGAAATCTTTATTTTTTTATTAATAAATAAAATTAACAAATTTTATAAACATTTTAATCTCAAATTGACCATTAAACAGATCATAATCTTTTAAAATAACTTAACTTAATTTATATTTTTTTATTCACAGCTTGACTTCAAATTGATCCTTAGTTTAAGATGCATTTGAAAATCAAGAATAACTTTATACAATTTTTTTATTTTATGTTTTTAAACTTCAAATTCAATATTCTTATTGATTTAATTTTGAACTACTTAAATTTTTTTTAAACATTTTACACTATAATTTACATCTTGCTCTCAATATTTTTTTTGGCCTAATATTTTATATTCTAATCTACATCTTTCTCACAATATTTTTTTGAGTGAATCAAATTCGTAAATGAGTGTTTTTTGGCTTCAATTCATTGTATGCTAAATCAAAAAATTAAAATAAAAGATATAAAATATAATTTTTTTGTTTTTTATTTTTACAAGATCAAAATTATATTTTAAGTTAAAATAAAAAGAATACAATTGAATTGAATAATTTGAAGACGATCATCACTGACCTCTGAAATACAACTCAAAATATTTGGTTTCGTTGTGCGAAAGTTGAAACCCCTCTCTGTTCTGCTGCACCTTCTGAATATGGGCGACAAACGAAAGAAGCACCGTCATCAACGCGACTCAACCTCCCCTTCTTCTTCATCCTCTCCCTCCACCGATTCCGATTCGGACTCCGACCGCTCTTCTAGACGCCGCCGCCATCGCCGCGAAAAGGACCGTCGCAGAAAGACCGACGGAAGCTCCAAACGGGAAAAAGAAAGCAGGAGAAAGGAAAAGAGAAAAAAGAGAGACAGGGAGAGGACAAAAACCAAGAGACGCCACTATTCCGATGACTCCCATTCTTCGGACGAGGAATCTCAACCTAGGCTTCAGCCACAAATCGCGCTCCGTGAAATGATCACCGAGTTTTCCAATGTCGGCAACGATTTAATTCAGGTATGAATGTATTTCCTTTTTTTTTTTTTTTTCAATTTAATTGAGTTTTTAGGGTTTAAATTGTTCAGATTATGAAATGTTTGAAAAAAAAGAAGAAAATATGCCCTAAAATGAGTTTGTTTGTAATTTGTAGAGTGATTGTATGAACTGTGAGTTAATTATTGTTTTGTTTTGATGTTGTAATTAGCTACTGCAAATGATTGATAACGGACAAGCTGTTGACATAAAAGATATATCAGAAAGATCTCTAGTGAAGCATCTGAAGAAGCTTTTCATTTCCTTAAATCTTAAGGAAAATGGCGATAGAGTTTTTTTACTGCCTTCTAAAGCTCCCCCTACTTTAGATGTTGTTGGTCCTCTAATTCAATCTTATATGCATCCAATGACCGAGCAAGCTGATCCTTCAGCACCACTGCATGAAACATGTTCGATTCCGACAGAACAGATGGCCGATGACCATTCAACAGATGATCATTCTGTTGGTCCTAGAAAAAGGTTGCCATTCTCTTTAGTCATTTTGTTGACATCTTTTTTTTTATTATTATTTTTTATTTCGAAGTTGTTTTTTTTCCTGATAATTGGTTGACTTTTTTATTTTATTTTTCCTGTGCAGGGTGATTGGTCCTGCAATGCCGTCTGCCGAGTTACTTGCTGCTGCTGCCAAATTAACAGAGGCGCACACCGAGTTCAAGTACGAATTTTGAAGTTTTTTTGATTGACTTTGTTTCCTGACATGGTAGTGTCAATTCATATCAGATGATACTGCATGATATTTTCAAACTAATGTTTTTAGAGAAGCTGAATTGGATGACGATACTGAGCTATTTATAGGACCTGCACCGCCTGCTATGGTTACTGAAGCAGAATTAGCTAATGACGCAGAACGTTTTGAAGAGGTATTTAATCCGACTCGTAATTGATCAGAATCAATTTTTTTGTTTGTTCTTCAAGAGTTAAAGTAAAATAGGGTATAATGATTGATATATGGTAATGGTATTACAACTATAAAATCAGAATTTATTTGGGGGGCAAGAGAAAGAACTTTAATTTGGTGGCATATGCTTTTCACAGTCTCCTTCATTATGTAGCCAGTGGCTTCCTTGAACTGAAGTGGATGTATGTCCATCCAGTTTATTGTTGTGGCATATTTCATCCATTTATAAGATTTCACGCCTTTATCTGAATTTGATGATGCATGAACAATTGCTGTTTTTGGATTAATCTTTAATAGTCAGTCATGTTCTTTTTGTTATGGATATAATAGTTGGTTTTTTCTGGTCATTGATTCTTTAGGGGATTAAAGGGGCTTATTAGTTTGACTCTTTGAAGGCGGGGATCTTTATAGTTTTTTTATGTTTGATTTTCTCTTTGACAATGATCATTTGTTTTTTTGTAATCTTTCTCTCTCTCTTCCTCTTTCAAAAAGACATGTTAGGGGAAAGCTCTTCACTTCTCGGTTTACTTCTTCTCGTTCATTTATTAGTACTGAATTAAATTTTGGATATTTATTTAGTAATTGAATGTGGAGGTATCAGTCATCACCTGTTTATTTATCAGGTCACCAGGATTATGGAAGTTGAGATCGACAGCCCATATGATGTTCTAGGTGTTAACCATAATATGTCTGATGTTAACATAAAGAAAAGGTATGGAAATGGAATCTTATATGATGTTCAGGCCACATGTATTTTTGCCAATTTATATTCCCGTTTAAAGGGTTGGAATCTTATACTCCCATGAAAAGTGGAGTAAAACTTATTTGTAACTCTTCTAATAAATTTGAAAGCAATCATAGGAATGATAAGTGTTTACCATACTTTTTTGTTGGGAATAATATTCTTGTTAATAGTATTTATTTCTGGGGATATTATTGCCGGGAGATAATTATATGCCTTGAAACAAACACCCCTGAAGTTCTTGTGAAACTTTTCTCAATTCAAATCATTTTGCTAATACTAGACAATCACAACTTGTTCCGAACTTAAGACATGGTTTTATTGCAGTAAATAAGATATTAAAAATTTGACTGGATATGACTAATTTGTTTTGACTTTGAAGTATATACTTACTACTTAGAACTCTATACAAGGAACTGAAAAGGAAAAACCTCTAAAATATATCAAGTTCTGTATTCTATACAAACAACAACAAGAACAACCAAGTATTGTGCCACCATACCACTGCATATGATCAAGATTATTAATATTATTATTTTTGTCTAATCTTGTCTCGTTTAATGTCACTTAGGTACTGGAAGATATCACTATTAGTTCATCCAGATAAATGCTCTCATCCACAAGCCCATCAAGCATTTATTAAATTAAATAAAGCTTTCAAAGAGTTACAAGATCCAGAAAAGGTGAGCCTGGCAGGAAGGTGGTTTATTATTGAAGTTAAAGTAGCTTTTGGTGGGATCTTTAGTTTGCTTTTGTGTCTTTCTGTTTTACATGCACCTAATTAATTACTTTATCTATATATTGGGCATTTTCGCTGGTTGTTATCATTTGAAGGTAAACTATAATTTATAATATTAAGTGATACAGAAAATAGAATAAGAAGACATCTATTATTGAATCGATAGACTGTGAATCAGGGAGATAGTACTCTACATTCCTAAAAACCAGCTCACGAATATCTACATTTGTCCTATCCAACGTCCTATTATCTAGGACTTAAAATTTGACACCTCTTTGAGTTTGACCCTTCCAACAATATAGATCAAATGCTTCTGATACTATGGAGCTGATGAGATATGAGTGTGGCAGGGATTCATGAATTGTTGAGCATTATATTTATTTGATATTTCTGTATCCATATCTAATTTATGGGCCAATTGTGTCTTGAAAATTATTATGTTAAATTGGACTTTGTTAAATGTTTAGCTATCAAACAATTTTGGCTCAATTTATTTAATTTTTTTTATTAGAGGCCAGACTGTCAGGCATATCTGTGTTTTGAGCAAATTTATTTAAAATGTCATATCCATAGTAGGAAAGACAGATTTTATTTTCATTGGAAACCAGTTTTTCAATCGTGGAGAATAGCTGCGTGTTCAAATTCTGCTATGCTACAATGCTATAGCGCTGCTATAGACGCGATTTGACAACACTTTGTAGTTTGTAATAAATAGAGTATCGTAGAACAACAGTGATTTGGTTGAATTGTGCTACACTAGCGCCGCTATATGATGACTCTGTTGGAAACTTCTTATAACTTTTGGGACCCTAAATATGTCAAATCATGGAGTGTATTGAAAATTCATATGCAAAGCAGTACTGTGGTCGAAGGAACTTGAATAATTAATAATTTAGTAAAATGTTTAGCTGGAATCATTTGAAGAAGGTTTGAGCATTTGCTTGTACTTGACCCATTTTGTTACTTCCTTTCATTTTTGATGTTACTAAATAAACAATATTAGTTATATACTTCTTGGATCTCAGCTTCTAAATTTATTTCTCATATATTTACCTTTACCATTTATTTTTTCCCTATAAAATTTCTTAAATTTAAAATGATGTTTTGTTTTGGCATCTGTTTCTTTTTTCCTCCAAAAGTACTTTGTTCTCATGTTTGACATCTGATCAATTGGATTCTTTGTTCTACTCCTTATTTTTTCATCTGCAATGCAATGTTTTTTATTTTCAATTAACAAGATTATGTTGTGTGCTTTGTGTAGAGGAAAGCAATGGATGAGAAAATCAAACAGAAGCAAGAACAGGAGGACTTTAAGGTAACTTGAACTTACTTGTCTGGCTGTATTAGTTTCTGAATCCTAATAGCTTCACACATGACTGCAGGCTGAACTTAAAGTCATGCGAGAGGCTGCATTGTGGAGAAGATCCCAAGGTGAGCTTCTGCAATGTAGATGGTTCCTGTTAAGGTTGTGATATAATGACATGAAAAGTATTCATATGTCCTCACTTGACAACCTAAGCTTCTAAGCCTTTGTACTATATCTGCATGTTTCATGCCCAAAGGGCTTTTACGTGAGGGTGTGTGTTAGAAATATGATATTAAAGTCATTCATGTGTTTTCATTCAACAGTATAGGTTTTTGGGACAATAGGATCATGCAAAGGCTGTTCACATCACTTGCCTATAGTGCCCAATATAACAATTAAATGATTGTAACTTTTGTAGAGGAAAAAATTGGATTAGGATGGGAAAACGTGAAGGTGCTTTTATATATTTTCACACGTCAGTAATCTGTCACATGAAAATTCTCCTGATAATTTGGCAATAGTGTTTAATTTGTCTTATTTGTAATGATATTGACATGCTCATTGCCCTCTTCCTGGTGCCTGAGTAATTGTCTTGTCACGATTCAAGGCTGTTGAAGTGGTCTGGCATGAACAAACATGCCCCTTTGTATGAATGCAAGCATGCTCTCTTGAAAGGGGAGAGTGAGTTATTGGGTGCTATTACTTGTGAATTTTGCTATCTCATTAATAGGAATCTATGGCAGGTATATCCATGGAGGGTGATGATGAGCTTCTGGCACAGACAGAGGTTAAAGTGGAACCCAAAAGAGATGAATGGATGACAACACTGCCCCCGGAGAGGAGAGTAAGTACTGTCAATCAGTTATTTTTTGGCGTTTAGGCATGCTATGTAAATGTGGTAGGACATAAGAATTTTTAGAAAACGTGACCCTTGTATACTCTATAATATAGAGTAGTAGCAAAATATGGTATAATTATGAATTTATAATACACAATATAGAGTCACTGTAACAATTATATGATTGGTCTTTGACAGATTTTGGTTGAATTGTAGTTTGCAGACACCATTTAGAAGTTGTAAACTAGCTTTTGGGGCTTAGTATTTATCTTTGTTCTTCTTCTTGGGTTGAGATTCTGGTAGTGCAATTCTAAATCCTTGAAAGGAATACTCTTAAATATGGATTTGGACCCTGTAATATACTCATTAATTTTTCTTATTTGTTCCTATTTTTTTCCTCAAAACGGTCCATATAATATTGGTATTTTATTTATTTTTTATTTAGTCCCTGTTATTTTATTTTAGTCATTATAATAATAATATGTTTTTCTTTATTTTAATCCTCTTTTTTTGGTTTGAGCCCCTAATCTGCAAGGACTAATTGGACATAAACTAAGTATTACATATAAGACAGAAACAAAAGAAAGTATGAAACAAAAGAAAGTATGTTACAAGGACTAAAACAAATCGAGGACTTAATGAAGAAGTAATAGTTACATGGATTTGAGTAAAAAAAATACTCCCTCCGATCCTTTTTATAAGAAACAATTGAGTTAAAATTTGGTCAAAGTTGATGTATCTAGTTATATATAGACTAGATAAATTAATTTTTATTGACCAAATTTTAACCCAACTGTCTCTTATAAAAAAGATCAGAGGGAATACTATATTACATGGACCAAAAGCACATTTACATCAAAGGAATATGAATGGATGTTTATTTTTCCCTTTAGCTTTGTTTGACTTACTGGTCAGTAGTGTTTGCCTTTCTTCATTAAATTTGATTATACTTTACTATATATACTCTTACAACCAAGTTATTGTATAGAAATATTAGTCATTTTGTTCAGACAAAAAAATTTGGATTCCCACGGATAATATTTTAGTAGAGTATTTTTTATTATACATATTTGGTTATACAGATTGTGAGAAGCTGACTCTGTTTCTTAATGCATGCTGTCATGACTTTGCAATGATGCAAACGTTAGTAGAATATGTTTGCTTGGAACTTAGAAGTTACATTTACTGATACGTATATCATCATTTCATGTATTTATGTATTTCAGCCTGGTGGTGTGACTATGCAATCAACCCAATTTAGTCGGGGCTCAAAAGAAGGTAGAGGAGACACTAGTATGTGGACAGACACCCCTACTGACAGAGCCCAGAAAGCAAAGATGAAGTATGTATCATCTCAAATTTAGAATGCTTTGATTAGTGATTTTTCATTCCCTTCAACCAGTATAGTCTACTCCATGATTTCGACAGCTTAATGGAAAAAAATGATATTTCCATGGCAGTTATTTGGAAGCATATAACGAGGCCACTGCACTAGCCTCAAACGAAGAAGATAAGAAAAGGGCTAGTGCGGATGCAGATTTAGTGGACAAATACAACAAAGCAAAACGATCAAAAACGTTGGTGCAAAAACATCAAGAAGAGGTTGCTAGCAAATCCAAGAAAAAGCCCAAGCAACAGACGGATAAGGGAGAATGGGTGGGTCAACATCCATGGAAGCCATGGGATCGTGAAAAGGATCTGACAGCTGGGAGGATGAAAGTAAAACTTGATGCAGAAGGCATGTCTGAGGGCTTAACTTCAAGGTTTTCTTCTGGTAACTTTCAAAGGAACTTCCTTTGATTTGATCAAGAGTGAGTTTGCTTGCCTGGACAAAGATCTGCTCCACGAGCTTCTAAAGAAATTGGATTATTCATTTTCTAGATGGTTAGTTTCTCATTCATCATGTATTTTATTTTTATTTTTATTTTATCTTCTTGATTAACTCTATCATAGGCTGATTCCCTTTTTTACACATGTATGTATGCAATAAATAGGTGCTGAATACAGTCATGTGCTTCAAATTCTACGGAGAGTTCTGATTACACAATTGCGTGACTGGCCTGATTCCAATCTTTCTAGCATGTCTATGTGTAGTATGACGTATGCTGTAAAGTCTATATTTGATTGGGCTAGGTGTATGCTTATCGTTGCTCATTAAAAACGTCACTTATCAGTTATCACTGTAGTCAAGTGGCGCAAGGACTATTTAAGATGATCCATTTCACGTTTTTTAATGTCTTGTTAATAGAATCCTTATTTTACAATTTCATATGATAAATCTTAGATGATTTTATCAAATTCATAATTTTTCTCAAAGTTTGTTATCACTACAAAATGTATCTTTTATGATAAGAGTCATACGAAAAACACTTAAAGAAATGCATTTAAGTTTATTTTTTCTTATGTGATGGCATTTGAAATACAGAAAAGCAAAGTCGATTATATAGTTAAATTTAATTTTACAGAATAATTAGAGTGATGCAAACCACACTATTAATTAGTCGTGCTTATATGATATGAGGTGGGTATTGTGTCATTATGTTTAAGTGACTCAACATGCACAATACTCAATTTATCAGTCATGTATTCCAAGAACGAACTAAAATTTGGTTTATCAAAAACATTCAAGTTAGTTTCATTGGTGAAAAATAGTTCTATAAGAATAATCAAGTGCTCATAAGTTGTTTATATTCAATAATATGCAAATAATCAGTGTTAACAATCTTTCTGATATGAAATCTCAATGATCATTTGAGGTTAGCATTTAAGAAAAGCATTATGTGTATAGTAAGACTGTTAGCTAAATCAATGATTAAAAATGAATAGTTGAGTTTGATCACCCTTTGTTTTGGTCTACATTATAGATTTGTTAATTGCTTGTGTTACAATAACCGATCGGACAATCAATTGGGTTTATATCAAGGTTGGTCAAATCCTTACATGATAGTCAAAATAATTTAGTGGAATTATTTGAAATTAACCAATAGAGGCAGTGTGTTAGAAAAAATGTCATTAACAAAAATGGATTCACTCGTGTAATTTACATATGAAAGATTAAAGTGTGATCCTTCATCACAGAGAAAATTTTCATGTATTTTTTTCTCTATTTAAATAGTATATATTACACAAGATGATTTATCCCATTATTAATACTCATCCAATGATTTAGATAAATTTACTCGGGTAAATAAAACATAAAACTAACTAACCGTAAAAATCTAGGACGCCATTTTTTGTCTTATATAAAAGACAATGCGATATAATTTCATAAAACAAAAGTTATGGCGACTAATATACAATGAAGTGACATGCCATTACAAAAGTAAAAACATCGATTAAGTATATAATTGATGCGGTCATGATTTCTCAACCTTGAAGTTTGAAGACATTTGATAGCGAGTTTTTATTTTTATTTTATTTTTATTAATAATAATACTACGTTGTTGTTACTATTATTATTATTATTATTATTATTATTATTATTATTAATATTATTAATATTATTAATATTATTACTATTATTATTATCATCTTCTTCTGTTGCTTCACATTTTTCTTCTTTTTCTTATGTTGGTAACAGTTAATGACTATAATATATTTTTGGAAATGTAAAAATATTATACATTTATCTAGTTATACCTTATCATGATATTATTTTGTTAATTATTTCTTGAATTATTATAATTAATATCTATGTAATATGTGTAAAAAAATTGAAGCATAAGTATTATATTCATTAAACAATCTTATTTAACTTATTTTTAGATCTATATATATAAAACATTATTAAACCTTTTTTTTAATTATTGGATGAATAAATAGCCGATATGTTCGTAAAAAATAAGAAGAAGCCCATATACTACATCTCAGTATCTCATTTAATGTTGCTCTTAAATGATATATAATTTTAATTAAGAAATTCATGAATATCTCACAAAATGAAAATAGCACGCAATGCTTGGTCACCATAGAAGAACCCAAAACAAAAATTATATTTGTCCCAAGCTAATGATCTATAAAAAAATAATATAATATAATATATAGCTATAGATAGGAACCATAACAGACAAAAGGAATAATCATTACCAGTAATCATCAATTCATCTATGACATACATTCTTAGGATTAAATTTTAAAAGGGAGACAAGATGGGTTGTGACACAAGGCATGTCATTATCAAAGTTGGGTTTAGCTTAACATTTTATTTCTAGAAGGCATCTTATTAAAATATGCACGTAATGTACCCAAGAAAAAGGAATTGAAACATAATATTATTCAGAAAAATATTGATTACAAACTTTTATTAACGACAGAATTCTTTATACTCATTCTCTCTTTTAAATTTTAATATGTTTAGTCTAAAATTTAAATTAAATACTTTAACTTTTTTTAATTCATTTTACTTATATTTTAAGTCGGAGTATATATGTCTTTCCTATAATAGAAGATAGTCGAAATCAATAATTTAAGAAGAATCACTTAAAACTCACCAAATTAGTAGTAACAAAAGATATATTAAAAAAGTGTAACAAAATGTTTTGCTACACCATTTCTTATCCATACATATGTCATATATATAATGAGGAGGGTTGAAAATGTATGCTTTATAAATACACATAATGTTAATGTGGGTCACTCAATAGCCCAACCTCTCGCAGTCCCACAAACCGCCCCAAAAAAAAGGGGTATACTTGCTTGATATGCACTATTTCTTTGTTTGATGAAGCAACCCCACCACCCTCCTTATCAAAATGATGAGTAATGTATTTTAATATTAATGTGGGGCCCCAAATTCACACCTTCCAATACTTTCTTTTCTGCGGCTACTTTCCTAACAATCTAATTGGTTATCCATTTCTCTTGCTCAGCTTCAATGAAAGAGACTTCAAATAGTTACTCTACAAGGTTTGGTTCCCCACAAACATTCTATTACTAGAGAAGAAGATAAAGAAAGAGATTCTTTTTGCTCTGTTTAAAAGGACATGAGATAAAGTATTTGTTTCTTAGCTTTATATTTGTCTTTTGCTTAGAAATTTGGTGGAAGTTTTTAGCTTTATATGTCAGGGGTCACACAAATCTTATAAATTTCAAATCTTATATTTCAATCACACAAAAGTTGACAAGTAGCTATAACTAGTTGATATAAAGTTTAATGAAGTAGTAGAATTAATTGGATTTAAATTACTTAAATAAAGTTTCGAGTTCGAATCTCATAATTAAAAAAAAAAATGAGGTTGAGAGATAAAATCTTAATAAAGATGAATAATTAAGTTTTTTTATTGAGATTAGTCATATAATATTACTAAAAAAATAAAGTTTAATTATGTCACAAGTTATCAAATATGTGTTTTATACACCCTAAATTTATAGCTAATATATAAAAGACATACTAAATTTTTGTGTTGTCTTTTCTCTTTCAATTTTATTCTTTATTTAAATTGTTTAATTTACAATTTTTTTAAAAATCTTTTTATCTAATTAAATATCTGATTTTTATTAAGTAACTACATAAATTTTTTTAGCTTCCACTATTTTGTTTGACAAATTATAACTGTCAATATTTACCACTTCGAAAAAAAAAGGTCAATGTCATCAAAAGATTAATTTATTACCGGATGATATTCTACAAAGAGAGAAGAAAAAAAAAGCAGAAAATAAAAAAATAAAAGAGAAAAAAAGAAGAAGAAAAACTGATCGAAAAAAGTCAACAAACGAACGTGTTAGTAGTATCACTCTTGAGATTAGTTATGATCAATAAAATTGTTTATTTCTTTTGAGAAATAGAAAATATCATTATTCGTAACTAGTTATTAATAAGAAATTGAAACATTTTTTTTATACTCATATGTGATAGCTAGTTGTGAATTATCCACAAACGTTAATATTGATTAATTTTTGTTGGTTCAGTCAAACAACCCGAAAGCACACAAGGTGAGTAGTCACCTCCCAACCAGTTTTTTCTTAACATTTTATGGATGTTTATGGTAATTAATGCTAATCCCATATTAGAGAGATATAATCATACCAAACATCATTGCCAAAATTATGTATTTTTTACCCAAAATAAGCAATTATAAGCATTGAAGTCAAATAGAGTTGAAGGCAGGATTATATTGCAAGTTCCTATTAAGACCACTCTGGTGGAATATCACTGGACCCTGTTACCATTGACACAAGTTGGTTACCGGCCATGACAATGACAAAATTGATTATCAATCTCACTTGCTACTGATTTTGACTTTAATTTCACTTGTTCACTATCTTAAGTTGACTACATTTCAACACTAATGTGTTTTCGATTATTCCACCCATTTATATTAAGATTAGAATTTTAATGCTTACTTAGATAAAAATTGATGTTTCAGCTACTTTAATTTAATTGGTACTAGTAGCAATATAAGGCTAACAGCTAGCTACTTCAAAATAGTGTGAATGGTTGTTACATGTTATTGAGAGAATCCTTATGTGTATGAAAAAGTAAGAAAACAAAGAAAAATAAATAATATATAACAAAGGTAAAATGTGAGAGCCTTTTTATGTTGTTACATTATATATTGAATAAAAGTTATATATCACAATGATGATATTTTCTTCCTTATTTTGCATGCTAAAATAATCATGGGCCTTTTTTCTTTCAGCCAATTGTGCATCTTGTTCACACACAATGCTTGCACTGAAACCTATATTCCTGATTTTCTTTTTTCCAATTGTGAAATTATAGCAATACTCATTAAATGAAAAATATCTAGTGGTGGTCCTAGTGGTGACACCTTAGGTAGGCCATTTTGCTAATTATGGTTTTGCAAAATAGCCTTAGCATATGAGAATACAATCATAAAAAAGAGAAAGTAATTTCCAAAATTACAAAAAATGGTCCTGCATTATAATTTTATAGACAAAGCTAGCCTAAACATTTGATGTACAAAAATGAAGCACAACATTAATTAATTGTTGCTAAATGTGAATTTTAATTCCACAAATTTGAATTATATATGCATGTGTACATCAAAGAACATGTTTGTAACATTATAGTCTAGCACATGCAATGTTTGCATCATAGTGTATTTGAACAAGGTTTGTATAACAAGCTTCATTTGGAAGTTGAAATGTTTACATACAGAGTAGTGATTATCACACCTCAATTCTACACTCTGTAATTGAAATAGTAGCAATTTCTATTGTGTGATCAATTTGAAAAATTGTCTAGGGTCACTTTCAGAAAGTTTGAGTTCAACAACAACAGTATCTAACATAAGATCTTTAGTTATTAATTAAACTCAATTGGTCACGCGCCCATAATAATAATGACACTTGTTTTCTTAATTAATTACATATAAATACTGAAAATTGGTTCTATCCTAGCCTATCTGAAATAATTAAAGACATAATTAGAGTTTCAAACCCATTTAGCATTTCTTAATCAAAATTGATAGCGAACTATAGCCAATTAGAAGTGGAAAATTTAAATTAGACAATAATTACAACATTAAAATATCATTCAAAATTGTAAAGTCGGTAGATCAAATCTGATTGTGATGATTTTATTAGATTGGGTTCATGATTTTTTTGTGATCTATGAGAATTTGACACGGGACCCACTTCTTATTTTTATGTTTATTTGTTTTATTTTTATCTTCGATTATATATAGGTCCGGTTAAAAGTAAGACTATTAAAGTAATTATTTTAAATCTCCATAAAAAATGAAAAAAATATTTAATAAAACCACTTCAATTTTTTTTATTTAATAAAATTTTACATTTTAATATTTTTAAAATTAAAACTAATAAAATTTTATATAAATTTAATATTATCTTAATAAATATTAAATTATATACTTTATTATTAATTAAAAAAATATTATATGACATTTAATTATATTAGTTTAATAAATAATTTTATATTATAAACTTTAAAATATCTATATTAAAATTTATTTTAGTCTCCCATACGTGTTGGATCACGAGGATATATATGATAGGTACTTAAAGGAATGTTACATCTTTATAGTAAAAAAGTAGTAAAAGATCGATAAGGTAATAAAATTAAGCTTTGTGAACATCAAAATCAGGTTATGCTTTTGTTTGTTGAAAAATGTAGTGTTGTGCACCGACTACATAAGAAGGTGTGGATAGCTTAATCTTAAAAAGAAAAAAGACAATCACATTTTTGAAGATACTGATTTGACAATTATGGAACTTATAGAGTTATTAATTATTATATGGCCATATAGCTTTCAATTTCATTCTGCTTAATGAAATTTGGTCTTTGTACGATTAACATATTTTTAACTTTATTTCTATCGCTGATTAACATGTTGTTTACGTCATGTTTAGCGAACGAATGGCTTTTTAGATGACATTTTTTTTTTTAAATTACTAGAAAGACAATGTCAAAACAATATTCTGAATATGTAGAATTCCATGCTTATGGTTAAAAATAAATTATTTAAAAAAAAATTAAAATTTTATTCTTAATATATATAATTTTTTTTTCTGATTATTAATCTCTGCAATATTTTTCATCATATAAAATCAAAATAAATAGATTTGTAAAAGTTAATTTTACTTACAAATATTGATATATTAAACTAACTATTATGTCCTATTAAATTGTTAATCTATTTAAAAATATTAAAATGAAATAGATTTTTAGTAGGTTAACAAACTATATCAGACTTTTATCAAGAGCAGACTCAAACCTAAAAGTAAGCATACGATAGGTCACGGGTCAGAGTTAGACTTTAAATTTTTTTGACAGATAAGATTAGTGTCTAACAAAACCTAGCTCGACCCAGCCTATTCTCACTCCTAATTACAATATAATTAAGTTCGTGTATAAAAAATAACTCCAAATTCATATTCTAGGCACAAATTTTTATTATTTTGGTTTCTTGAATTTAAAACATCATATTCAATTAATCTCTTACTAAAAAATTATAAATTTTTGTGAAGAAAATATTTATAATGTTCTAAACATTCAAAATTTTGAATGGTACACATGAGCGAATTTAACAGTAAATACTAAAATTATTGACACAAAATATTGTAAAAATTAAAAGTGACAATTTTTTTTTATAAAAACTAAAAACAAAATTTTGAAATTTAATAAAACTAAAAATATATTTAATTACAATAATCAACAGAAATTCAGTTACAAATAAATGACAAATTCAGAGACTCAATTATAAGTATTTTTAGTTCAGATACTTCCTTTAAAATTTGTAAATAATTTATGGAATTCAGTTGAACCTAATATATCATTTGGTTAAAAATTGTTGTACGTTGAAAAAGGTATGAAACACTACAGAGTCCTCTTTTTTGAGAAAATATGAAACAGAATCTTGACCAACATGAGATACAGAATACATTTCTTGGTCAAATTTTCCTACTTATAAGAGTGTTTGATATTATTTTAGAAAAAGAGACACAATTTCGACTTTTATTTGAAAATAATGATTTCACACTCATATTTCTTGTTAGTATTCTGCTAATTAAAAACTTATTTTCAGTATTTTTAAAACTACTATTAAGAATAATTTATGTAGTCAAAATAATCTCTATACGATATTAAAGTGAAAGTAAAGTATTTTTATTGATTAATATATACATACGAACGAAATTTTGCTTTATATAATATTTATAAATAGTAGATTACCTTTTAACAAAACTTCGAAACTCAATTTTTTACTTTACCAAAAATCCACAAATATATAATTTAAAAATCATAAACATTGGCAATAAACAAATATTAAAATTCTCTCAATGATAAACCTTAAGAAGTACTCATGATACTACTAAATTGAGAAACCTTCATCCCTCAAGAAAACTATTTGAACTTTGTTCCACCCTTCTTTCTTCTTCACCAATTTGATCATTGGTTGAAGGTGGGGTTGGAAATAGGAATTTTTGGGCCCCAATGTAGGCCCTCCAAAAAAAAGTTCACAAGTTGGACCTAAACAATCATTAATTCTATATATTTTATTTTATTGTATCATATATAGTACAATTTTTTTATCCCTATGCTTCATCTTCTTAAAATAAACAATGGAAGTTATTGAAAACAAAATAAGATGCATTGATTCAAGACCCGTACTGTTTGATTCCAGGCTTTAAAGCTTAATTTCTGTCTTTGCAGTTGTTTGTAAGTTAATAAACCAATTCACAAAATTTCAGGGCTCATACACAAGCAACCTCTTCAACACCACAAGATAAAATATACATGAAATATATTTACAAGCAAAGTATACTTTCCATATTTAATTATTTAACTTCTTAGTCCTTGGTGATGCATAATTTTTTAGTATCCATTATTGATAAAAAATATTTATCATTGTTTAATAGTATCTAATTTTTATTGAAGAATTTGAAAGACACATGGTATAAATTATTTTATCTTAAATAGAGATTTTCTACCCACACAAGAGTTAAGGTTCGAATTTATGACTATTTGCTTAAAGTTGGTCTTATACATAACATAATACACACTAGTATTAACAAAAATTAAAACCTTGTTAAGCTTGTTTAAGCTTAAACTTTTAAGGAGCCATCTAATATAAGGTTTGTAGCTGGGTGGAATCACTTCTAATAAAAATTTCAGCTCCACTATTGATTGTTTTTGTATTAGTGCTACTTCCTCCTCCTTTTTCCCCTGTTATGAATTATTAATACAAAATCCAATTTAATTTTGGGTTTTCTTGAATGTTTCATTTTTTTTTTTAACCCTCCAATTCAATGAAAAAAATATCCTGATAATTCCAAGTTTAGTCATGAGGTGACTAACATATAGTCAAGAAGAATTGTTATTGTAGAACTATAAATATCACAAATGAGTATATTTTAATATTTATTTCACATTATGTATGCTTCAATTTTCAAACTTTTTCTCCTCAGATTGGAGAGCTAGGCATTAAATAATTCTACTATAAGCAAGGTCTATTGTAGTCCTGATATAAAGTATCAATGCCAAAGTAATTACATTTAGAGTTTAGACACAATAATTTGGTCTAATTTTGTAACATTATTTTCCTAAGACTAGGTCAAAGTAAAATAACATTGTATATGTCACAATGATTGAACCGCAAAAAGAATTATATTATAAACGATAAACACTTATATTTCGGTGGCTCATGTAATTTCAAATTCTATTAGCTCGAGCATGCTCATCAACCAACAGAAAACAAGTTAAAGTTATTTTTTAACAAATATACTCAAATATTGATTTTCACTTAAAGGTGTTTAGAGCAGTAATTGATACTTGATTTTCACACATGATAGTTAAAGACTTTATATTTATATATATATATATATATATATATATATAATATAATATAAATAAATATAAATCAGTTGACATGTCTCTTATGATTATTGAAAAAAATTCAAGTTCTACGTTAATAAAAGATATAATTTTATAATAATTTATAAAAAATAATATCCATCACTTTACAAGTACTAAAGATGAGTTGAATTATGCTTAATATAAAACATGAAATGATATCACTTACAAGCCAATTTAATCCAAATACTAAAAATGACTAATGACGATTGCCTTTCATTATATTGCCTTGGTTAATTATATGATGGTAATTATTCTGTTATTAATAATTTCTAATCATTAATTTTCTTTATAAAAAAGATTACAATCAAAGCCATATATAATAGTATGAACTAATATAGACCAACAAAAAAAAATATTTGAATAAAATAATAACATTAGTATTTGAATGTGTTTAAAACATGATTACTTCCAACGCAAGAAACCTGAAAAAAATTGTAAAAGCATTATTTATTTTACTGTATAAGCTTTTTAAAAAATTATATTAATAATAGCAAAATTATTTGATAAATTCAGTTAAAATTATTGATATGGCTTTTATAATTTTAATGAATCAGTGTTTTGTTATATATGTAATTTAAGTTAATTTTTCAAAAAATTAGTGGAAAAATTTGTATCACTAAAAGCGACACTAATAGTTAATTTACAACGACTCTGACATAATTTGAATTTGGTACTTAAAGTTATAAAATTAATCTCTTGTCATTGAGCTAATATTTATGATTGGAATAGCTAATATTATTATTGTATTGATGTGTATTATTTAGTCATTTATTATATTAATAATTAAGTGTAAATGACGATAGTAAAATAATAATTAGTGGAATCTTAGATAAATAAGAATATTTTTAAATAACATTTTAAAAGTGAAAAATACATAGAAGCAACACAAAAAGATTGACAAATAGGAAATTGTCACACACCAAACACCATTACAGATAAAAAGAAAAGATAAAAAAAAGAGCTATACTTTGTTTAAAGTTAACCAATTTAATATAAGCCATAGCTATCTTAAAAACTGTTTTTTTTTTTACTCAAGCTTGAAACCTGGATAGACGTCACTAGTCACAAGAAATCCTTGGTCACTTATCTGAAAGGGTTGGGACAAAATGACGTCAGCATTTTATTAAAACTAGTAGTACTTTTTCTCTAAGACTCTTGCAACAAAATTTACTAATATTAAAAAAATTATACTATCGAGTGTTTATAGGAAATAAAAAACAGGTTTTAAAGAAAAATATCAATTTTTATAATTTTGAAGTATGAATTATATAATTTTTAAGATTTTTTTTTCTACATTTAAATTTTTATTGTTAGTATTTTTCTATTAAAAACTTTAAAAAGATAGTTTTAGTAATAGATTTAAAAATTGTGTTACTTTTACATATTTATTTCTGTGATTATGGATATAATAAGAAAAAAATAATGTTTTTAATAGTAAATTAAATGGAACATTTTTGCAAAGAATTTATTAATGTATGTGGAAATTTAACAAGAGTATTATATTAAGGGAGAAAGAAAAAGTGAAATGTAGTTAGTTTATAAGTAATACGTTGCTGTTGTTGTGCCCATAGAGTCCTTGTATTTGGTAGTGTAAAGGGCACTCTCGGGGTATAGTAAACTTTATATAAAAGCTTTCGGATTTTGATCACTCACTAGTCACTACTCAAATAAATATAAATGTTACTAGATTTGCAGCTCATTTTTGCATTAAATTAATGAACCCAATCTGAATAAGACAACAAACCATTGAAAAGAAAAGTACAATAATATTGTTGCTAATCTAACTTATCTAGGCTTTATGTGACGTTTATATATAAAAAAAAAAAAAAACAAATTAACTTAATCCTTTTATGTATTTATATATATATACCCACTTCACACAAATCCCAAAATGGCCTTTTTGATCCAAGTATAATATACTAGTACTAGTACTCTGCCTTTACTATTATAATATAAAGAAAAGGGTGCATTGTTCTCAAAGAAACCTGTATCAGTTATATTATTACTTTACCAAAGGATAATATATCAAAATGTGTATTCTTTCTCAATAATCAAGTCATGTAGCTGGAACTTTGTTAACAGAAAGCATGTTGTCTTACTAACTCGAACTGTCAAATTTGTTTCATATGTTTGTTGTATTAAATTTGATGAGTATGACTCATATTTACTAATAATATATTATAAAATGAATTGAACTTATAACTTATAATAACGTAGTCACTACATAACCTTAGAGACATAAACATAATTGATCAGAGTTTCAAGATCAAATCCTATATATGTGTGTTTTCTTTTGCACCAGGCGGTTGTTGTAACAATTTGATATGAGTAGTAAGTGATTAATGAGAAATTATAGAAATGAAAGAAAGAGGATATAAAGTATGGTGGTAAGCATATGAAAAGAGTACTAGTAATGCAATTAATGATGATAAACATGTAGAGTTTGATTTGGACAGCATGACATATATAAAAAAGAGAGAAATGTTGGCAAATGGGACGGCGCACCAAACAGAGAATTATATTGTGAAATGAATTTGGAGAGAATGAGGAAGAGAAGAATGAAAGTATATTAAGTAACTAGTTTAATTAAAAAAATAAAAGAGAAGCAGTAATTAATGTTTATAAAAGTAATAATGGAATTAATAGAAAAGGGTTAATTTAAGGTGGAAGAGAAGTGGCGTGAAAACTGTATATGAGGCCGTCCAAAGAATGAAACAACACACTTTTTACATCTATCTGCCACCCCACGCGCAATCATCTTTATATATGTTAATCTTCTCCTCTGCTTCTTTTTTATACAACATTCATTCTCTCTCATACAATATATATATATATATATATATATATATATATATATATATATATATATATATACATATATATATACACATACACCTCTCCTCTCTTTAATCAAACATTCACCACCCTCTCTTCCACTCCTTGTTTCAACAACAATATCATCACATCAACCCAAATTTCTCCTGAGTGAGTACACTACTATTCATTCATATATATATATGTGCATTGCATGGTTTTCTTAATCTTCTCATGTGCTAATCCATGTCTATTATTTATAGCCTGAAAATGTTTTATAAACTCATATATAGCTTATTGTTTTCTTTCACATTTCTTAATTAAAGTCTTAAATGTTTTGGTTTTTTTGTCAACTGAGATGTAGTATTATAGAATATTCGTGATCTCCTCAACAGTGATATATATATATATCATCAATTTCAAAATTATCAATTAAATCAGTATTATTGGATTAAAGATATATATATATATATATATATATATATAAGATTAAGAACCATGAGTAGCGATTATGTGTTTGGAAAATTAGTGTGAAAAAGATCTTAAGCTATTGAGTGGAAGAAATTAAAGTTTATCTAGCATGCTATGTGTTGTGGTGGTGAAATTGTGATCAACAAAGGAAGGTTTGTCTCCACCACCAAGAAGCTTAGTTTTGAGAGTGCAATGCACTGCACTCAAAGATACACATGCTTGTTTGTGACAGCAAAGTCAAGCTTTTCGGCTAACTTTGTGTTCAAAATACTTTTTTTCATCTCATGCAACTAAAGCCATATAGTTTCTTAGGCTTAATTATAACAATAATTATAGACTTGTTTGTTGTTATTTATTCATTAATGGTGGGATCCACACATGGTCTGCCAATTTTGTCATTGCACATGCCAAACAAATTGTTGGGTTGGGTTGGGTCCAATTACAAAGTTGCATCATCATCATGGCTATATTTCTTAGCCCTAGCTAGCTATTGATACATTTTTTTAGAGCTATGAGGTAGTAATTCATCTAAACTAGTAATATTTTTTAATGAAATTATAAAATATATAAATGGTAATTAAAATTGATCCTAATGAATCTTCCTTTGATTGTTGGTTAATTATTTCAGGAGAGATCATCATCAACAATGGATATGGAATCATGTGTACCACCAGGATTTAGATTTCATCCAACAGAAGAGGAACTTGTGGGATATTATCTCAACAGGAAGGTTAACTCACTCAAAATTGATCTAGATGTTATTGTTGAGGTTGATCTCTACAAAATTGAACCATGGGACATACAAGGTATATATTAAATAACATATTGTTTTCACTCACACACACACTCATTGTTACAATTCAAAATCAATAGTTGACTTTGGAATAGAATAGAATATAGTATAATGATGTGGTTGTTGAAATATGCAGATAAATGCAAGCTAGGATATGAGCAACAAAATGAATGGTATTTTTTCAGCCACAAAGATAAAAAGTATCCAACTGGAACAAGAACTAACAGAGCAACTGCTGCTGGATTTTGGAAAGCAACTGGAAGGGATAAAGCAGTTACTTCAAAAAACAGAATCATTGGAATGAGGAAGACTCTTGTTTTTTACAAAGGACGTGCCCCTAATGGAAGGAAAACTGATTGGATTATGCATGAATATAGGCATCAAACCTCTGAACATGGCCCTCCACAGGCAAGTCATTTCATTTCTTCATCAACCAATATAATTTGCCATTTTAAGTTATATTATATATTTATGTTATTTGCATTAAAAAATATAATTCATAAAACAATTCATTATAATGGTAAGAGCATTTTAGTGCAAATATACACATTTCTTAAACTATTAATGATATGAAAAGGAAGGAGTATTATATATGAAAAAGCTTATCCTTTTTTGGTGAAAAGAAGCTTAACCTTTTTAATAATTGTTTAATAAGTATGAAGAGAAATCAAAATGTCATTTTGATAAAATGGTGTTGTCAAAACCACTATGAGGATCATTGTTCTAAATTGCAATTCCAGTCACTCTTGTAATGATGATGAAAATTGATATTGTGACAAAATGCGAACAAATGCATGCGGCTGATGTGCTGCAATTGTAGTTTGCGGACTACAATTTAAAATTATGATCGGGGGATTGTATGTGGTTAGAAATCTCAATAGTCACTACGATAAGCTAATCTTATTGAATATTAGTCTCTCTGTCTGATCTATATCAATGGTTAAGATTGTAATTATAGTGACTACTTTTACTACAGATAATCTATTTTTGTAATTTTTCCCATTTCACACATTAATTTCTCTATTTTCAAACATGCACAATCTCTTTTATTATTCTATGATGCTTCTCTCTCATTCTTCAGTGTAATAACTTGAACTTGTTAATCACTGCAGGAAGAAGGATGGGTTGTGTGCAGAGCATTTAGAAAGCCTAGTCCAAGTCACAGGCCAGGTTTTGAACCATGGTGTAGTAGTAGTAGTCAACATCAACAACCACACTATTTCAGAGATGAAACCTATTCAACAACAAGACCCTTATCAATAACAGATATTTTTCATGAAGGTACAAGTTATAGTCACCACTTTAGCACAGAACAGCAACAGTTTCTATCAAACCAAACACTTATTATGGACAAAAACATCATTGAACTTCCACAACTAGAAGAATGTAACCAATTACAACATCACAATAATGAAGATTGCAATGAAGAAAGGAGCAATAACAATATAATAGATTGGAAAAGCTTGGACAACTTGTTCACTTCACAATTTACAGATACAACAACAGCTAATTACTTTTCACATCAAAACTTGCCATTGATGATAGCTCATAGTCATCATGAGCTACAATCTTCAAATCAAGCTAATCATATCTTAGGATGCTTTCCTGATTCATAACTTGAGTGTCATTTTATAATCCATATTATATAGCCAATAAATAAAATTAAATTCTCTAAGTATATGATGATATGGATTCATTATATCTTAGTTTTCCATTTCATCTTAATTACCACAAGCTAATTTAGAAGTTGCTGCTGATATGGAGATTAATATTATTATTATTATTTTTGTGATTATGGAGATTAATTCACTTGAAGAGTGATTAATCTCCTTTTGTTTAGAGTTCATAAGATAAGACATTTTCTTTTATTTTTTTCTTTCTTTTTGGTATCAATATAAGTTTAACTTTGTAATGTGTCCTTGGCTATATGTCACTCATAAATGTACATTCTCTTTTTTTGCATGCATAGTGTGGCTTTATTTTGCTTTAAGCTATTTTACATCATTATCTGAATTTTATGAGAGTTATGTCAATGCATACGTCCACTTTAATATACATGAAGAGTTTACCATTACATTATTAATTACCTCTCAAGGACATAATTGTGAAGTATTAATTACCTTTAATTAGCTTGAATTTTTTTTTTATATATAATGTGAACATGTTCCGAGGTCCATGTTGGCTAAATAAATGGCTGATCCAATTTTGATTCAATTGTTTTTAAAAAACTGTAGTTCCATTCGGAAGTATTCGTCTAGATGGTAAACAAACATTATTTTTGTCTAAAAATATATTTTTTTTTATGTATATTTTGAATAGATAAAGATTTTTACGTAGAAATATGAAATTAAAAGTGATACACTGCTATTATAAAATTATTTTATATTGACGATCAATTATAATATATTAATTCATAAAATATATTTTTAATTTCTTTTTTTAATTTTTATTTATTGTATCCTCAAAATATGTGATCGATTATTAATGTAAAATAATTTTACAATTAACTGTATATATTTTTAATGTTTATAAATATTGTCATTTTGGGTTAGGTCTCAAGGTTGAGGACCACATACTTGGGCGCACCCCACCAATAATCGATGGGTGACACATGTGTGGTGGTGGAGAAAGAAACAAAAAGAAAAGGCTAATTGTGTCATTGGTATTGACTTGAGCATGGTCAATTCAGACATAAGACATCAAATTACCTTTTATAATTTGTGATGTGTGAACAATCTAGATGCTAAATAAAAAGTAAAAGTGGAGTCCAATTATTATGGGCCTAATTTGAAGGTAGCATTAGAATGCTCTCTGACCCGTTACAATTACATGTGGAAATAGTCATATAGATGATTTTCACTTTCTTCAATTTCCTCATTTTATCACACAGGTAAACTATAAAAATTGAATTGAATTCAATGTATCTGGAACCAATGGTATTATGTTTATCTATGTGTGTTGGGTTCTTTCGAAAGTTAAGAGTGAAAAATGTTTTCACAATACCAATTCGTCCGAGTAGTCTCCCTCCACTTTTTGGAGAAAAAAAATAATATTAACACATTTTTTTATTAGTTAAAATTTACATTAGTTCTATCGAATTCGTTTAAATAATTTTGTGTAATTTATGTGAATTTTATCATTTCTATTAATAGATTTATTATTGTTTTGCTTAAAAATCCTACAACCGTCTTTACTAAATAAATTTTGCATAAATTGAATCAATGCAATTTTAACAAAGAATTAGGTTAAATGAGAGTTAGAGTTTGAAGGAAATTGAAAATTTTCATATTTGTGAATTTAAGGGGTAAAAATCCACTCACTAAAGTGAAGAAGAAAACGGTGTAATCACTATGTAGCTTTGACAATGGTGCAAAGTGAATTTTGGCTAAGGGTGCAATGAAAAATGAAACTGGAATTAAAAAAATTAGGGTTGAATTTAGGACTTCACAAAAAAAAGATAGATTAGAAACAAAAAATGTGAACAGAAAATTATTTACTATGGTTGAATCTCCATTTGATGGAAAATGAAGAGGAGTGTGAAAAATGCCTCCCAATTATTTCAGTTTCAATGTTTACCTCCATATTAAGAGTGGTAGTAGATGATACTAGATGAAAAAAGTATAAGGATCATAGAGTGGTTTATTTTGAGATTTGGGATGAAAACATGGTTCTATTTACTACTTCTTAACGTTCCAATATAATGGAAATAATTTTTGGTTTAGCGGGAGAAACTATGATAAATGATTATTTTAATAAAAATTGAAATTTAAATACTTTTAATTAATTTGTCTTTAACTTGCTAAAATTGGTTAGTAACTTAAATTCAAGCACTTAGTTCAATTTAGAATGTATTTGAATGAAATATTTTAATGAAATAATTTATTTTTTTAAATAAATTAAAATGATTTGTAATAAATATCTTATTCTATAAATTTACTTTTTAGCGAGTTATTTTAGAAGAAAAGAAAAATTAACTAGTCAAGTGTACTAGCAAAATTAGAGTGTGCTAATAGCAACTCTCAATTTAAGTCATCTAAACCTTTAAGGACCAAATGAAAATGTTGTTTGGATTACCTTATTGAAAATACATAGCTATTTTAACCGTTAATTATGTAAAGTGCTATCATCATAATCATAATCATAATTTCAAATATATTGAAATTATAAACACATTTTTAAATATATTTTTTTTTGTTAATAATTTATTTGACCAAATTGATACATCAAAAGAGTTATTACATATATGAGATATAGAGTTCAATTTATGTATTGTTATTAACAATTTTTTCTTTAATATACATATTAACAGTTAATACTTGTCTTTTTAAAAAAATACAGAAAAATCAAATTGACTAAAACATATTTGTATTTATTGATATTTTTATAATTTTGATATATTTTAAGGATATTGTGACGGTGTCGTTTATCTTTGAAATTAAATGACTATTTAAATTTAATTTAGTAAGGTTAAGTTGTTAGGTTAAACTTTATAAAATTAAAGTAGATGTATAGATATATTTTATAATATTTAAATACTATATTATAATTTCTCTTTTATTTAACATTATTATCTTAATCGAAAATATTTAAATATTAATTAAAATTTTATTTTTATATTAATATATATTTATAAATTAGTTCGACCATTAGTTTTATAAAACATTTCAAATTCAATTTCTATGTTTATCTGCTATCACTTGTGCAATATCCAATAACTAATATGCTATAAGTTTTTCTTGGAAGCTTATTGACTTTCAATTATTTTTAAATAAAGAAAAATATTATTATATTTTTTTTATACAAATTACTTTACCTTATTTTATTGTTTTTGGTGATATACCCTACCATATTTTGTTTCGCATAATTTGTACGGGTTTAATTATTATTATTGAAAAAAAATTTAATTATTTTAATAATAAAAAAATCATAAATATATTTGACTTAGGTAATAAAGATAATGATACATCTATTCTTAGAACCGAAAAAGAAATGATCTATTTTGTGTATAAAAAATTACTATTAGTATGTAAAGTAAAAATAAAACGGTGTTATAGAAATATCCATAAATTCCCGTCAAAAAAGAAATATCCATAAATATTTTGCATTCTTGTTTATACATTCTTCAAAACTCAAAAAAGATTCTTCCTTTTCACTCTCTGTCTCTGACATTGCAGCTGAATTTCGCAGAACCATCTATCTTCCCTCACCGAAATCTAATCAAATAAAAAAATAATTAAAAACAAAAATCTCAGTTCAGCTCATCCAAAATTTCGATTCAATTATCACACGCCGTTATGGGATCCAGGTGATTGAATCCGATCGGATCAAATCAGATCCACCGTGCCGTTGATGGCGGCGCCGAGAAACTTAACGGCGTTAAAAGACGAAGAAAGCGGCATGGAGCTTGAAGACGATTCCCCCACCTCCAAGAAACCTAAATCGGAAAGGTTCCCACTAAACTCATGGGAATTCGCCGTCGCCGTCGCAGTTTTCTTCGTCTTCTCCACCGGTCTCTTCTGCATTTACCTCACCATGCCCGCCTCAACCTCCGCCAATCTCAAATTGCCTCGTACTCTCTCCGATCTTCGCACACTCAAGTACTTTTCCCCTTTCGTTTTCATTTTCATAAAAACTCATTCTTTTTAGGTTTTTCTTTCAGCAGCAATAAAATTCGGCTCTTTTTTTCGATCTATGTGTGTTTACAGTGTTTTTCCTTTTCTTGGTTTTTTTTGGGTTTTTTTTTTTTTGCAGAGATCAATTTTCAACGTATGCGAAAGAGCACCCAGCACAGTTCATTGTTGGGTATTGTTCCACGTATATCTTTATGCAGACGTTTATGATTCCAGGAACAATTTTTATGTCATTGTTAGCTGGTGCTCTTTTTGGAGTTGTAAGAGGAATAATGTTGGTTGTTTTCAATGCAACGGCTGGAGCATCTTCATGCTTCTTTCTGTCTAAGTTAATTGGCAGGCCTATTGTTACATGGTTGTGGCCTGAAAGGTTAAGGTTTTTCCAAGCTGAGGTTTGTGCCTTCTTTTCTGATGTTTTACATCATATATTAAAGACATATATGTTGTTTGACACATGTCAGTCACCGACACGACACATACACATACACATAGTTATATTCAATCACTTTTGTTTTTTTTTTTTCAAATTATTATTGATGTCCATCAGCATTGTTTCTGTGTTATGGCTTTTTGCCCCTCTTTGATGTTTGTCTTGAAATTATAGCATTGACTGTGTTTAGTACTAACCTGTTTTCTTTTTCTTGTTTATTTTATGGCTTGATTCAGATAGCAAAGCGTAGGGATAAGCTGCTGAATTACATGCTTTTTCTGAGGATAACCCCGACATTGCCAAATCTTTTCATCAATTTGGCATCTCCAATTGTTGATGTACCGTTTCATATATTCTTTTTCGCAACTTTGATCGGTCTTATTCCAGCCTCTTATATTACTGTCAGAGTAAGCTTTTCTGCCTATCTTACTGTTATTTTACTATATTCCCACTGTTTCCCTTGTACTATGAACTCGACATTTGTTAATCCCTGTGTTTATGTGGTATGCTTTAGTTTTTGTGTTGTCACCTTTTTTAATTAGTCTCTTATTACATGCCTTAATTACTTTTGCTTTTGTGCTTCTACTTTTGGAACAAATCTTTGAAGTATAATATGAGTATCCTCTTACTTAAGGAGAAACAATGCAGAAATAGGGGGTGAATGTTTTACCACATTTATTGGGTGATCATCAACTTAAGTTGACCAACATTGGTCCTCAAATGACTTGGTACTTAAGATAATGTCCTAGTTCATCAGCTTTACACATGACAACCTAGCAGGTTTTCCCCCTAATGTTAGGAACTCTGAATTCAATCTGTTTATTTTGGAATATGTTTCTTTTAAAGGAAATAGTTCTATTATTTAAATTGAAGTAATTTATATTTAAGTATGAAAATATTTGATAAGACACAGATGATGTATTCATATTTACTTATCTGAAGTTCTGAACAAGAAGGGTAAAACAAAATTAAGCAAACTGTAAAATCATGGAAAGTATGAGTTCTCAAAGAGAGTATGGAGTTGTCCTTCTTGGTTTCAAGGCTTGTTGCGAACAATTTTCAGGGTATTATTAAAATGTTGTCGATGATCTTGAAGAATATTGAGGATTTGAATGGCTATGCTGGTAAAGTTTAATTTGAAAAGGCACAGATCAAGTTGTAGGAATATGTCAGAGGAGACATTGTTTTTGGGATTGAAGAGTAGTACTTAGTGGGTTGAGGATTCCTCTAGTACCTCTATTGTAGAGTTTCCTATTAGTGAACAGCATCTAAGCCTTTTTTTCAGTATCCGCTTAGAATGCTCTTCATGTTGATCTTTTGTTTTTAGTGATTTGGCTGGTTTGATTATTGAACTGATAAGAATGGTTCCATTTTTTATTGCTCATATATTTTGTTTCTTTGATTATTTTGTGCTGGATTGGTGTTGATCATATATTAGTATGCTTTTTGCATTTATCCCTTTTATGTCATTTTTTATTTAGTATGGTTCCATAGCTTAAGCCATATGGTTTACACCAAGGGTCAAGTCAACTGCAAGCCCTTATTTTTCTTAGTTCTAGACGTGCTTACCGAGTATATTCAAAAGATGGTGCCATGGTGCATACTGTTTAGAAGAAGAAATAAATGGACAGTTAAAGATATAGAGACGCCTTGGAAGCACGACTTTCACTCAAGCTGAAGTAAAATATAGTATGTGACGGGGGATAGTAGTAGATGTCAACCATAGCATCCAAGAAGGGTGATAGAAAAGAGTATTTCACGGTTATAAGACTTGCAATGTTGAATAAAACTAAATGCTTGGTAATAAAAAGCCATCAAGATCAATGCTATAGAGCTAAATATATTATGATAGGTTAGTGGATGTACTAGACAATATATAATTAGGAATGAAGTCATTGGCATAGACCCCATTGTAGAAAAACATTGGTAAAGGGTCTTCTTTGATGATTTGGACATGTGTATATAAGACCCATAAAAACTGGTAAGGAGGGTAAAATTTTATGGAGGATAGTTCAAAGGCGAGAGGTTGAAGGAGACCGAGGAAAACTTTAGTCCAAATTATTTATAGAGAGCTAGATTTAAATGGTCTATTAGAAGATATGGTCCCGTGACAATATATAACATCGATTGGTTTATGTTGCTCATTTGGCTCTCTGGGAAAGTATTTTGTTTGTGGTTTTTTTAATTCATCATGTAGTTTCCTTTTTTATAATTCCAAACTCTTGGATGAATAGACTAAATATCTTCTATTGTGGTTTGTCAAACTTTTGTGGTAGCTGTATTATTTCTTTTTATCATACTCTTAATGCTTCTGTTGTTATTTAACCAGGCTGGCCTTGCTCTTGGGGATCTAAAGTCAGTCAAGGATCTATATGATTTTAAGACATTATCGGTGCTTTTCCTTATTGGTTTTGTTTCTATACTTCCGACGCTTTTAAAGAGGAAGCGGGTATATGAATGAAGTCGTGCTGGCACAGCTAAGCATGCTCAATCCATTTGTTAAAGGGAACGTTACAGCGGATCAGAGTGGATATTAATTAACAAGATAAAGAAAGTGTTAATTATTAATTAAAACAGTAGCAAATGCTCCTATTATTTTCTATGGGGGAGCCTCTCTTTTTTCCCTCCTTTTTGATCGTGTGGAGAGAGTTAGAGTAGACTAAGCTAGTGATGATCAATATACTCAGCTATGGCTACAAGGTTTTGGTGGAGAACTTAGATTACTTCTAATCTGGCTTTTGGTTACATCAGGAACGATGTGGTGAATGTTTATCGATGTTGTTGGCGTATCTGCCTTGTATCACATACGAACATATGTTTACTTTGTACTATTGATTGTTTATCCATTACAAGATATAATAGAGAATTTCAACTATTAGTTATTACTCATCTTGTCATTAAATTGAATTCTAATATTGTCCAACTTGATTGCATCTACTGATTCATATTCATGAGTGACTGGGATGTCTGTGGATGCACACAAATCAAATCCCTGCTTTGTATGCAGCTGTGAATACTGTCAGCAACAATGCAATCTGCCTTTAAGTTGGTATTGGTTGCAAAATACAACATGTTTGAATAAATCAAATTCTGGTTCTATCTAGATCACATTATAATACATTTTTTTAGATAGAGCCTACCCTATGCATGGTTGATTTACTGAGGTTAAAGGGCATTGGTTAAAAGATGGCTGAAGTTGCAATAAATTATTACTAAAATATGAAGGTTGCAGGGGATCTGGTTGATATGCTGGATGGCATCAAGCTGCTGGTAATTGACATATCCCTCGATAAGAGGAAGAAGAAAGTGCCAAGATATATCACATCAAATTTGAAAATTGAACAGCATTGTCTAAACTAATTCAATTGAGATCCCAAAAAGAAATGGATGATGATAATACTCTGATGATGATATTCTTGTTAACTTCTTTTTGTGTACAAATAAAAATATACTTAACATTAGATCTTAGTAAATCAATATCAGAACAACATATTTTTAAATTAAGAGTAAATTATAATGTCTTTTCTTAAGAGATGTTTAAATTACACTATCCTCCCCTCTTATGTTAAAATACACATTCATATTTAAGAAAATTACAACACTCATCTCCTTTAAGAGATGTCTGAATTGCATTTCCCTCTTCTCTTAGGTTAAAATCTACACTCTACTCCTTTGATAAAATACTTTAGTCCATTTTAATATAATGGAACTTCTAATGCATATTATTTTTTTCACAAAATTCTTAAAATATAATTTTAAACTCTTTTATAAACTATGACGCAATAGAAGATAAAATAAAAAATCTTGTTGACAAATTACTAAAACCGATAACAAAAGACTATTCAAAATTGAATTTTATATTTTAAAATCATAAAATTAATAATAAAATGTTCCAAGTCAATTATCATTATTTATGTTAGAAAGTGTAATACATTTAATTCTTAACGGAAAATAGTGTAATTTAAAAATATCTTTTAGAAGGAGGGAAGTGTAATTTTTTCTATATATTTATATATTTATTTCTCAAGGGAGGGGAGTGTATATTTTTACATAAGAGAGAAGGGGAGTGTAACTCAAGCTTCTTTCAAAGGAGGGGAGAGTAATTTACTCTTAAAGATGAAACATCATTTTTTATTTTTGAGTGAAAAATGAAAAAATCATTGCTTGTACACTTAAGAAACAAAATACTTTCAAATAGATTTTTACTTGCTCCAATTAAAAAGGATAAGTAGAACTTAACATTGTGAAACTAAATCTGTTCCAGCAAATCTTTCTATGCAAGGTAAAGAGAACTGAAAATGTAACAACCCCAAGCAAACATCTCTTCATAGTAGAAGTTGGAAATTGGCAGATAAAAATTGGAGACAGGAAAGTAGCAATGCATTTGGAAACAAAAGATTACAATATGCCATACAATAGTTAACAACTTACAAAAACATTCAAACAAATCCGTTCCTGATACAAGCCAAACTAACCATGGTAAAATGATTGCTAATAATTATAGATGAAAGAAGATACAATACTAGCATAGTGCACTAAATGTTCATGATTCCAAATTGATATCGTCCATAGTAACTTTTGGGTAGTCCTCATAGCCCATAATGCTGTTTATCCGGATGCGTGTGTTTGGCTGTCACGAGTCGAAAACCAAATAAAACATCAAATTCTGATAAATCATTGAATTAGGTTAATCTGCATAACATTAGGCACAGTAATATCTTGCAGACGCAGTCGAATAGGTAAACCATCTGAGATGTGATTATAGGCACCTTAGAAAGGGAAAAAATGAAGATGACCAAATTTTTCTATTTTGCTTCTATATGTTACTTGGAAGTTGGAACACATGCATTTAAAATTTTCATGTATGCATTACTGCTCATTTTAACAAATATAAATAATGACTTATTTTTTGCCAAGAACACATGAACACAGGCAAACATTCATATACACGACATGGATTCACATATTTCTAAGCTCCTTTCAGAAATTAGAGGGTACAAAAATTCGTCCCTGTGAATAAATTCCCAGGCGACATATTAATCACAATAGTTTTTAATAAATAATTGGATTGCAAAGTAAAAGGACAACACCTGTCTGTGTCCAATAGTTCTGCGGTAGTGTTTCTTTCTTTTGTACTTGAATACAATTACTTTGTCATCTAAACCCTGCATTAAAAACATAACGGTTAAGGTGGAAGAGGTATTTTTCGTTTAGCTTCCTACCAGGAGAACAGAACAAGAGAGAAATAAGCGTACCTGCTCTTCCACCGTTGCATATACCACAGCATTTGTTACTACTGGTTTCCCAATGTAGCAGGATGTATCTGTGCCAACCAGTAAAACCTTATGCAGCGCAATCTACAGTTCACAAGAGCTAAAATCAATGTAAAGTGAATAAAGTTTTGAAAGTAATGGCAAACATTCAACTTAACAAATTCACTCTCCACCTCAAGAACATTTTGTATCAAGGTTTCTAGGAGAGATAAAAGTTTGATATAATAAACTAACAGATAACTGTTGCAGATATGTTTTCTTGTGACAACCAATTACACCATAAAATGGAATACTGTATTTTTCCCCGAAAAGATTACACACTCTAAGTTGTGTGTTTGTGCAACACTTACATAAACACCGTACTGGAACTTCATTAATTATAATCCTAAGCCCCCGTCACATTCAAACGGTAGCCATTTTAGAGGCATGTTTAGGGAGAAAATGGTGATAGTAAGTTGGTGACAATAACAATTACATATAAATAGAAATATTTAATGAATGGTGCACAGTTATGGCTAAAAGACTGAAAATAAATAAGAACTGCAACGTGCCAAATTGCAGAAATTAAGAACAAACAAGATGTGTACCTTGTCGTTAACATTAGCACCTTTGAGCCTCTGAACAACAAGCCAACGCCCAGGGTGAACAATATATTGACGTCCACCAATCTAAACAAAGCAACAAAAGAAAATGTTAAAAAGCACAAGAACAGAAGACACAAATTTGCAGAGAACCCAGAACAAAAACAAGTACCTATTTACCGACCCAACAAATTGGGAGGGTAACATATAGCCCAACAACATAAAACACAGTTAAAACTATCCAAATTAACCGTTTTCATCAAGCATTGCTAGTTTTTGTAATTTGCTCCTCTAAAGTGAGCAATTCATTAGAGTGTAAACTAAATAATTTCAATTTTTCATGAAAAATCAATGACTAATCTTACATTCACATACATAACAAATCATAAATGTATTGAACCATCAACTGTTGAAATTACTTATTTTACACAATATAAAGCAAATAGTTCACTTCGAGGAGGCAAATTGCACTATTTGCAAGTACATGTGCAATCATACAATCACTAAGAAAAAGGCATGGGGTTCATCCTTAAAGTAATCATAATCAGCAAACAAACAAATTACTCAAACCTTGCATTACTACTTAACAATAGCACAAACACAAACAACAGTTTCAGATAATTTGTTAATGATAAAAAACAGATCAAACCAAATGGGTAGCCACAAATATGCAAACCAATCAAGATTAACCATTATATACAAAGCCTACAACTTTTCAACAATTAAAACAAAAGGGTCACCCTATCCACACCCAACATTGGAAAAAGCTACACAAAACTCACCATTACAACTGCAAAAAGACCCTTCTCCCACGTAGGAGATTGGACAATTTGAGCGGGTTCAGACTCGGTCTGCAGCGACGACACTTCAGACTCAGGCTCAGATACTGCCACTGTAGATTCATTGGATTTGGGTAGAAGAGGTAAGCGCGGTGAGAAAGTGGATTGAAAAGAGAGGTTGTAAGATGATTTTTGAGAAGGAAAAGAAGAGGAGAAAGGTTGAGAAACTGAGAATTGGGTTTTGGTGGTTAGGGAAATTGAGCAATGGGTACCGAAAGAAGCGCATAGAGTGGAAAGAGTAGCAGTTGAAGAAGCCATTTTGGAATTTGGAGATAGGAGAGAGCTTCCTCTCTCTCTCTCAACTTTATCTTCTCTTTCTTTTCTCCTTCTTCCTATCCATTTATTTACTCTTACAAACCAGCATTTTTTTTATTTTTTTATAATTATTTTTCAAAAAAATATTATTAGTAGTGTTATACTCATTTTATTTAATTTTTTTTATCAAATATCTTAATAGCTCAATGACACATCACATAGGGACATGATTATCTTATGTTCAAATCTCGCTCTTGTATATGCATAAATATTATCTCAATTATTAATTGAATTGTATTTATACAATTTATTTTATTGATCCATTGAGACAATTATGATTTCAATCAATGTCAGATGAAAATTTAAGAGAGATTAATTTTGATATTGTGACACTATGAGAGGTAAAAATGTATTAATGAACTGAAGAGTATGGATATTTATAAATTACGTTAACATTGATTTTTAAATAATGTAAGATTTTTTTATATAACAGAACAATTGTAAAATTCAATATATTTTGTTAAACCAATGTATATGTGTGTGCAATTTTGAAAACTAATTAATTGAGTTTAGTGAGATCTATTAAATTAAATTTCTACCAAATGATTAAAGGACTCAATCTCCTATCAATTATGTCACACCATACACCATGTTGATAACTTTCTATAGTTTATATCAATAAATTAAAATTAATTTTGATTTAAAAGTATGGACTTTCTGACCATCGACACACCTTTACTTCATTTTTTACAACCATAGCCATCAAAGCTAACCAACTACAGTATATATGAGCTGAATATATTAAACTTGTGTGGACATTTCTGAAGAATGTAAATAAATTAAAATATTTCTCAAGAACATAAACAAAGTTCCAATATAAAAAACATATCATAATCATGTGGCTATGAAAGTTAGACTATGATATTTCTTCTACCAATATTCCTTCTTCCTAACTGTACAAAAGATTTCAGTTAGCATATCAAGAGGAGTCTTTCACTCCAAATGCATCTGCAATACTGAAATTCAAATTGCCTTTCATGGTTCTGCTCCTACTAACAATATCTGCATCGCCTTTTTTCATCATCGCCACAAACTCTGCATAATCAATTCTCCCATCCTGAAGAAACAATAAATTGAGAGATTTAGGACTATAATAGATTATCCCAATTGTCCCAAGCAGACAGCTCGGTTGGTGAGCAAAAGAATATCAAACAAGTACTAATCAGGAGATCGAGTTCAAACTCTAAAAACTAATGTAATATTCTAGTGATTGAGCAAAGGCATTCCAAGGAACTTACATTATCTTGATCAATCTCTTTGATGATGTCATCAAGATGTACTTCACCAAGACCAAAGTCTTTACAAGCTTGTTGAAGCTCATCAATGGTGATATAACCACTGCCATCTTTATCAAAATAGGCAAAAGCTGCAACCAAATTCTCTTCTCTTTCCATCTTATTCAAGTGCAGTGTAGCCGCGAGAAATTCACCATAGTCTATTGTTCCATTATTGTCTATATCAGCCTACAAAAGTTCACAAGAGAATGAGAATTTATTTGAAATAACTTAAAAGACCTTCTTATCTTTTACAATCGATGATAATGGTATTCCACCTACTGCGTCCATAAGGGATTTAATTTCGGATTCCATGAGATTAGAGCCAACTCTTTTTAGACCATCTTTGAGTTCCTCATAAGTTATTGTCCCGCTGTTGTCAGTGTCAATCATTTTGAATAACTCTTTTAACCCGCCTATTTCTTCCTCCGAAAGTCTTTCTGCTATCACCTGAAAATAATTTTTAGATGCAAAAAACACAAGTGCATGAGTTAGATGAAAACTAGAAATGGATAGAGCATACAAATTTATGACATTATCTCATTCAATAATATCAAATACCGAAATTAAAGAGAAGTATAAGCAGTATTATGAGAACTAAACATACTCGTAGTGCCATCTTCTTAAGTTTATTCATCGCTGAGAAATGCTTTAGGCGCGTCAAAACAGCAGAATCCAAAGGTTGGTCAGGTGCAACTTTATCATCAACAATCCAAGGGTGACCTGATTATACATAAACCATTGTCGTTAGATATTCTACAAAGCTGCGATACTATAATACCGTGGCAAACACTAGTAGCGCATAAAAATAAAAATTCGGTTACTATTAGTACACAAAGAACTCACATAAGACTTCATGAGCAGAGATTCTTTTCCTAGGGTCCCTATCCAACATCTGTTTTACCAAATCTTTAGCGCTGTCTGAGATACTTGGCCATGGTTCCGACACAAAATCAAGATCTCCGTGCAAAATCTGTCTGAAAATTCCCGCTTCGGTTTCTGAAGGTTATAGAAAAGTGATTGAAGCATTTGCACAAAAATATATAAGTAGATCGCTAAATAATTTACGGACAAGAAAAGCTTAACAATTGCACAAATCCAAGAGAGTTATAACAGAAACTACGATCGTTACCGGCCCAAAAAGGTGGGACACCACTCAGTAATATGTATAGGATAATACCAGCACTCCAAACATCGACTTCTGGTCCATATTGCTTACACAATACCTCAGGGGCAACATAGTAGGGACTTCCAACAACGTCATGAAAAGTTTGTCCTGAAAACAAACAAAGAAAAGTTGATGATACACTCATGCTGAGTAGATACTCATAGTATCCAAATATGTTGAATGAAACATAGGAATGCTTCTGGTGTGTTATGTGACAAAAATATTGTTCAAGCCTAAAGGAAAATTTTACTGGACACATAAAGCTTGGAATTAAATATATGACAGAACACAACACAAAGCAATCAATTCAAAGAAATTTAACTCGCAACAACAGAAGTGTGTAGTTTATTTTTGGGAATCAAATTCTTACAGTCAAGTTCATATTCATCAGCTAGCTAGCTTCAGAAAATTCAAGATTAAAAACAAATGCAGAAAGAAACTGCACATAGAGAAGATACCATGTGGTGCTTTTGACAACGACAAAGAAAACACCAATATGGTGAAATCGAGAAAAAACCGCCCTTTTGAAAGAAATGCTGGCACATAACGGAATTACAACAATTTCATCATTCATTTCAACATCAACAACCTACAAAGATTGAATCTTCTGAAAGCATTAAAATGAAACATATATTGGGGGAGCTATCACACGGCATTGTTTTATTGAGAACCTCAAAACTGACACAAAAAACAAGCATCAATGTCGTGAAATCAAGAATGAATAACCGCTTGGATAGCAATGCTAACAAAGGTTTCAAAATAAGATTTGCCACCTCAATTTAAAACCTTGATGCTAAAATGTAAAATAATTACAATAATTTCACAATTCAAAGCAATCTTAACCAAGCTTTTAAAAAAGGTCTGGTATCGGGATTAAAACCTTGATGCTAACACATAAAATAGTTACAATAATTTAATAATTCAAAGCAATGTTAACCAAGCTTTTAAAAAAAGGGTCACGGGCCGCGATTTAAAACCTTGATGCTAACACAAAACAATTACAATAATTTCATAAATCAACGCAATCTTAAAACCTTGATGCTAACACATAAAAAGAATTACAACAATTTCATAATTCATTTCAACAATAACAACAGCCAACAAAGTTCTAAAAGTACTAAACCAAAAGATATCACAAAAGCATTTTTTAATTAAAGACCCTAAAACTGAAAAAAAAAACAAATGAATAAATAAAACAAGAAATCAACCTGGCTTGTAAAACACAGAGAGACCAAAATCTGTAGCCTTCATTTGAGCATCTTCACCAGGAGTATCAAACAAAAAATTCTCAGGCTTAAGATCCCTATGCATGACACCAAGAGAATGACAAGCCTCAACCACACTAACAATAGTCTTAATCAACTTTGCAGCCTCTCTTTCACTATAATGACCCTTTTGAATAATCCTATCAAAAAGCTCTCCACCAGCACACAACTCCATCACCAAATGCACAAACACAGAATCCTCATAAGTCCCTTGAATATGAACCACATTTGGGTGTTCAGATAAATGGTGCATGATCTGAATCTCTCTCCACACATCATCATAATCATCTTGACACAAAAGCTTCCTCTTTGGAATTGATTTGCATGCATACAGTTTCCCTGATGATTTGTGTGTGCAAAGATATGTTGTCCCAAATTGTCCTTGCCCAAGTTTCTTCCCAAGAAGGTAATGATCCCTTAACCTTGGAGTTTGATAGGGTAACACAGCAGTGCATTTTGATGATGATTTTGATCCAAAACTATGTTTCTGCATCTCAAATTCAAATGGGTTTGATCTAAAGAGGTTAAAGATTGTTTCTTTTTCACTTTTTTTGTTTCTCTTGTTCTTCTCTCTCTCAACAAGATTGTGTTTTTTTTTTTTGTTTGGTTGGTTTTATGATATGCTATATTAGTATATAAATTTTGCTTTTTTGAGTGTTGGGGTAACAATTGTCAATACAACAATGATTCTTGTTTGGATTGGAATTGGAAGCTGAATTCATTGGTGGAGAAGCAACTTCTTTATAGGTGAGGGGTGATCTTAGCCTTCTGCAATATCTTCCTCTACAAATTTATTTAAGATAATAATATATTTTTTAAATAAATATGTAAAGTTATATTTTAATTTAATGGATTGTTTTATATTCATTGTTTGACTGGATTTTTAATTTTATTATTTATTATTTATGATACAATTTTTTACAAATGAAAAACAGTATTTATATATTATATTAATATATACATAAAAAGGGGCATAAATATTCAAAGCAACATGTAATTAATATGATATGATAATTCAATTACAATAATTTGGTCTAGGTATAAAAAATGGTTTTTAGTCCATATTAACTCATTTTTGAGAATTTTGTGGTCCCCAACAAATTTTTGATTATGTACACTCTCATTAATTTATTTTTTTATTAATTTTATTTGTATATTAAAATATTAAAAATAAAATTAATTTCATTGTATTTATATATATATATATTAAAATATTTAAAATTTAAATTTATTTATCTTATTTAATTTTTTTTATGATAATTTAAAATGTTAAAATATTTATATAAAATAGTTAACATTTTATTTTAAATATTTAATATTATATTTTATATTTAAATTTATTACATTTTTAATACTATTCAATATTTATCTTATTTATATATTTAAAATTAAAATATTTAAATAAAAATTATTTTATCCAACAATAATTTAAAACTTTAAAATTTATTTATTTTATTTATTTTATATTAAAAACATTAAAAATAAGTTTTATATTAGAAATATTACAAAATAATAATAAAATTAAAATATTAAAAATATTAAAATTAAAACTAATAAAATTTGAAATATTTATTTAA
>JBBPBO010000001.1:7480527-7526225 GCA_037974295.1 Cicer cuneatum | reverse complement strand
ATATGTGTGTGTGTAACATAAATTGATTTTTAATATATAAATAAAATTAATAATAAAAATAAGTCAATTGAAATGTCACATCATTAAAAATAGTGGAAACCAAAAAAATTACAATAATTAGTAATAGGAAATTCAAAATCTAATTTTAAAAATGAAAAGACTAAAAGTTTATTTTAATCAAAATACGAAAACAAAAGATATATTTAAACTTTTATATTAATGTTGTTAATTGTGATTATAGTTTATTTGTAATTTCCTAACGTACAAGATGTATCATATATGGTTTATCTAAAAGAAGTAATTAGTTATTTTGAAAAAAAAAATTGAAAAAAATAACATTTTGTTTCGTTTTTTGACAACTAAACTTTTTCGTTCAAATACTAATAAAAAAAATTAAATAGCACATGTGGTCCCTTAATTTAATTTCAGTTTAACGTTTTAGTCGTTTATTTTATTTTATTTTATTTTGATTTGGTCATTTATTTTAATTTTAAGTAACAATTTGATCTTTTAAAATGTCAACAATGTTATCAATTTTTTTACAAAAATTCAACAAATTCATCAAAATTTTCAATCAAAATTCATAAAATTAATTGTATTCTTCAATATAATACAAATTTCATCAAATTCGACATTCAAATTTTCAAATAAACTCATATTTTCATCTCTAACAACATCAAATAAAGATTGAAAATATGAGTTTATTTGAAAATTTGAGTTACGAATTTGATGAAACTTGTATTATATTAAAGAATATAATTAATTTTATTGGTTTTGGTTGAAAATTTTGATGATTTTTTTTAAAACTTTTGTAAAAAAAAGGATAATATTGTTGACATTGTAAAACATAAAAGATCAAATTGTCACTTAAAATTAAAATAAATGACCAAATCAAAAAGAAAAAAAATATAAAAGTTTAAAACGTTAAAGTGAAATTATCTAACGACTAGCCAAAAAAAATAACAATAATAATAATTAAGAATCGGAATACTTTCTCTTTTACGGGAAGAATAGCAGTACTTAAAATTTATTTATTTTTTTTAAATAATTTAATTATTAAACTCATATTATTAATCAAAGAATGAATCAAAGAATGAAGTTCAAACTTCAATCTATACATGTTAATATTTTTGCCGCTATTAACTGAAATGTACGTACGTAACACTTAAAATATTCTATTAGTATTTAATAACATATAGCCTTTGTTGTCAAAATAATGAAATTAAAAATCCTACTTTAACATAAAAAAGACACAAAGATATAATTATATTTGATCATATTCCATGAGATAACAATATGAGATTAATATATACGTATTGTAAGTATGAAATTATTTTATGCTGACAATTAATTTCATTCGTCCACATATTAAATATAATCTAAAGTAAAAGTTATGCAATTATTTTAAAGTATTGGCAAATTATAATTAATTGTTGGTGTAAAATAAATTTACATTCACAATATATAATATTTAATCTTTAACGATATTAGTTCTTCAAATTTGTTTACGATGTAAGAATAGAACTTTACTCTATTATTTATATATATAGTATAATTTTTATGATAGTGCTTATTTTATGTTTTTAATTTAAAGTAATGTTACAAATCAAAAAATAATATATTTAAAGAAAAATATTTAAATTTATATGATATGGGTATCAATATATATTGATCTCTTTTTATCAATATATATAATGTTTACCATGTTGAATCTAATCAAACTAATATGATTTCTCTATAATAAATTATTCAATCATAATAATGTTTAGCCTCCTTACAACATTGGTACAAATACTTTAGAAGAAAAAAAATTACAGCGTAATATCAGATACGATTAAAAGTTGGGTTAAATAAGTTTTTATATTATATATCAAATAAATGTATAAATATTATACCACATTTAGTGTTACAGACTTACAGATTTATCATATTATTAATAGAGAGTGCGTAAGTATTCACCTAACATTGTAGGTCGCGGTGAATTTGTAATAATAATATTGAAAAGAGGTTCGAGCTTATTATAAAAATAAAAATAAAAATAAAAATAAAATAAATAAAAAAGAAAAGAGAAAAAGAGGTTTGAGCTTTTGTAATTTCGTCAACTTGTGTACAGATAACAGCACGTAGTTGTCGCTGCAAATAACATGACACTTTACAAAGACAATATAAGGTCATCTGATGTAATTCATGAAGAGAACCTTGAAGAGCATATTAACTGAGTTTTAATGGGTACGGATAACTCCATAAATTCCGATTATTCAAATCAATGTATATTAATTTAATTTATTTAAGTTTTGGTCTAATTTAAATTAATTTATTTAAATATTTGTAGATATGTTTTAAATATTTAATGATGTGTTGTAGTATACTTTTATTATTTTTGAGATGTTGAAATATATTAAATTTAATTATATTTTTTAAATATAAAAATATTTTTTTTTTATTATTTACACACATCTCATTTATAATCGAGTTGGTGTGATTTAGATTTAATGTAAAAATTAAAGTGAAAGTTTAATTTAACTAAAATAAAATTGACCAATTTAAAAATTGAATTTGGTTAAAAAAAAAATCCAATCCAACCGACGTAATATAGAAAAGGGAAGATGAAACTCACAAATTATTTGCAAAAGGACCATCCTTGCATAAAAGGGAATTTTAGTTTTTCGATTGAAGGCCTATACCAATATGTGAATACCTGATTATGTTTCGAATTGTTTATAATAGCATCCTCTTACACCAAAAAACATCACATTGCTGGATAATGAGACTAAAGATAGTTTATAAATTACTTCTATACTCTACAAACTATAAAGAGACGTATTTTCACAAACAAAAAAAAAACAAAACTGTGAGGGTTTACGGCAGACCCAAAACAAACAATATTTCATAGACGAGGTGTTGTAGACTTGAGATAAAAAAATCTCACATCATTTGGTAATCAAGATTAAGAATAGTTTATAAGATTATAAACTTCTTCAACACTCTTCAAACCACCGAGACACGTGTAGTATTGCGGACTTGAAGTCGAAAAAATAGGAACACCAACCTTAATTGGACAAGTCCATCAGAATATACTTTTGCAGATTTCACTTTTGTATATATCAAGCTGTAGCTAAAGCTAAATTATTCATTTTCTTCTTACATAGCCATATTCTTTGCAAACATCATAAAAAATACAAAGCAAAATTGTGAAATAAGTAGTAACTCAAGTGAGTGATTTGTTTATAAATACAGGTACATAATATATAAGTGATAACAAAGAATTGTAACAAACCAGTAATATTGGTTCTTCTTTGACACAAACAAGAAATTAACCATAAAACTGATCTAACTCTAGATAACATGAAAATAAACATATATAAAAAACATCCAAAACCCATATTTGTATAGCTATAAATAAACCATGTTGTTGTGTAGTCTACAAATGAATCAATCACTCATCAGATTCATTCAATACCTCAACCATAACCTGCATAACTCTCACTCTAGTTTGTAAAGACAATATATAGTTAGCTGTCTCTCTAAAAAGTCCATCCAATCCAATGGAATCATCACTGTTTGGTATAAGACTCTTCAATGTTCTAACACGTCTCTGAATTCCATAAGAACCTCTTCTAGAACCAATCCTTCTCTTCATTGAAATCCTTCTTGTCCTTCTACTCTTCATCCTTTTCTTTGTTACCTTCACCTTCTTGGATTGTGCTTCCAAAACTTTGCTCCACAAATATGATGAATTGTTGTTTACTTCGTCACTTCCTTCAAGAAAATCTTTCAAAGTGAGGGAAACTAAAGAAGGGTGTGAAGAAATTCCCATTACTCAAGAAACAAAATTTTCCACTCAACACCAATTAATATGAAAAACTATCACTTTTGAAATTGAGGTTCCAAAGGGCTATTGCATAAATGACACACAAGAGAGTGCATTTATAAGGTGTACTTAATATTTTAAAAAAAGATTTAATTTAACATAATTAAAAATATAGTCAATTAAAATCGATAGATCATCAAAACTATTTAAATTTTATCACAATTATTTTTAAAGTAACACTAAATATTATTTTATATTTATTTTAAAGGAAATTTTAACTCTATAATTTAAAGTTAAAAAGTCAAATTCTTATCATTAAACTTTGAAAAGACATTAGACGTAATTAAATTAACGTTGTTTAAATATTTTAAAATAATTATAAGGTACCAACCACAGTATATATACACTTTAATAGGAGGTTTCCAAGAGAATGGGAGAGAGACAGGTGTACCTAAGTGTGTTGTTAGTTGCTTTGAGCATGTTCTCCAACTCAATGCACATGGATTCACATGATGAATTCTTCTTCACACCATGCACCAAACCTCTCTAAACCAATGCCTTTCAATTTCATCACACACCTCATCTAATAAAAACCACCCTGGATTATTCCTCTATACAACTTTCCAAATTCAATGCATTTTACAAATTCATCACACTCCTTACAGCTCAATAAACGTGGCAACGTGGCATAAAACATGTGTAAATTTATTGTGTTCATTATATTTAGTCCTTGCTACTTGAGAGGAAACCGTGTTATAAGACACTAAAAAAATAAAGTATCAAAAAATATGGTTACTTGTCAATGCTTGTGTAAACAAAAAGTAGACAAATTAGATCACAATGTTGGGATAAGGTAGATAATCTCTGACATTCATGAACCATAATGAATTCTAATATGATCAAAGGAACCATTTTCTTATATTAATTGTGTCTATATAATTCCTATGTACTAATATTGTTGTATATGTATTGAAAATAATATATTATCTGTCTTAAAATAATTATCCTAAAATAAGTGATCATTTCAATTTTTAATGTATTTTATTTAATTTTACTTTTTAATTATATTAATTGCATTGTTTTTAATATAATATATTTTATTATGTATTTATAATATCGATAATACGTTAATATCTATCAAGAATAATTTGCTAAAAGTAATATTCTATTTTATTTATACATTTGCCTTAATATGTAGAAAATGATTAAATAGCTCAATATTTTTTGGAGCAGTAAATATCAACTATGACATAGCAAAAACCAATCCATTTTTACTTCCAGATGATATATGCAATCTGACAAACATAAAACATTCCTTCATTGCCAAATAAAACAAGATGCAAATTTAAGATTATTTTCCTCCATTAAAACATTAATTAGGAATTCTATAGTAAACATATAAAGTTGATTTAGATGAATTGAGAGAATTAAGGAGTTGAATGATAGAGGAGTTGATCAAAATACTATTAACATTAACAATACTAATTAAACCGTTAAAAAAATATTTACTCTCAACATATATGATAATTCTGAGTAAAAAAAGTATATATAATTCCAGTAAAAATAAATTATGGATTAACAAAAAAATCAACAAGTTTCTAACTTGTGCATTGCTTGCTAAATTCAAGTTCGAAAACTTGCTAAAGAATACGAGAGGTAGTGTCACTCCAACATACAATAGTAAAGCTTCTTCCTGGTGAGCTAATAGAGAACGATCGTAAAAAAAATTTAAAAAAAAAATAAAAAAAAAACTATAATTTGTGTCATATCTTATATAGACTTTTGATCGTTATTTGAATTTCCTATTTTATTTTTTGAAAAATAAAAAGAGAGAAAAACCATAGCTAAGTTTTAATCATTGTAGCGAATTAAAGCTAAATACTTTTCTTGAACGAATGACACAAGACCTAATATAATTGTAGACCCATTTGTCTAATGGGTTGTATGCATAAGATGGCGGCGTGATATCCAATAATCATACGACATACTTTTCTTTTATGTAGGTAATTATAGATGGTATGATCGTGGATAATGAAATAATAAATTTGGCGAAGAAAATGAAAGATTTAAAAAAGGCACACGATCCAATAAATTGAGAATATTTGAAGTTTATATTTCAAATGATGAATTTCTTTAAAAAAAAAATGGATTGGCTAGATATGTGCGTGTATTCTCTTAATTACAATGTCAGTCTTGTTTAATGGCAGTCTCACAACGGACTTCAAAGCGTGTAAGATGTTGCAATAGGGTGATCATTTGGCACTATTCATGGTTCGAAAGTTGATGGTAGCATAGACATTCGAAAGTTATAAGGTATATGATCATCTTCACTTTAACATTTTCCATTTTGCCAATGATACTAACTTGCTAAGTAAAGGGACTTGGGAGAATTTTTAGAGTATTAAAACTATTCAGGAGCCTCGAATTGGTATTTGAATTAAAAGTGAATTCTTAACAGTAAACTTTATGAAATTTGAAGGAATGTTTTTTGGAGGCTGCATCAAACTTGTTATCTTGTAGTATTGATAAAGTTCATTTCAGCTTCTTGGATTTACTGGTTGGTGATAATCTTAAAATGTCATCAATTTAGAGGCTGAGAGTGGATTCCTTGAAAAAGAGGCTTTCTTGGTGAAAGGGTCATCACTTGCCACTTTGTTATTTTCTTTTTTAAAGCCCCCGCGAAGGTTCTTAATGAAAAGAAGATTTCTATGGAGTGGAGGGCTATAAAATAAAAAAGTTATTTGAGAAAAAATTATTTCATATATTTAGGTCATCAAAAAAATACCTAAATGATTATGTGTTTGATTACCATCAATCTATGAATTGATCTATTTCATACATTTAGGATCATCCAAAAAAATTTATTGTGTACTTTATTCATTGAAAAAAATAATTATGTCAATAAAAATTGAAAAAGAATAATTATTAATTGTGACCGAAAATTAAATTATATAAGTCTATTTGATATATATTAATTAGTTGTGATGAATTCTAACTAAATTTGATATGACATATATCAATAGATATATTAATTAATATAGATATTGTGTTGTATATTGTTGTAATTGTGAGATCTATAGTCGGTGTATTTTATGAGTTAAATTGTGCTTGTTATATTTGAGTTTAATATGTGAAGGTGACATGTTATATGTATATTTTTTCTTTTTACAGAAATTAACATAATCAAATGATTGGGCGTAGATGGATTAAAATTTATTTTACTAATTTTTTTAATTATTAAAATTGTATTTTTTTTATTAGGCTTAATTTTTAAGATTAAAACAGAGCTTCCAAAATCTTTAAGATGATCCTGGATCAAATCTATCAATTTTTATAGACTAAATTATAATCCAGATGTATATTATAAAAAATTTGGAGGGAATAATTTATATAAAAAATTACAAAACAACTAATGTGATTATAAAATAAAATAAAATTTTCAATTTAAATTCCAACTAATTTTTAATTATTAAAAATATCAACCAAATTTTGATTTACTACTCTCTTGAATATATTTTTATAAATAATTTACAACTTAAAATTCTTATATACAATACACTATTATATTTTTTATTTATTAATTAAAATTTTAAAAATCTAACCACTGATAATATTTCAGTTCAACATCCGCTATTGTCAAATTGACAATATGGGAAAACACTCGATTGATGACATATTTTTGCAAGTTGTTACTTGGGTCTGGTCTTGTTCAATTTCTTCAAAAGTAAGAGTGTTTGGTTAGAGGTTCTCGCAAGAAAAAATTGCAACAAGAGTAAAGTGACGGGAAAGAGGAGTGATTAGAGGTATTTGTCAACAAAATTATGTTTTATGTTTCGATGAGATTTAAAACTCACGATCATTTGTTTTTGTTCTTGTATCAAGGTATTAAAAGTTTGGATGGAAGCCTGCGGTATGGCAAAGTGGTTAAATGTAAAAATGCTAATAACTTTTCACGTTTAACTTGGTTAGCCACCACTTAGTGTGTTGGTTGGGAAAGAGTGCTATAATTTTCAATCAGAAAGTGACAAATTTGATGGAATTGTAGAAAGGTTTTCTTGGATTTGGTTCATTAATAAAGAAACTAGATTTAGAAGTTTTGTTTTTTAATTCGATGGACATGTATGGACAATTGTTATAAATGGTTTCCACGACTAAATGTTTGTAAAAATGATTTAAATTAATCATTTATAAAAGATAAATGAAAAATTAATTAAAAAAATAAAAATACAATATTAGTTATTTAAGTTTCGTCATATTATTATTATTATTATTTTTTAATTTGATCATTTAAGTTAGTCATTTATTTGAACATAATATAATTTAATCGGTCTTAAAGAATCTAAGCAGGAATTAGACTAAACTTAAACAATTATATGTGTATTTCTGACTAAAAAAATATATAATTATTCCACCAAACTGAAAAAACAAAACTTTTCAGCAAACTTAAAAAATGATTTTTAGGGTAGTCTATCTTTTTGTTATAACTTTTTGTAAAAAGAATTTTAAAAACAAATATTCAAATTCAAAATTGGTTTAGATAGTTTATCATAAAATATCATTTTAAATATTTTATCTATTTGGTGCAACTTTATTTAGATAATGAAATTTTTAAAAATAATTAAAATGAGAAGTTATTTTGATAAGTTTATTATATAAATCATTTTTATATATACCTTTTTTTAAAAGGGATTTTCATTATATTAAAATGTATAATAATAAATATCTAAGTTATTGAATGTCAAAATTATTATTTTTAATCTATAACAAATAAGCCGAAATCACTTCTATTATTTTTGAGTAAGTTCTCTTAAAAATCATATTCAAAAATATAAAATTAACACTACTTTTTTTAAAATATGTACAAATTGGCTCAATCATTTCAAAAAACATTCATTTAATTCAATAATAAACTTGCATACTTATCTTTATCATCAAATTTATGGTGTTTAATGAATGATATAAAAAATAGACTAAATAACGTCTGTGGTTCATTAATTTCAGTTAACATTTTAGTCTTTTATCTTTTTTTTTCTTCCCGATTTGGTCATTTATTTTAATTTTAAGTGAAATAAAGAATAAAAATGTGAGTTTATTTGTAGATTTGAGTTACGAATCTGATTAAATTTGTATTATATGAAAGAATATAATTAATTTAATGGGTTTTTGTTGAAAATTTTGATAAATTTTTGTAAAAAAAAATGATTATATTGTTGACATTTTAAAACATAAAATATCAAATTGCCACTTAAAATTAAAATAAAGGATCAAATCGGAAAAAAAAAAGATAAAGGACTAAAACGTTAACTGAAATTAAATTAAGAAACCACGGTGCTATTTAGTCTAAAAAACATTTTTAATGAATATTTAATTTGGTTTACCGTGAAGTCATGCTATTAAGTAAGACGATGAAATTTATCATTTATTGTCAAAAGTAAAATTTATCTACAGTAACATTGTATCTTTATTTATCTCTACTTAATTTTTTTAATTAAAATAACAAATATAAAAATGATAAATAAAACGACATTTCATCCACATTATAATGAATGTTGTTTTTGCTCTTTTCACAAATATTAACAAATAGGTACAATAATGAACATCAACTAAATCTTATTCCATTAAATTAAATTGAATTTTACGTCAAATAACATTGTAAGAATTTATCATATTATATATATATATATATATATATATTTCATTAATCTCTAATTCTTTCTATTTAGTTTCTCTTGTAGTTTTTTAGGCATATCTGTAACAATTTGACTACCTATCATCTAATTTATTAATATTTACAAGTATTCTCTCTAACAATTTTAGGCATATCTCTAACTATCAGTTTTTGTCAATTTTTTTTTTATAAAGGTGTTATCTCAACTTTCTCTAACATTGTTATTCACAATCGGATACTAAATAATTTAAGTATTTGATTATTTTATTAAGAGTTTAATTTTTATGTTAGTGTAAAAAATTAGTTAAGGCAAAAATAAAATCCTATTAATGTTTCAAACACTTGTGATTGATTTATATGTAAAAATAATTTAGCGTATATAAATTAAATTATTATTTTTAATGAATAAATATATTTTTTTAGTTAAAAAAAGATAAAAAAATCTTCGGTCAAAATAAAATCTGCACATAATTCTGCAAAACTTAATAATCATTACAAAAAAGAAGAAAAAAAAAATGCAAAGAAACTTTAGCAAAATACATTGAAATTGGAAGATTCTCCTTTGAACATTCTTTCTTTCTTCCTCTTTGGAGGAAAAAAAATAAAAAATCAGACACACACAGTGACTCAGATCTAAAATCAACGACGCCTCTTCTCTCTTCCATTCCCATTCACAGGCGAAGCAGAGAAGAGTTCAACAAATGTCGAGCGACAGCGACGAAGACGAACTCCTTCAGATGGCGTTGAAGGAACAATCTCAGCGAGATCTCAACTATGGCAAATCCTCCTCCAATCCCCGCAAGCCCGTCGCTAACTACGTTCAACCTCCATCCTCTCAACCTAAGAGGTCAGCGCCTCCCGCCACCGCTAAACAACCGCAAACCAAAGGTAGAGTGGTTGATGAAGACGATGATTCCGAAGTGGAGATGCTTAGCATATCCAGCGGTGACGAAGATAACGTTAAAGATCAGGTTACGGCGTCTAGGAGTCGCGGTAGTGGAAGAGCACCGGCGCGGGACGATGATCGGACCTGGGACGGTGAGGAGCCTAGTCGCTGGAAGCATGTTGACGAAGCTGAGGTACGTCGTAATTGCTACTGATTACGGTTCATGATCATATACGCCACACTTTCTTAATCTATTATCTGTTTTCTTTGTTTAATTGTCGAAATTACTAGTGAATAGAACGTTCAATGAAATAATAGTTAGTTTATTTAGGGTTTTTTATTTCACTGATATTCTGCTGAGCCTGATAGAATACATTTGATTATTTATTTAGTATCTTAGAATATTTTGTATTGTAGTTTCTAAATGCTGTTTCGCAATGAATTTTGATAAATTGGATGTTGCTGTGTATCATCTACGATTGCTTGCATCTTCCACTCTGTGACTCTTCGGCAATGTCACTTCCTCCACTGCAGTACAACCTGCCAACAGCCTCTTATGAGCTTAAGGCTCAGTAAAAAGTAATTGATGATAGATAAGCTAATTGATAGAAGATAATAGATAAGTTAGATGATAGCGGATAGACTTGCAGATTGAATATAAGTGTTTGGTAAAATTAACGGGTGAACTAATTGATAAATATAAAACTGACATAAAAAAATATTTTCATTAATTTTTATTAAGAAAATGAGAGAGAAAATATGATCATACAAGTTTATATGCTATAAATTCGTGAGAGAAGGCCATTACTAAATAACTCGACTTTGTTCACACACAAGTCTATATGCTATAAGCTAGTGGTTTGACCTTGCCAAATAGAACCTAAAGCTTAATAAGCTTTAGCTTGAGGGGAAATATTAAAGTATATTTTAATGTTTTGAAATATCTTGTAGAATAAATTGGTCCTCTCCACATGTTTCATGTTTCCCAACTCCATTATGATTTTGCATTTGTTTCCTTGTTCATTAGCAGTAGAAGTAGTTGTATTGTTTTGAGAAAGGACAACTTGTTGCAACAGTTGAAATTGTTACAATGTGACCTTGGACTGCTGGTTTGAATCATGAAATAAGCCTTTTGCAAATGTAAGATAATGTTGCCTACTATGTGGGTCTAACTCTGCCACGAACCCTGCACATAGCCGGAGATTTATAGCACCATTTTTTAAAAGGTCTCGTTGTGAATGCTAGCTTGGGCTTGTACTAGTAGTTCAGTAGTACTACACAAGTATTATTGATCTAATTCTAAGTATAAATAGGCTTTAGTGCTCTGCATTTAGACACACCAAATCAATCGAATCTTTATATTATTCATCAATACTCTTATTTATTTTTATTCCTGTCAGACCTAAACCCTATAAGTTCAATAGGTAGTGCTATGTTCTGAAAGTATTGACCTTCATATTTCTCAATATTATTTTTTGAAAATTATTTAAAAATTTATTCCAAATGCACGGCATGCTTATATATATCTTCCCTCTTGGACCATTCAGTAACTTTAATGTGATAAATTCTAAACCTACATTGAAGAACAATTATATTGGAGAAGTATTACAGTTTTACTTTCCGTTGTTTTTCTTTTTTGTGTTTGGCAACTTGCACGGCATGCAAATAGTATACTTGAAATTAAGGAACTAGTCTTTCTTTATCAATTCCTTTTTTTCTTGTTCTTTAACGACTATTGTATTTCTTTGCCTTTTGCCACTTTCCATTCATTCAAATAAAAGTTAACTGTTTTTAATTTTTATACTTGTAATAATCCAGTAGGAAAAAGAAAAACCTTTTTAGTAATTAAGACCTTGGGCTGACTAATTAGAAGGCATCTTAGATGAGATCCTGATACTATCCTCATCGTAACTAGGGTGAAATTTTACTTAGTAAGTTTTGGAGTGCTGTCTGCATTGTTAAGTGGAAAGCAATTCGACTTATTGGCATATCATGTTTCTGCTCTATATGTAGCTTGCAATTTCTGTTTGTCATTCCTTTTTCTTTTTTTCCTTGCTTGTTCTTATTTTTTTTTAATATACTATGAGTACTTTTGGAAAGTTATTCATCATGGACTTGGAGGATGGATATGTAGCATTGTCAACTAGGAAGGGAATGGATCTTGAACATCTCTTGTTTCATATGGTACATTAGGCATGCTCTTACAATTTGGATTATGCCTAACTCAACGACAAAAGCTAGTACTAGAGGTGAGCATTGTCCTAGCCTTTTAAGTACTACTTTGACTGTATCTATAGTCAATGTGGGACCTCAACACACTCCCTCACGTCTGGATAAGTGTGGGTGGCAACAACAAACAACACACCCTCATGCCTAGGACTTAGAGCGTGGACAAATACGTTTGGTCTGGTAATAGGTCTAGATACCATCTTAAAATTTGGGTTCAGTCTAATTAAAAGCTATTTCCAGAGGTGAGGATTGCCCAAAGCCCTGTAAGAAGGACTATTTTGGCCAAATCTCTAGTTGATGTGGGATCTCAGCTCATGCTATTTATGTTTTTCAGTTTTTTTTGTCAGTACTTGCTTTTAAGGGTTCTTTAGCTTGAAGGATTGAAAGTACTTATGAAATTCTTTTAATTTAATGTAGTTGGGCTTCTTTGACAGCTTGCTCGTAGGGTTCGTGAAATGAGGGAAACAAGGACAGCGCCTGTAGCTCAAAAGTTTGTGGCTCCAAAATTTGAAAGGAAAGGTTCCGCATTGGCTAGAAAAGGGCTTAACTACCTACAGTCATTCCCTCGTGGCATGGAATGTGTTGATCCACTCGGTTTGGGGTAAAGTTTATTTTGATGCTAATCCTGCTACCTTGCATTGCATTTGCTTCGCTTCTCTTGTTTCTTTTGGATTTATAGCTGGCATTATTTCCATGTTTTTTCAGTTTTCTGAGGGATTGATCCCGGTTGTGTATTGGCTTTTGACAGGATAATAGACAACAGAACACTAAAGTTGATTACCGAGTCTTCAGATTGTTCTCCTAAGACTGACAAGGATCTGGATAGCAGCCTACGTGGTAATCATTTTTGGTGATTAGATATTTTGTAGCATATTTACACGATTATAACGTTAGTTTCTTTATGGATTTTGTATTTTACAATGCATAATAATATAGTTTTTGCAAATCATGTCTTTTGTGACAAGAAAACAAATTCCTAGGAAGCACTCGTACAATCAACCATGTCAGATGGGGCATTTTTCTGCATTTAATATAAATGCAGATTCTTTGTACCTTAATGTTTGTCGAATTGAGCAAGTTATATTTTAGGAAGGTAAACAGTATGGAAGAATTTATTGGTAATTGGCTTAGCCCATACAAAGTTTAGTATTATAAATAGGATGATTAATTGTTAGAAATCAGAGTTAAGAAGATGAAGAAAGTGTGGAGGCAAAAAACTATAGGCTTCACACCTAGGGTTCTCAGGCTCAGGCATTATGGCTGAAAGTGGAATAAAAAGTTTTGACGATTAGGGTCTCTAACATCTTCTGTTTTTTTTAGTTACTGATTATTTCACTCAAATAAGGGTGCATGTGTCCACGACTCAGGACCCAGTCTAACAATCAGCCTACAAAAAAGATGGGCAAAAGCCAACATCTTGGATAAATTAAGGAAATGGTCACAAAGCTAAAGGCCATTCATAGATTTGAATAATCCCTATCCCTAATTACAATTTCATGGAATAAAATTATGTTTATGGTTTCTCTTTGGTGTTCAGCTCATGGCTATTTCAAGAGAGTTCTGTTTTTGTGTGTGGAAAATTTGGTTAATGCAGCAAATAAACTATTAGCCAGTATTTCCTAGATTGGTTGGAAAATAAGTGTCACCTTTATTATTATTATTATTATAAATATTATTATTATTACTATTATTATTATTATTATCATTATTATTAGTACTACTATTAATATTATTTAAGTTCTCCTTCTGGTTTGCATGTATATGCTTCTTCTTACGTGTTGATGATGAGAGTGATAGTGTCTTTGATGCAACTATACAGAGAAATTGCTGTATTTTTCGGAGAACTTTGATGCAAAATTGTTCTTATCACGGATACACTGCAATACAAGTGCTGCTGACCTGGAGGCTGGTGCGCTGGCTTTGAAAACTGATTATAAAAGTCGAACTGAGCAAAGAAAGCAATTGGTTAAGGACAACTTTGACTGCTTTGTCTCGTGCAAAACCACAATCGATGGTATGGACTTGATTTTTGCATGCATTAAACCATAGTTTAGCCATATAGATGTAGTCTTTTATTCTCGGCTGACTGTTGTTAAGTGTCATGCCCAAGTTCACACTCTTTCTTTCTCATTAATTTTCCCTGCATGTAGGCAAAAAATAATTAAAGGTCAAGAGCGTCATCACCTCCTTTATTTAATGTGAATCCCTTCTTTTTTATTTTACAGATATTGAGTCAAAGTTAAGACGGATTGAGGATGACCCTGAAGGGTCTGGGACTTCCCATTTGTATAATATTATTCAAGGAGTTAGCTCACAGGCTAATCGTGCTTTGAAGCCTTTATTCGAGCGACAGGTGGGTGAAGTCTAAAGTCTAGATTTTCTTGTGACTGCCATTCTAGATTTTGGAATATGTTTATTATTCATGATTTCTATGAGTTGTGTAGGCTCAAGCAGAAAAAATTAGGACTGTTCAAGGAATGCTACAGAGGTTTCGTACGATTTTCAACCTTCCAAGTACTATCCGTGGTAGCATTAGCAAGGGTGAATATGATTTGGCTGTCAGGGAGTACAAGAAGGCCAAATCAATTGCTCTGCCCTCTCATGTATAAAACTATTGTATTGATTTCGACCTTTCTGTAGTTTTCTATTGAATCATTGTTAAAAGAAGTTTATCTTAGAGGTTTTCTGAAATTCTAGTATACATGCTCCTGAATTTTTGTACTCAAGATTCACACATTCTAGAATGACATAATTAAAACATATATTACAATATATCATGTTTGTGAATTTTCTCTAGTTATTGTACCAATTTACTTTGTAATGTTCTTTTACTTATTGAAGTTAATTCTTCTTGTGGTCTTCCTTTAGATTCAGGTAGGGATCTTGAAACGTGTTCTTGAAGAGGTAGAAAAAGTAATGAATGACTTCAAGTCTATGCTTTTCAAGTCTATGGAAGATCCACACATAGATCTAACAAATGTGAGTTATCAATCTCTTCAGTTTGCATTGACATGCAAACAAAGTTGCATTTCATTATGTAGTAGTATTTTTGCTTGTTGTGACCAGTGGTGCTATGATTGTTTCCCATCTTCCTCTGCAGCTGCTATTTACTAAAGCATATTAATGTATGAGAACGGTCAGTTGTGCTGTAAGCAGATTTACTTTAAAAATGAATTTTTTTAACTGTATGGGTTGAAAAGAAACGTACAAAGAGTTGCTCGTGGACACCATATATCCACATCCATATAAAAACCATTTATCATAACCGGTTTTTATAACCAATCCATATAATTGGATTTATTTTGCAAAACCTGTTATATCCATAACCAGTTTTACAGCCAATATTTTTCTTGAAAAAAATAATACAAAAAATCTCGATTTTTTTTATAAAAATTTTGTTTGGCCAAAGAAATACAAAATTTTTGTCGAAATTTTTTTCTCAAAAATAAAAAAAAAAATCGAGATTCTTTTCTATCAAAAATTGTTTGGGAAAAAATTCCATTTTTTTTTGGAAATTTTGACCTTAAAAAATACTAATAAATTGTAGAAAAAAAATTACAAAAATATATTTGCTCATGATATATATATATATATATATATATATATGGACATCCAAATTAACAACCGGTTAAGAAAATAGATAACCATATTTAAAGTATACGGATTGGTTAAAAACCACAGTCTAAATATCCGGTTTTTAAAAATCGGTTATGGATGTGGTTTGGTTGGAAAGCTGGTTATTTTGTGCAACCCTAGGCACAAATGAGGGGAACTGATGTGGTTGAAGTTTGTTTTTGCTTAAAGATTTACCATTTTATCCCCCTCACTCTGTTTTAGCATGATGTTTAAACAGTTCATTGAAGTAGATGATCTGGACACACCACTATCTGCTGGTAGTGGGCTAGTGGTGTGGGCTTTGGGTGGTTTGTGGGGAGATACTAGGTTTAAATCTTTCGTGTTTGTGCATGAGACCAGTATAGTTTGTTGAATTAAATCTTGAAAAGAAAAAATTACTTAAGCTTTTGCAATAATATTAACTAAATCAAATTGCGTTTGTGAGCAAATACTGACGCTACTAGTGTTTTAAATTGCTCTTTGTTGTTTTTGCTTATGGCTGTTCCAGGGTAACTTCAATTTCCAATCTGCAAAGAGATTGGACAGCCTTGCTGTGTTCTAGTTTTCTCATTCTTTTGTTTTGTTTTTTGTTGTATTTCATTTATGCTTTTCAGGCTACCTTATCCTTGGGATCATTGCACTTTTTAACATTTTTTCATTAAATTGAATTTCCTTTCTAACAACAAACTATTGACTTTAGCTGGAACTGTAGATGGTTTGTCAAAATAAGGCCCTTAGCAAATCAAGATGTCATCAGAATGTGCTAATGACAAGGACTTCAGGATAACATCATTAAATAGATAGTTTTCAAAATCAAACCATAAGCTTTGGCGTGAATAAATATCTATGTTATGAATAGATTTTGAAAGCTATGTATTATGCTGGTTTTTATAATATTAATATGACATTGTGGTGTTCTGGAGCACATAGAAGAGAGATAATTTGTGCAAGTCACTACCGATATTCTTGTTGTTGTTTGCATGGTTACACGTAAAACTTACTGACAGCAACATGAACAGGTTATATTATTTTATATGTAAATGATATGGTGATCAAGTTAGATATTGATTGCAGTGGCCTTGCTGTTTTTCTGCATGCAAGTTGATTCTAACACTTGTTTGTTCTTCATGTAGCTTGAGAATACAGTGAGGTTATTGTTGGATTTGGAACCAGAGTCAGATCCAGTATGGCATTATTTGAATATACAGGTTGAAAAATCCTATGCATACCATGTTTTGAAGTACTTGTAATTTCGTTTTCATATTTACTGCTAGAGTTGTTTGACTGTATAGTGTATACCAAAAATGTATAAAGAGTAAGGAAAAATGGCAATCGCTGGGATGTTGCTGTTGGTACTATCATAGACCTGTTTTGAAGACCAAGTATCATGTTAATTTGTGCCCTCTTCCTCATTAATTATTTCTTCACTTTTTAGTTATTTTCCCCTGAGTCTTCAAATTTTTAAAGCTTGTCATTTTTGCATTCTATGGGATGGCCAAATTGTTGAGTCTATTGGCTGTTGTTTCTTTCACAGAACCGGAGAATACGTGGTTTACTTGAGCAGTGTACTTTAGATCACGAGGCCAGAATGGAAAATTTGCGTAATGATTTGCATGAAAGGGCTCTTTCTGATGCCAGATGGAAGCAGATTCAAGAAGATCTGAGTGAATCTGTAGGTGCAAAATGTTACTATGCTATTAAAAATGGTTTAACTTTCTCTTTTTAATATTCCTTCTATAACTATTGTCAGTCAGATATCAACAACTCTCCTATTCTTGGTAATACCTATCCCGCGGTCCAGTCTCATCAAGTAGATCTAACTGGTGAAGAGGTGGATGGTCTAAGAGGAAGGTATATCCGTAGATTAACTGCTGTAATCATCCATCATATACCAGCCTTCTGGAAGGTTGCACTCTCTGTTTTCAGTGGAAAATTTGCTAAGGTATTATGAACAATTTTAATTTGGTTTATATATATATATATGAATTAGTCATTTATAACCTTTTATTTTGATTCTGGTTTAAGGCATGTTTTCAAGTTTTCAATTTATTTTCCTTTGTAATCTTGACTCAATTGAATTCTTCTGGAAACATATATAGTATCTTGTTTTTATATTTTGCCATTTTATATTTGTTATTTCAACATTGTTTATTTTTTAAAATTTGTAATACATAATTACATGTTCTGTATTTTTGTGGAATCTTTTTCTTTTCCAGTCTTCTCAAGTTCCCACAGATTCAAATTCCAATAATTCTGCAAATAAAATTGAAGAAAAAGCTGGAGATGGGAAATACTCAAGTCATTCACTCGATGAAGTTGCCGCAATGATATGCAGCACAATATCACTGTATGGAGTCAAGGTAATTGTGTTCACATGATCCATTTTTCCTACCTTGCAATCTCTTTATAGTGTTGTACTGTTTCTCTTTATTTTTTATATTGGCTTTTTTTTGGGTTTAATATGTTTTAAATCTCTCAAATGACTTTTTTGTATTTATTCCTAATTTAAATTTCTTCATATTCAGCTCTTAAAAGTTCAAATTTCATGTGCTTTTAGTTATTGAAAAGGATAGAAAGCACACTATCTTTGTTAAATGGAGAGACTAAAAATGAATAAAATTTAATTAGGGACTAAAAAACAAAATTATATTTAATCCTTTTGGATATCATGTGACTTTGGAGATTATTTTTGGGCCAGAAGTGTTTGTGAAGTTTTTGGTTCGATTTATCTGAACTTGAATCTGACTATTGAACGGGTACTATGTTTGACTTGACATTAAAATGGGACAAACAATGCAATTTTGCACAAAAAGATTGTTCAGCGCCTATTGGAAGAGATGTATCAGTGTGTGGTCCTTTGTTTTTCTGTTCTGACTAATCATTCCTGTGATCATGTCATTCCTGTCGTATTTTTGGTGTATCAAATTTTTCTGTTAGTGCTATCAGTCTTGTTAGTCTTCTGAATTTAACCGAGATAACTAATATGTTCAGGCTAGTTTGTCCAGCTTTAACTCCCCCCACCCCCGGTCTCACTCTCTCCCTCCTAGTATATTTGGAAGCCTATTTTCATAAACATAAGGTCACGAGGATGCCTACATGGCTATATACCAAATCCTAATTCAGTTATCAAGAAAAGTATTTATTGCAAAATGGTTGATTTGACAAATAGAAAGGAGTCCATGATTTTCTCATTTTCCTAATGGGTCTGCATACGTTGCAAAATTGCCAAATCCAAATTCAGTAATTTAGAAAAGTATTTATTGCAACTTGGTTCATTTGATAAATAGAAAGGAGTTGATGGTTTTGCATTCAAATCCTGATAATCCGCCATCGGTGCAGGTTACTAACATATTTCATGATCTAGAGGAATCAAATGTCCACCGGTCCTACATGAGTGATGCCATTGAAGATATATCTAAAGCATGTGCAGCTTTGGAATTGAAGGAAGCAGCTCCTCCAGTTGCGGGTATCAATTATCTGAATCTAAAAGTTGTTTTAATCTGTAAATATTCTGAGTGCTTGTGTTCCTTTTTATTCCAGTTGGTGCTCTGCGAACACTACAACCAGAGATTATAAGGATTTACGTTTTAAGGCTTTGCTCTTGGATGCGAGCATCAGTTGAAGAGGTGTCAAAGGATGTGTCATGGGTTATTGTTTCAATTCTTGAAAGGAACAAATCCCCATATGCAATCTCTTATCTACCTTTAACATTCCGTTCAGCTGTAGCTTCAGCAATGGATCAGATCAATTTGTAAGTCTAAATATTATCCTATAGGATTTGATATGGTTTTTGCTCAATGAAAATTAAATGAATTTTATAATTTTATTTTCCAATTATGTAATCATATTCAAAACCTTGCTCATGATCATTTCACCCCTTAATTTGTTAATTCTCTGTATGTCTGGTCATTAATTATTAGTTAATATAGTTTGTATTTGGGGAATACGAAAAAATCAGTGTTTCCTCTGACTTCAAATTTCAGATATTCATGATTTTGGATTGAGGAATCTTAGATTTAGTCATTTAGATTTATAAAAGATCATATTTTCTAAAAGGAGTGTTAGGGATGTGGGCCTATAAAGAGTTAGGCATCATTCAGCTGACACCCGAAACAGAAAATAAGATGCTGTAAAAACCTGGCAATCAGATAATGAATTAAATGATCAATTTCATTTTCCCTTCTTTTACACATGCAATGCCAACTTATAACATAACAATTGTATGCTTCAAAAGTGAGTGCATTGTAAGGTGGCTTGTCCAACAACTCCCAAGCTTATCTCATTAGATGGCACCATCTACATGAATTGGTGCCACTGGGCTCTAGCAAATTTCAAAACACAAATTTAGTAAAATCATTTTCAGAAAAGTCTTCCATTTATTTATTCTAATGTTTTCTTATGTTTTTTTTTTCCTAATGCTTTTAATCAAAATATTTTGGATTTGCTTTACATTTCGTAATGGTATCTCTATTGATTTTCTTCTAATATAATTATAACCAAACCATCCCTACATGAGTTTTGTTTGGTAGTCTATTCATAAATAGTTGCCTTTCAAATGTTCTCCTGGATAGAATTGGCTCCTAATATATCTTTTCTATAAGGTGGCTGTAGGCATAGGGAAAATTCTTCTCAGAACATTTCCAGCAAAATGATCTTCCAAGGAAATAGCTTGATACCAAAGTTATAATAAATGTTTGCATCAAAACTGTTTAATTTTTAAGAAATCCTTTTCAGTACATATTTGACAACATACTTAAAATTTTATTTGTAGTTTACCTCTTACTGTCTGATCTTTATTGTCAATCTTTATTGTCTAGTATACTATCTTCGCAGTGAAGTTTACAATTTCTCTCTATTTATCACTGGGAATGATCCCCTTGTGTCCAATAAGAAAAAAAAGAGCCTAAACCCCGTCCTCTGCTTTACACTTGTCTTGGTATGTATTATATCTAAAAGTTGGTGTTAATATTTTAATAATGATCCCTTCAGGATGCTTCAGTCCTTAAAGAATGAGGCAACGAAATCAGAGGATACATTTATTCAACTTCAAGAAATTCAAGAATCTGTCAGACTTGCATTTTTGAACTGTTTCTTGGATTTTGCTGGTATGTTGAATTAGTTGGCTTAATATTTCACCTGATACATACTTTTCTAGATAAAGACATAAAGTGAAATGAAAGCAAGATGGTGAAAGAACAACATAGTGTTGGAGCACTTGAATCTTTAGTTACAGATTTGCCTTCTGTGGTTGATTGTCAGGTAATTTAGAGCGTATTGGGATTGAACTTGGCCAACATAGCTCACACAATGAAGGTTCCCATTTACCGAATGGATATACACATGAAGTAGAAGAAAGTGAACCTTCTGATCTTCGAGGCGTTACTGATCCCCATCAACAGTTATTGATTGTACTAAGTAATATTGGATATTGCAAAGATGAACTTTCTTATGAGTTGTATGACAAATATAGACATATCTGGCAGCATTCCAGGTACATTGTTATTGTTGTTAGAATATGTATGTAAAATATGTTAGAGTAATTTAGAACATCTTAGATTTTTTCTTAGGCTTTGTTTGGTTCAAGAGAGAAAGATGCGAGAATGAGAGTCAGGAGAAAGCAAGAGGTGAGAAAGAGGGTTTTTTATATTGTTTGGTATGAGAAAAAAGAGTAAGAAGTGTGTTATTTTGAAAAGATAAAATTACTCTTAAACTAAACAATTGTGTTCAACTCGTATTTTAATAGATTTTGTTTCTATTAAAATTAGTTTGATTATAAAAACCTCCTAAATAATTTTTATGATAAACTTTTAAATTCACTTCTCATTATTTAAGCATTGAATAAATTTGTATAACTATAAACTCATTTTTTTGATTAATTTTTAATCCTAATAGCTTAAATGCATGTTGTCAAACCAGTGGGTCATAAAGGGAAGAGTTTATGTGGTATTTAGTTGGACGGATCAAGGCTTGTGATTATATTATATGTTGGATAGATGATTGACTTGCAGTTGCAGAGAGTTTACATAATAATTTTAGCTATGTAGATGGATAAAGGGTTATTAAAGAAATAAAAAAGATCTGAGATCTCTCACTCTCCTTTTCAATAACCAGCAGGTCCCACTCCTTTTTTTTTTATATCTTCACTATTTCTCTTCGAACCAAACAGGAGAAGTTTGGTTTTGATCTGCAATATTAGAGATTGCAAAATGAAGTGGGTCCCACACTTTTGTTTTCTGTCTTTGCTATTTCTCTTCAAACCAAACAAGAGAAGTTTGGTTGTTCTCTGCAATTTCGCTTACCTCTATTTCACCCCCACCAAAACACATTGTTAAGATTGGTTTTCATTTTCTCTATATTCCATGATTTTTTTCCTTGTTTAATTAGGATTAGAGTTTTGTACTAGTTTTATGCTTGGGAGGTCAACCAATGAAGCAACTTGCTACAACGATTAATGGAGTGATATCAGAGGGATCAAATTAAAAAAGACTTACACATGGCTTTCATTAATTTGGAGAAGACTTATTCTAGGTTGCCAAGAGAGGTCTTGTGGAAAGACTTATGCTAGGATTTCATTAATTTGTATGACATGAGAGTTGCCCATACACTCATAACCACTAGTTAAGTTCTATGATCCAATGGGGTCTCCCAACACCTATCATCAAAGGATTTGGTTGTACATATTATATTATAAACATAGTGAGACTCAATTTCTCAAGTCATCTAGAACCAATTTAAAATCTTCTCTTTTAATTCAAATTAGTACCAGTCTATTCTAGATATATTATAAGGACAAGATCTCTGTTATTTCGCCCACATTTGTCTATGCTCTAGATGTCTGGGTCTGTGGGTGTTCGTTGAGATCTTTGTTATTCCATTCGCGGATTCGCCTATGTTTCAAGTGTCAAATTATGAGTGCTAGGGCTTGTGTTGAGTGTCTTGCATCAACTAGAGATATGTCCTAGGTAGTGATCATAAGACTTCGGCTGTCCTCACCTCGCCATTCGCTTTTGTGAGGTTGAGTTATGCCCTAAGACTAAACTCTAAGATGATATGAGATCTCTAGCAAGTTTTAACTTGAGGGGGAGTTTTTAAATATATGGAAAACCTTTCATAGTATTCGTGTTGTATCTATGCGTTATTTAGAATATCTTAGATTGTCTGTGAAGATAGGTTTTCTTTATATTTCATTATTTGTTTCTTCATCAAATTAGGGCTAGGAGGGGTCTAGTAGTTATCATGATTAGTTTCCTTGTGTTAACATAAATAAGGGTTAGTGTTCAGTCGTTTGTATATTTGGCAATGTTTTATCTCTAAAGTTGACTGCTGAGAGTGTTTCTTTCTCTCGAGCAATCCAAATAATTCAATTGCAGTAACTTTTTAATTGAATAAATTTATCCTCTTCTCTTGTTGAAGTATTTTAGCTTACAAAGTATGCTAAAATATTTCAAAAAACATACTTAGCACACTATATATGTTTTATTAAAACACTTTAGCCTACTTTGTATTTACTAGTACATTCTGATTCTTGGTTCCCTTTGTTTTCAGGGGGAAGGATGAAGGAAACAGTGATGTAGACGATCTTGTGATTTGTTTCTCAGGGCTTGAAGAGAAGGTCCTTGAACAATATACTTTTGCAAAGGTATGAGAAAAATATAGTTCACATCCTAATAACTGGGAAGACAAAAAATGAATATATAAGCAATAAGAATAATAGGAGCATCTTATTACTTATTGTTATGAATACCATTGCAATCATTGATTTTTCAGAAAGAAACTTTTCAGAGTTGCATCTAATGACTGCTATAGTTAAACAGTTCTCATGATCGGTTTATGGAAAAACTACCAGTTGGAATAATTAGGCATTGCCTTTTGCTTCTTAAATATCAAGGTGTTGTCATATTCTACATAAAATAATCCCAAGGTTTTGTTAGTGATGGATCGTAGCTGCAAGCTTCTCTACCTCCAGGTCTATTAGACTGTATTTTGTGCAGCCTAAGTATCAGCCATTGATTATCAATAATGATATAATGAAGAAATTAATTTAACTTCTGTTTAATACGTGCAAAGTTCTGAATATCATGTCCGCTAATACCAAATGGTCAGTTATTAGTCTCCAGTTAAACATTTGAATTCAGACTAATAGTGGTCCAGAATAAAAAAGACTGTTATTCTGAAGCAGGAATGACGATAGTATTAAATTAGCAAAAAACCCTTTCTTGTTCAAAAAGGCTACACTCTGTAGTCCTCGCTTTCACTTTCAATACCATGACACTTTCTTGTGTTCCATCAGGCAAACTTGATCAGATCTGCTGCGACAAGTTATCTGTTGAGTTCTGGCATTCAATGGGGTGCAGCACCTGCAGTCAAAGTGAGGAATTAGTATAAATATGACAGTTCTCATCGGTTGTTTTTGTTTCTGTCCGAAATGATTTTTGCTTATATTTGGGAAAATGTTTTAATGTGAAATTCCATTTATCCTGGTTTCTTTCAGGGGGTCCGCGATGCAGCAGTTGAGTTGCTGCACACATTGGTAGCGGTGCACGCAGAGGTAATTATTGCATCGATAAGGGTTCAAATCCCACATTTGTTTTAAGAGGCAAAAGATAAGTTTTATTTGAAGGAAATACATAAAACATCAGACTTGGATGATAAGATATCCTTAGAAATGTAACAAAATCTAGCAAAAGATCTCTATATCTACCAAGAGATTTTTTTAAGTCCTACATCACGTGCAGAACTTCACAAAGCCATGAAAGTACTGGCGTGTTAAAAGCAAATCTTTGTGATTGGATGTTTCTATTAAAGGCCTGACCCCTGAACATTCTTTTCCAACCAAGGACACCAAAAGACTAGCATCAGATAACACTGCCTTATTATGTTTCTTACTTTGGCAAGACCTGTGAAAATGCTAAAAAGGAAATGCTCCAACTTGGACTACCTACCTGAGTTTTACTTGATTTACCAAAAACTTTCTTCCAGTTATAGCTAGATGATACTCAATGTAGAAATAAATGTTCCTATTTTGTAATGTATTTATTGGATCAACGCATCAGGAGACCTTGTGTTAATGGTATTATACTTCTGTTGACATTGGTACCGAGGCCATATGCACATCAATCTTACATGTGAATAATCTGAATGTTATGTTGAGCAATTTAGTCACAAGACCCTTGCTAAATTTAGTTCTTTAAACTGTGCTTAAATAAGTTTAAGCAATATCTGGTCGGCACTAAATAATTGCCTCACTAAATAGTATGCTGAGGTGAACTGTCTTTTGTCATAGGTTTTTGCTGGTGCTAAACCTCTCTTGGATAAAACACTTGGTATTCTCGTGGAAGGTTTGATTGACACATTCATTAGCATTTTTCACGAAAGTGAAAGCACGGATCTTAGATCACTTGATACAAATGGATTCTGTCAACTTATGCTTGAGGTAAATTCTGTAACTGGCATATTAAGGCTGATATGATAATTCATCTGCCACGTTAAGCCCTATCTGAAGCTCAATTTGCAGCTCTCGTGTTGATTAACTAACATGTATCTCTGCAGCTTGAGTACTACGAGACTGTATTAAACCCATATTTCACATCCGATGCAAGAGATTCCTTGAAGTCTTTACAAGGACTACTTTTGGAAAAAGCCACCGAGAGTGTGACTGATGCTGTTGACAATCCAGGACATAATCGTCGGGCTACTCGCGGCAGTGAAGATGCAATTGCAGATGATAAACAAGGAACAACTGTATCACCGGATGAACTTATTGTAAGATAGCTGATTAATCTAGTATGCATTTCATGTGTCTGAATACCAAGAATGCTGATTAAATTAGTGATTATAGTGTTCCCTTGATTTGTGCTGGAGGTGATGCAAGTGTTGAGACTTGAGACAAGTATTACATTATTATGAAAATGAGATTTATTTTGATATGGTTCTGTATCGTGAATTTTTTTAATTGCTTGGAAAAGATTTATATTGGCGTCTAGTAAAAGACTTCTATGTTAAATTCTGCTGCTAAATTTACTGTCTAAAGGTGTATATTGTGCATTTCAGTCTCTTGCACAGCAGTACAGCTCTGAGTTCCTTCAATCAGAACTTGAGCGGACACGCATTAATACGGCATGCTTTGCAGAATCTATTCCTTTGGACTCTGTGCCAGAACCTGCCAAATCTTCCTACTCTCCCTACAGGAACTCCATGGATTCTCCTAGCAAATCTCACAGAGGTACATATAATACTGGATCCTCTAGTTTCTCACGGCATAGATATTGATGAGCATAAACTAGCAAGCACCCTTATTCTTTTAGTTTGTTTGCCTATTTTGTATTTAATGTTGTATATTTTTGTTTTTGTAGTTAATGAAAAGTTGTATTCTTTGCATTGTTGTCATTCCTTCTCTTTGTTTGTAAAGGTGGATGACGATTACCACATTTTAGTAAGTTTTGGACTGTATGTCTGCATTTCTGTATGCCACAATAAACCGTAACTGCACTCAATTTTGTCATTTGATCTTTAAATGTGGATAATTTGTTAGCATATTTCCTGGAGCATTTGGATGTGTGCACAGTAAATGTGTGCATGTGAGAATTGTCGTGAACAAAACAAACACCCACCAAAAATAGATGACGACGCCAGATATAGAAGAATAATAACAAACTTTGGGGAAAAATTATGGAATTAAAGAATATGCATTATTAGTGTAAAATTGTCATATCACTCCACCTTTTTATTGTTATTCTAAAACTAATCATGTAATAAGGAGATATCATAGTCTTTCATTGAATGTCGGAAATAATTTTACACTCACTCAATTGTCATTGCACTAGAAGAATAAATAATAAGAAAAGACAACATAAGACGAGATAAAAATGTATGACAATTGCAATTTTTCAGTTCTAATTTCGAAGATGGGAGTTCTCTCGGAGATAAATTAAAGTAATCAATCATTTTTTTTAAATAAAAAGTAACTAATTGTATATAGATTAATTAAGAATGATAGTCATTTTATTTAATTTTCTTGATTTGAACAAAATACTAATTATATTTCTTAAACTAATTATTTTCATATGAGAATTTTTACTTATATTTTGGTCTAGTAATTATACCTATAACTAATTGTTAATTATATTTGAGTTATATTTTAGTTTAGTAATTATAACTATAACTAATTTTTAATTATATGAGTCTTGAAACTCAATAGTTCAGTTTGATGTTGACCGAGAAATTTGCGTATAATTGAGGTTCTAAATTCAAATTCGAAATATAATACATAATTTAACAATATTGACATTTGTCAGTTAAATTAGATCTTACGACTATAAATTTATAAATTCTTACAACTTTATAAATTATGAATGGATAAAGACTTATTTAAAAATTTAAGAAATATAAAGATTTAATTAGAAGCTTTTAAACTGGTATGAATCTATTTAAAACATTAATAATAATAATATAACTTTAATTCTTATTTATAAGTTAGTTCTAGGGTCAATAAATTAATTTAAAAAAATGATTTTGGTTAAAATTGTGATAGTGTAAAATGATTTTTATTTAAATACATTAACATAAAATTCAGTTAAATATTACATTTAACTTATATAATCCGAATACTCTAAATAAAAAAAATTAGTATCTGTTGATGAGAAATGAAAATCTCAACACAAGCAAATGGACACCCAAGTAAAAAGTTACAAAAGACAACTCACTAATCCACAATTTCACAAACAGTTTTTAGGTGAATGCTCGTTCAACTCTAATTTTTTGAATTTTTAATAAATTCTAGCTTTCAGTAGTATAAAATACACTGTTGTATTTTAATTTATGATAATGTATTTAGGGGTGGAGAGGCAAAATTAATGCACGAGTGAGCATTTACCAATTTTTTATTATTCAACTTCTAAGTTTTATAATGAGAAAATTCAAAACTCTTTCGTATAATTTTTACATAGAACTCACTATACACCCAAAGACTAGAATTGTTGAGGTGAATAAAATTCAAACCTAACTTGTTATATTTTATAATAACCATTTATTTCTTTCTTTTTCACATTATTAACAAAGCTCACATCGTTTGTGTTGTTTTTGAGTTTCGAAAAACTATTTTTAAAATAATTTTTACCCACTGAAAATATTATTGGGTTGAAAAAGTCGTAAATTATGTCGCTCTCTTTAATACGTTTCGCGACACTGCCCAAATTGGACAAAATAGACTATCAACCACAAAGTCCTATGAATAAAACATAATAGACAAAATGTATCGAAATTCTACTACACAGTAGAAAAGTCGTTCTAGAATTACACTCTTAATATGACTATAATGGCCACTCTGAAAATATGATAGTTAAGACCACTCATAAATCGAAGGAACTACGACACAAAAACCGCTCTAAAAGGACAATGGCATTAGGACCACTCAAAAATCGAAGGGACTACAACACAAAAGCCATTCTAAAAGGATAGTGGTAATAGGACCACTCAAAAATTGAAGGGATCATGGCACAAAAATCACTCTAAAAGGACAGTGATATTAGGACCACTCCAAAATCAAAGAGACTACGGGACAAAAACTGCTTTAAAATGACATAAGTATTAGGACCACTCAAAAATTAGAGGGAGAAGATAGAAAGTTAGGAATTGCATCCAATTTTGACATACTTTTGACAAGAGTTTTACATTCTTTATATAGTGATGGAAGCAACCCATATATTTTAACTATCCAATGTGGGACTTTAATAATTTTTAAATTCACACACTAACATACCCTCTATGTTCTAACAATCCCTCACTTGAATTAAAAAAATGTTTCTAAATTGGCGTCAAATGCTTCTATAAGATTGTACATAAGTAGAGGTGTCTTCCGACTTGAACCTTTGCATAGTAAGATTCAGATTCAACAAGAGTAACTCGTAATCTTGAACTCTATCTTTGAAGTCAAACCCACACACAAGCTTTTCATATGGTGTATTTTCAAAAGTCCATGCATTAATGGTCATGCACGTCTATCCCAGTATAGTGAACGCTCTAGGTGTTTTGGCTTAAAATTCCATAGGAAGTAGTCATACTTGCACATTCACATAGGCGAGTCTATCAAGAGTACTCCTATAGCTAGGTACTCCACTTCACATAGTATATATATATATATATATATATATATATATATATATATATATATATATATCTCATTAAGAGTTTCTATTATCTCATCCTATCATTGCTTCAGGAATCATGCTTTTTTGATTTAAAATAAGATGTTCATCTTATATCACTACACGACTTGTTATTACCCATTGAACCTAATTCTTAGGATCTCCAGTCTTTTCGGTCGGGTTACCATCATGAGTGACTCATTGATCCATAGGAAATAGTTCCATCTTTTTGATGTATTTAGGACTTTCTCTCTAGCTAATTCTTTCTTTAAAGGATCTACTAAATTTTCATCAGTGCGTACATGATCCACTATAACAACCCATTTAGAAAGTAACTTTCTATCTGTGTTGTGTTTATGACGTATTTGTCATCTCTTACCATTGTAATAATTGTTGGAACCAAGTTGGTTCTAAGTACTTAGGATTTTGATGCTTACAAATGTACTCAATGTAAACTTATTTTGTACTTTGAATTATTAAGTTAAATGCCCCAGAAACTGAAGGAAACAGAAGCAGACATCAAAGGAAAATGAATTCTGAAATTTCCAGAAGATGTTCCAGGATGTCAAAACATCACCAGAGGATATGTTTGGTGGCCCAGAACAGAAGGAATAAAAAATCATAATGAAACATGGATCATATCATTGGAAAGCCTGCCAGAAGGAGAGTTGTTCCAGACAAACAGGAGTAGAATATCAATTTTATTCCAGAAGTTATTCTAACCAGAAGATGGCTTGGCAGTGAAAAATTACACAGTCCAGACTTGACCAGAAGGTATGTTTATGAGTCCAGAACAAGAGGATCAATTCAGATTTGGCCCAGATCATGAGATAGCATGATTCAGGGCATGGAACTAAGTCCAGACCAAAAGAAATGAAATCCAGAATCAATCCAGACCTGGTCCAAAATTAAAGGTAAAATGTCCAGACTGAAATATTTTTTGTTCAAGTTAATTTCAGTTTGTTCCAGACCAAAGTCCAGAATCTGTCCAGATCAGAGTAAAAATTTCCAGATCAATGGTTCAGAAATAATTATTTGGTCCAGTGATGATCCAGATCAGAAAATCAGACCATGGCCCAGTGGTGGCCGAAATCAGAGGGTTAGGAAGTGTGGTCCAGGAATGGCCGAAATCAGAGGATCACAAAATATGAAATAGGCTGGTCCAGATGTGGACTATCGCATTAAGATCCAATGGTGCAGATTTGATCATGAGAATTAAAGAATCTGATAAAAACGCTCAAAACAGAAGCTGAGCAAAATGCTCAAAACATATCAGTGAGCAAAAGGCTCAAAACAGGATCTGAGCAAAATACTCCAGAATATTTTCAAAACAGATTAATCTAAATATACTGTAGAAGTAAAGCATCAGTGAAGTTCTAAAGTTCAACTATAAATAGAGACTTAATGCTGAAGAATAAAGTATCGAAAATCACAAAAGGGTCATACACTTCAAAAGCAAACACTCTCAAATTTTCATATAAGTCAATTGTTGAGTCTTAGTTTTTAAAGCAAGTACTCTTGTTGTTTTCGTTCCACTTTGTCAAATCTAAGTTGTTGAAGTAGAGTCTACAAGCTGTGGGAGTTAGTAGAGGTAGCAGGTTACTTGGCAATTAGATTTGTAATGTTGAGAATTCTTCTACAATCTGGGGTGTCAGATTGGCTGAAGAACAGGACCTGTTTTTCCTCAAGAAGTCTAGGATTGTTAGACTATTGAGAAGACTGACTTGGAGGGTCAGTAGCAAGGTTGTAATTCAAGTTTGAATTAGTGAAATCCTTCAAGGCGAAGGGATTGGACGTAGTCTCGTTAACGGTGAACCAGTATAAAATATGTGAGTTTTTATTTTTATTTTTATCCGCTGCTAACTCTGTTTTAATTATACATCAAGTTTTGTTTTGAAAGTATTAAAACAGGAAAAGTTTCAAGTTAAGTCAAACACAATTCAACCCCCCTTTCTCGTGTTTGCACCTTCAATTGGTATCAGAGCTCGGTCTCAAGGCTGAGCACTTAACAGTGTTTGAGGAAAGGTCCAAGGGGTTCAATATGTCAAAAGAATTGGGAGGCAACATCAACAGACCACCAATATTTGATGGAGAAAGGTTTGAGTATTGGAAGGACAGACTGAGAAGTTTTGTCATATCTCAAGATCCTGAACTATGGAAGATGATAGTTAAAGGATACACTGCACCAACTGATCCAGAAGATCCAACTAAAGAATTAGACTTGGATGATATGACACGAGATCAGAGCAGATTACACAGACTTCATCACAAGTCCAGAACCATCATGGTCAGTGCAATCACATTCAAGGAATTTGATAGATGCACAAATAAAGAAACAACAAAGAGTATATTCGATAGTCTGGTTCTGACCTATGAAGGAACCAAGCAGGTTCAAGAAACAAAGGCTAACATATTGGTCATAAAGTATGAGCTGTTCAAGATGGAAGAGGATGAAGACATTGACACAATGTTCTGCAGATTCTAGACTTTGGTATCATGACTGAAAGTATTAAACAAAAGCTATACCACTGAAGATCATGTCTATAAAATTCTGAGAAGTCTACCAAAAAGGTGGAGACCAAAGGTTACTGCAATTCAGGAAGCTAAGGATCTGAGTACCTTGAGGCTGGAAGATCTGATCAGCTCACTCAGGTCTCATGAAATAGAACTGGAAGAAGATGAACCTAAGAAGAAGAAGAATCTGGCTCTGAAGTCGAAACAGAAGAAAGCTGCAAAGGCAGTATCAGAATCAGAGGATAGTGACAGTGACTGTGATGATATGGCTTACTTAACCAAAAAGATGGTTAAGATCTAGGAAAACAGAAAGAGGAGAGGTTCCCAAAAGAAACATAACAGCAAGGAAGAATTTGACAAGAAGAACATCATCTGTTATGGATGCAATGAACCTGGACATATCAAGTCAGAATGTCCAAATCTGGAAAAAGGAAAACAGCACAAGAAGAGTTCCAGATACAGAAAGAAAGGTCTGATGGCTGCTTGGGATGTATCAGAATCAGAAGAAGAATCATCTGATGAAGAAGAGGCAGAAACAACAATGATGGCACACATCAGGTCTGCTTCTGGACCTTATAAAGGCACGAATTCCAGAAGAAAAACAGGCAGAAGGAAGAGTGATAGAAGCAATAACTCAGGAAAGTCTGGAAGCACATCAGAGGAAACAATTCTGTCTCTGATGGCTCATACAAATTCAGGTTCTGAATATTGCTCTGAAACAGAATCAGAAGATGAAGACAGTGAGGTATTTTCTGATCTTTCTAAACCTGAATTAATTGATACTTTAAAGGACTTGTTAAATGCAAATAATAAGATATCTTTAAAACTGAAATCTCTTAGGGAAGATAAGAGAAATCTTACCAAAGAAGACCAAGTTTTAAAGAATCAAATTTCTGAGTATGCAACTGAAATCAAAGATCTTAAAACTGAAGTTGCAAGACTCAAGTCTGAAAAGCAAACTCTGAAAAATAATAATTGTTCCAATTCTGAGACTGTTTGTAAATATGATATGCATGAGCAATTTTTTCAAAACTTTATTTCAAATGGAATGGAAAGAAGTAAGTATGCATCTATGATTTATGGAAACAACAACTCTGGAAAGAGAGGTCTTGGTTTTACAGAAACAAGTACTGAAAATAAAACCGCTTATTCTGATGTTTTATGTATTGTCTGTGCTAAGAAAGGTCACTCTGAATTATCTTGTCCAATGGTAAAATCTGAACAAGATCAGAGAGCTGTTAAGACTAACAAACCTGGACCCAATCAGTTTTGGGTACCAAAAGATCAAATTGTCTATGTTGCAGATGTTCTGAGCAACCAGAAGGAGACACCAACAATGGTGCCTGGACAATGGATGTTGGCAATGCACAAGTAGAAGAAGGTTTATGTTCCTGCTACAACAAGACAGAAGCAAAGTGACTTTGGTAGAAGAAGAACTGGTCAACACAATGCTGAAGTAAAGCATCAGTGAAGTTCTAAAGTTCACCTATAAATAGAGACTTAATGCTGAAGAATAAAGTATCGAAAATCACAAAAGGGTCATACACTTCAAAAGCAAACACTCTCAAATTTTCATATAAGTCAATTGTTGAGTCTTAGTTTTTAAAGCAAGTACTCTTGTTGTTTTCGTTCCACTTTGTCAAATCTAAGTTGTTGAAGTAGAGTCTACAAGCTGTGGGAGTCAGTATAGGTAGCAGGTTACTTGGCAATTAGATTTGTAGTGTTGAGAATTCTTCTACAATCTGGGGTGTCAGATTGGCTGAAGAACAGGAGCTGTTTTTCCTCAAGAAGTCTAGGATTGTTAGACTATTGAGAAGACTGACTTGGAGGGTCAGTAGCAAGGTTGTAATTCAAGTTTGAATTAGTGAAATCCTTCAAGGCGAAGGGACTGGACGTAGCCTCGTTAACGGTGAACCAGTATAAAATCTGTGAGTTTTTATTTTTATTTTTATCCGCTGCTAACTCTGTTTTAATTATACATCAAGTTTTGTTTTGAAAGTATTAAAACAGGAAAAGTTTCAAGTTAAGTCAAACACAATTCAACCCCCCCCTTCTCGTGTTTGCACCTTCAATAATGATTCTCAATCTTTGCAATAGTCGCGGTATAGATAAATTCCTTTTTATGACCTATTAATCTAGATTCCAAGGATTACCCTCTCTTCTCCGAGGTCTTTCATATCAAAGTTGTTACACAACAATGATTTTACAATATTTACATCATAAATGTTTGAACCAAATATGAGTAGGTCGTCTATATAGAGACATATGATAGTGTAAATGTCATTTTCATATTTGTAATAAATACATTTGTCACTTTCATTCACTTTAAACTCATTCAATATAATCAAGTTATCAAACTTTTCAGGTCATTGCTTAGGAGTTTGTTTAAGACCATACAAAGATTTATCTAACCTAGATAACTTTCTTTCTTGTCCATGAATAATAAAACCTTAAAGTTGTTCCGTGTAGATTTTTTCTTCCAAATCACCATTTAAAAAAGCAATTTTGACATCCATTTGATGTACTATCAAGTTATGAATAAAACCAAGTGAAATGAGTACCATAATGGATGTGATTCTAGTGACTGGTGAAAAAGTGTCAAATAAATCTATATTTTCTCTTTGTCTAAAACTTTTGGCTATAAGGCGAGCCTTGTATTTATCAACAATTTCATCGAGTTTTAGTTTCTTTTTCAAAATCCACTTACAACCTATTAATTTGCAACCATGAGGCAAGTCTACTAAATGTCAGGTCCTGTTAGACTCTAAAAAATTCATCTTATCGTTTATAGCTTCTTGCCATAAATCTGCAATTAAAGATGACAATGCTTCTTGAAGAATTGCAAGATCATCTTATAAGGTATATGTCGTGTAATTGGGTTTGTAATATTTAGAAACTCTGGCTCTCTTACTTCTTTGAGGTTTTGTTTCGTCATGTTTGTTGCTTTTAGTGCTCATCATCACAAGAGGCAGCGCTTGAGTGAGCCATCAGAGCCAGTTCTATTTCTGATTCACTTCTAGAATCAGAGTTTGGGTTGGATCCAGAGGCAGAGCTGGTGTAAGCCATCAGAGCCAGTTCTGTTTTTTCATCTTCTGATTCTCTTCCAGAGTCAGCATTAGTGTGGTATTCAGAGGAAGAATGAATATGAGCCATCAGTGCCAATTCTGCTTCTTCTGATTCACTTCCAGAGTTGGATCCGGAGGCAGAATGAGTGCGAACCATCAGAGCCAATTCTGCTTCTTCTGATTCACTTCCAGACTCATATTTTATGTTGGATCCAGAGGCAGAATTGATGTGGGCCATCATTGTTAATTTAGCTTCTTCTTCATCATCAGAAGATTCATCAGAATCATCCCATGTTGCCATCGTATTTTTCTTCCTGGGTCTGGAGTATTTCTTCTTATTTTTCCATTTCTCCTGATTTTTACATTCTGACTTGATGTGCCCAGGTTCATTGCATCCATAGCAGATGATGCTCTTCTTGTCTTGTTCATCCTTTTCTCTATTGGAATGCTTGGAATTCCTCTGGGGAAACTTCTTCCTTCTATTTTGCCACATTTTCAGAATCTTTTTTGTTATGAAGGCAATGTCTTCTACTACTGATTTCTGATTCTTGTAACATCCCTATTTAATATAAATTATTAGTAGTGATTTTTATTTATTATGTTTTACTTATTAGTATACAATAATAATAATAATAAGAAAGTAAAGAGAAGAGAGAATTTAGAAATAGAAAAAAAAAAGATAGGAAGAAAAGAGGAGTTAAGAGACAGAAGAGAAGAAGGGAGGAGGAAAAGAAAAACAAAAACAAAAAAAAATAGAAACAAGAAGCAGAAGCATAACAGAGAGGTAGAAGAAGAAAGAGTGAGAAAGCGAGAAGAAGAAAGAGTGAGAGAGAAGAAGAGAAGGAGAAACAAAAAATAAACAGTGGCAAAAAGAGAGGATTCTGCTAGAATTCAAAGTAGAAAGAGTGGAAAGTATTGTCATTTTCCCCGATCCTTTTTGGAAATCAAGAGGTGGGTTCCCATTTCTTTTCCCTTTTCTATTCTGTTTTCATTCATGCATGTATGAGATAAGGGTTACCATAGGTTAGGAATTTGAGGTTAAGGGTTTGAAATGAAGAAATAAATTTTTATTTGGTTAGATTTAGGGGTTATGAAATAGATAGTTAAAAATAGATTGTTAAATACTTGGTCTGTTTTCATTCATGCATGTAAAGTTCTATAAAATTGAGATTGGATTGTTAAATTTAGAGTAGTAGCAGAACAAATTTAGATAGACAGTCATATATAATTAAAAAGAATATCTAAAATGACATATATATGTGTTTCTTCCATACAATAAACCAATTAGTTATGTATTAGAATCAATCAGATTCCAGAATCATTCTTTGAAAACCCCACCCCACCGAATTAATACATGCAAATGGATATATCAGAGTATTAGTGATCTAAATGTGATTTTCTATTTTTCGATTTCTATTTATGAAAATAAACTTTACTTTGGTCAATCATTTAAAATTAAGTTTCCTTGATGACATGCAATTATGCTATTTTGATGTGTATGCAATTAGAGACTTGAATTTCATTATTGTGACAAATTAGTTTGAGTAAATTGATATGTTGAGGCTGTGTTGATGTATGCTTACTTGATTTGTTCATAAATTGTAGCATTAGTGATTGCAAAGATACATTTGGAAAAAAATTTGTGTGATTGAATAAATGTTTTTAATTTAAAATTCGCATGACATATGTGTGATCTTTTGGTCATAACTTTTCCTATAGACATTAGTTTTGAATGATTGTTAGTTTTCTGGAAACTAGACTCAATTATCTTCAATTTGAAAACAAACTTTTTAATGTTTAATTGAGTATTGATGTTTAAAAATGAGTTGCAAGTTAGACCAGAGTTGCTGTCCTGTTTTTAACTTAAAATTCGCAGGACATATGTGTGATCTTTTGGTCATAACTTTTTCTATAGACATTAGTTATGAATGATTGTTAGTTTTCTGGAAACTAGACTCAATTAACTTTAAGTTGAGTACAAACTTTATGATGTTTGATTGAGTATTGATGCTTAAAAATGGGTTACAAGTTCGACTAGAGTGCTGTCCTATTTTAGATATTGTGTATTGTTGTCCTTAATATATATATTTTATTAATAGATTATGTTATAGGTAATAGGTGATATTATATATATATATATATATATGTGTGTGTGTGTGTGTGTGTGTATTGGTATATATATAATTATTAGAATTTTGATTAATGTGAGAAGTATAGGATTCATTCTAGCTAAATGAATTCTCCGTGTATATACAACGAAAGCGAGGGTAAGTGGGGCACCTCTTACGGACGTAATTATGTCCAAACTTACCAAAATAAAGTTACTAACAAGAAGAGGGCATTAGTAGAACTAATGTAGTCTTTATGACATGCTTGTTAGGTAGATTTAAGTCATTAGATTACTCACGTCCAATGATTTGAAAAAAAAATTTAGAAATAGTTAAAATTGTACATAGAGAGGAAAAACTCAGAAGTTTAATATATCTTTGAATCTACAATATTAATTATTTGGTTTCATCTTTTGGAACCCACTGAGATGTAATCTCGTTCCACGTTATTTAAATATTTTTTACAGGTAAAAAGACTTAGAGCAAAAGTTGGGGAAGTGAAGTATAACAGTTATGCTATAGTTAGGTTAAAAATTTCTAGGAGGTTATTTTTGAACCATGAATGTGTTATGTACTCCATATTATTTTTTGTTTCCTTTGAATGATTAGTATGTGTATTAATATATTTTCACGACTCTATGTCAGAATTTGTATTAATCATCTCTTTTGTCCAATTATCCTAACGCTCAAGTTATATTCTAGACAATTAACTTATAGTGTTACAATTCTGGTCATCAGAATCACTATCTTCTGATTCTGTTTTTGCTTCTGCTTTTAAAACTTTCTTCCATTTGGACTTTAAGGTTAGGGTTTTATTCTTCTTCTTGGGTTCATCTTCTTCAAGCTCTATTTCATGTGACTTGAGGGAGTTGATTAATTCTTCCAGCTTCAGAGAGTTCAAGTCCTTTGCTTCCTGAATGGTAGTGACCTTTGGTTTCCACTTGTTTGGCAGACTTCTAAGGATTTTCTTCACGTGGTCAGCAGTGGTATAACTCTTCTTGAGTATTCTTAATCCTGACACCAGAGTCTGAAATCTGGAAAACATTGCTTCAATGTCTTCATCTTCTTCCATCTTGAACAGCTCGTACTTCTTGACTAGAATGTTAGCCTTTGCTTCTTGAACTTGCTTGCTACCTTTGTAAGTCAGAATCAGACTATCATAGATGCACTTTGCTGTTTTCTTGTTAGTGCACTTGTCAAACTCCTTGAATGTGATTGCATTGATCATGAACGTTCTGGATTTGTGATGTAACTTAAACATCTTCTTCTGGTCAGCACCAAAATATTTCCTGGGAATTTTAACACCATCAGCATCTCTTGGAGCAGTATAGCCATATTCCACCATGTCCCAAAGTTCGGGATCTTGTGAGAAAAAGAAACTCTTCAGCCTGTCCTTCTAGTACTCGAACCGTTCCCCATCAAACATAGGTGGTCTGTTGATGTTTCCTCCAATAGCTTCTTCATTGATTCCAGACATGTTGAACCCGTGGATCTTTCCTCAAACACTGTAAAGTGCTCAGTCTTGAGACCAAGCTCTGATGTCAATTGAAGGTGCAAACACGAGAAAGGGGGGTTGAATTGGGTTTGCCAAACTTTGAATCTTTTTGCTGTTTTGTTGAATGTTGATGTGATTTACTTGATGAATAAATAATCAGACTTAGCAGCGGAAAATAACAGCATAAGAACACAACAATTTATCCTGGTTCACCATTAACTTGGCTACATCCAGTCCCTTCATCCTGAAGGCTTTAATCCACTAATTCAAATCTTTGAATTACAGCACCTGACCCTCCAAGTCAGTCTTCTCAAACAGCCGGACAACCCCAGACTTTTGAGGAACAAAAACAACACATTGACTCTACAAGTCAAGTCTTCTCCTACCAATCTAACAACCCCAGATTGAAGAAGGAATTTGCACCACTATCGGGTTAGATTACAAGGTTTGGAACTCTGCAAATTTGCTTCTGGAAAACTGATTGTTGCACTGAATTTCTCTCTCGAAAAACACTTAGAAAATATTGATTTTGCACTCAAGTGATTCTCTCTTTTGAACTCTCGGATTGTGTTGAATATGAAGCTTGAGTTCTTGTGTTTTTCGATGCTTGATGCTACTGCCTGAAACCTCCTTTTATAGCTGCAAATAGGGCTTTGTCCAAGCTTAAATTCGAAATAAATCTTGCTCAGATTTCCTTCAAAAATATTGTTAGCCAATCATGTTTCACTTAAATTAAAATCGTATCTTTTTAGCTTCAGATTGCATTTGAAAATTCTGTTAATCAATCTTGTTTCTTTTAATTTCAAACCATATCTTTTTAAGCTTCAGATTGCATTCGAATTTCTTCAAGTTTTCAGTGAATTTTTTGAATCAAATCCCATTAATACTTTGATTAAATTTCTATCAAAATTTAATCAAGTCTTTTTCGAAATTTAATCAGATCTTCACTGATTTGCATCATGATTTAAATTATGGACCGTATGATCCTCTGATCTCGGCCAACTCTGGACCATGTAATCTGATATGTACCAATTTTGTGATCCTTTGATCTCGACCAACGTTTGACCATGTGATCTGATCTGTACCATTCTGTGATCCTCTGATCTTGGCCAATTCTAGACCATGTAATCTGATCTGTACCAATTTTGTGATCCTCTGATCTGAACCATTGATCTTCTAATCTGGACCATTGATCTTTTAATCTAGACATTTGATATTTTAATTTGGACCATTGATCTTTTAATCTGGACATTTATCCTCTGATCTGGACCAAGTCTGGACTATGTCTGGATTAACTCTGGAGTAAATCTGGATTAACTCTGGAGTAAATCTGGACTAAGTCTGGATTAAATCTGGACTAAGTCTTATGTTCTGGACAATTATATCTTCTGATCTAGACTAAGTTTTATGTTCTAGACCATGCTATCTTCTGGTCTGGACCAAATCATTTGTTCTGGACCAGTTATCTTCTGCTTTGGACCAAGTCTGGACTGAGTCTTATATTCACGACCATGCTATCTTCTGGTCAGGATTAAGTCTGGACCAAATCTGACTTATATTTCCTTCTGGTCTGGACCAAGTCTCCCTCTGACAAGCTTTCTTCTGGTCTGGACCAGGTCTCCTTTTGGACTCTGCTTCCTTCTGATCTGGGTCAAGAAAGATATCATTTGATGATGTTATTTTTCCTTCCCTTTGATGATATCCTATGATTGATGCTATTCTCTGATGTTTGTCTTTGATGACATCATCTGATATCATCTGGAGGTGTATCCTCTGGGGGTGTATCCTCTGGTACCCTCTGGATGTTTCCTCTGGCCAAAACTTCTGGTGACATTTTTATCCTCTGGTTGCTTCCTCTGGACGTATCATCTGGTGGTGTCATCCTATGATTTTGCACAGCCTCTGATTTGTTCTTCTAAGTCAAAATACAATTTACATAAAATACTTTTGTTAATATCAAAACTTTGATTGAAAGAACCAACTTGGTTCCAACACGTGATTTGATTCACTGTCCCCATTATTTCTCGATTTGACAAAGAATTTATTTTCATAGAAGTCAACATCATTTAACTCTATGATCACTTTCATATTTAGGTCATAAAAGTAATAAAATAATGTTTTCCATTTCTTGTTAACGTCCCATCAAGTTCACATATATCATAGTATATTAAATCCAAAGGTTCAGATTCTCTAACTATTGATTTATGTAAACTCTTTGTTATTTTAGCTTGAATGCAAAAATCACATTTTTCAAAACCATTTAAAGATAACTTTGGAATTAAGCTTAAGTTACTTAAGTTTGAAATCACACGTTTGTTCACATGACAGAGTCTAGCATGTCAAATATGAATATCACACAACATGTAAGGAGATGGAGACATTTATTAATTTCAACATTTAATTTAAACATGTCATTAGTGACGTACCTTTTCCCAACAAAAATACCATTTTTAGAAATGGTGTACAAATATATCTCTATAGACTGAGTAAACCCTGCCTTATTCAAAAGAAAACTAGAAACAAGGTTTTTTCTTATCTCTGAAGGCGAGTTATCAGACTTTCTAGAGAAAATTCTTTTGTTTTATGCCTGAGAGAATTTTTTGAAATTCTTCCAAGCAGAGGCAGTTTGTCAATAATATCAATTTGAAATTGTTCATATAAAGTCACACCTTCAAAGATGATCTCATGAGCTATCTTCTAAATTTCTTGGGATTGAGGTAGCGGCTCACGACATACTTTTTAGCCTCAACTTCCTCAATATCATATTTCTTCTTCAAAGCATCACAAACATCTCTAGCAGTATTGTTGGACTGTAGTAATCATACATATAATCAGCAAGTTCATTAAGAATATAATTCTTATAGAGGTAATCAATATCCTCCCTTTGGGTTAATTAGGAAGTTTTCTTATCATTTTTTGTTTGTTTAGTTGTTCTTGTGACTACTAGAATATCATCTTTTAGAATGTTGACAACATTTTTCTTAGTTAAGAAAAATAACATCTTTTGTTGCTATCGTTTGAAATGACATCCCTCAAGCCGAAACAGTTTATTGAAATTAGAAGCAGCCGAACCATATCCAGTAATCTCTTTGGATGACATGGCAGAAAGAAACATCTTAAAATTGTTGTTTTTGAGTTTTAAAAAAATGTTTTTAAAATAATTTTCAGCCACCAAAGATATTACCGAGTTGAGTCGCGAACTAGGTCGCTCTCTTTAAGACGTTTCGCGGCACTGCCCAAATTGTGCAACATAGACTATCAACCACAAAATCCCCAAGATAAAACAATCCAAGTATCAGAGTTCTAGTGCACCGTAGAAAAACCGTTTTAGAATTACACTATCAATATGACTATAATGGTCACTCTAAAATTATGGTACTTAAGACTACTCATAAATCGAAGGGACTACGACAGAAAAACCCTCTAAAAGGACAGTGGTATTAAGACCACTCAAAAATCGAAGGAATAAAAAGAAAAGGAAGAAGTGGCTTAGAAGTGCATCGAGCAGTAAAGAGAGAAAGAGAAAGTTGTGAATTGCATCCAACTATACTTTTCACAATAGTTTGACACTCTTTATATAGTGAGAGGGACAATCCCACATATGTTAACTATTTAATATGAGACTTTAGTATTTATAGAGTTAAAAACTACTCAATATATGAGAGTTTTGTAATGTGAGATTTCAACAGTTTTTAAATTCACAACTAACATATTCTTTATGTTCCAACGGTTTGTTTTGAGATAAATATGTACAATTTATTTGAGGTATGATACAAATTAGACACAATAGGAATAAATCTCACATAAATAAGAGAAGAGCTCTACAATAGTTTATAAATAATGTAACTCTCACTTTACAAGTTGGTATTGTAACAATTAGTTAATCATAATATAAAACTTAAAATTTTTATTTATTAAATACATTTTTCTTTTGAAACGTTTCGTTATTACATTTAAAATACAAACTCTCCCTTATATATATAGAGGAACCTCACACTCCCTCTTCGTTTTTGTTTGTACATTTTTTATGTTTACAATGAAGTTAAAAATATATTTTTATTTAAATCTCAACAATTTTAGCTTTGATCACAAGTACTTTTTTATAAATTGTGGTCAATAATATTATATATTAACAAACTATTGATATTGATTTTCTTATAAAGTATTTAATATCTATATAATTTTTTTTAATTAAATTTCATAAACGTGTATAAACCGTGTAATACCTTAAATTCAAAAAAATACTATATCCGTATATTCAATATCATTACATTTGATGCTATAAATCAGTTTTGTGGATATAGATTTACTGCAGTGCTCAAATCCGCATTCGCCTCACTTACGCAAAATCTGACCGTTCAATTCATCCAAAGTTCCATATTTTAACACGTCATCCCACAATTGGCATTTAATTTTTTCTTTTTTCTCGTACCTGTTTTCAGTACGAGCATTCTATACCGTTTTCTTGGTTTTTTATTTTCCTTCTTCCAAATCCAACCTATTTCGTCAGTTTAAAGCCTAAAATTGCAAACCTTAATTATCTCTTTCCATTGAAAAAGTAATATGATGAATGAACATAAAATATATGTTTTGATCGAATATAATATTCTAAATTTAAATTTACAATTGTGTACGAGTTTTTTTAATATAAAAAATTGAATATATAATATTATATTATTTTTTTTAAAATAACAAATAAATTTTAAAATATAAACTTCCTCTTTTAAAATTCTCTCTTTCAAAAATCAACTTGCGATTTTGATAGAATAACGTTTAAAATCTTAACTTTAAATTAAAATCATTCATTCTAAATATAAAATTAATTTTTTCCGATGTTTATACACATCAGAATCAAATATATATATATATATATATATATATATATATATATATATATATATATATATATTTCTTCCATTCTAATTCTAATATAATTGATCTATCTATAAAATAAAATTATTTTAAAATAATTAATTCTCTTTATTTTTAATGCACATTAATAATATTTTAATACTTAATAAAACTAATTTAATAAAAATGATTTTTTTTTAATACACGTAAAATGATAGAAATGAATAAATATTAAATTTTATCTCTTTCCAAAAATGAAACCAGACATAAAAGTTTTTGGTGCGGTTTGAGTTAAGGGTGGTGGTTCCTTTTTCATAGAAATAGACAGTATGTTCAATGAACTAAAGGTAATAATATCCCATACGCAGAGAACCACTCCTCAGCAAAAACAAAAACAAAAACAAAAACAGCATATATGAATCATAATATCCCATTTCACACTTGCTATGTCTACAATTTCACAAACACTCACTTTTCACACTCAATGTACTTATCTTCTCTCTCCTTTTGTTTTTCTATCTTTAGTGTTTCTTTTAATTCTTTTCATTTTCTTTTTGGTTCTTTTATTCATTGAACCAGTTTTTTTCCATCGGCACCGATCTTTTATTTAATTTTGAACAATTTTTTATTCGGCTACCACCGGGATTTTCCATCATATTCTTTAAAGTTTTTTATTTTACAATAAATAATATTAACATTGGAATTTTATTTAAAATATCATTTCATTTTTTATAAATAACCTATTAAAAATCGAGATTAATAGTAATTTATAAACACATTTACATTCGTCAATCTATATTTTTTATTGAAGATAAAATCGTGATACCTTAAGTTGATGATCCAAATAAACAATGCATTGTAAATTGGCTTGAGATAACTTAAATTATTAAAAAAAAAAAAACAACTTGATAGCTTAAATTAATTTGCATACATTAGATAACTTAAATTGCAAACAATCGATATGAAGATAGGTGTCTTTCCATAAACTTACTTTTGAAATTGCTTTTATTTCAGCTAGAGACAGAAAATTTCATCCTATCTTTTTTGAATAGCCAAATTCCCCATTTCATTTCTTTTTTATAAATTGAGTATCACAGTCCTAAAGCCACTCACCATAATCTAACCATATATATAAAAGACACAAATGGATTTTTAGTCTTTATATTTTAACACAATCACAGATTTAGCCTTTCATTTTAAATTTCAAAAATTTAGTTCTTCTGTTTTACAAATTTTAAATTTTTTTCCACCACCCACATATAACCTTAATTTTGATGACATGTGCACTTAATTAATGACATCAAATTATACTTTTTTGTTTTTACAATTGAATTAAATTTTATGACTCTAAATAAAATCTTTAAAAAAATTGTTAATTAAGAGTACTCAATTTCTAAATTTTAAAATAGAGAGACTAAAATCGTGATATAATTAAAAAAGAAAAACACAAAATATGTCAGTATAAGATAGTATATTTTTGATGTCACTTATATATCCCATTAAAAAGACCTAACACTATATATAAAAATATATACTTCTATTTATTTATTTATTTGAAAGTTAAAATAAATAAATTTAGAGTTTAATTTGTATACATTATAGTTTAAAATAGTTTTCCACAAACTTTTTTATTAAAATTTTCTATTTAGATATATAATAATATTATTTGTTAAGATGTTTTTACACATAATATAAAGTGTGGTATCTGATTAAATGTCTATGTAAAATTAATATACACTGTTAAAACAAACAAATTAAATTTTTTTATTTAAATTTTATGCACTAACGAGTAATTTTTTTTATACATGCATCATGTCAAATAATCGTATGATGCCATTTTATTATATAAGTTCCTAAAGCAGACTACTTATCTATACTAAAATGTTGCTTCAAAATAAATCTATAGTAAAATAAGATTGAAATAAATTGATGTATAAAAATAGCTGAAAGAGTTTACAACTCTATTAACTTCACGATAAATATAACTGGTAGAATAATAAGACACTATTACCCAACAACTCAATAATATGGAAGACCACAAGAAATTAGGGTTGATCTAAATTTTTTATATTCTGTAAACTATATAAATGAGTTCTTTGTATAACTAAACAACACAAAAGACTATAATAAACTTTTTAAAATAGAAATGACCAAACTAAACATTGATAAAATATTTAAAGCATATTTTAATCAAAACATTATAATTTTTTTTTCTGTCAAAACATATATTAATTTTTTAATCAAAACATCATAACATTAGTAATACATAAATTAATTTTTTATCACTTATCTTCTTCTGTTTTTTTTTTTTTTT
>JBBPBO010000001.1:7434211-7480368 GCA_037974295.1 Cicer cuneatum | reverse complement strand
TAATCAAAACATTATAATTTTTTTTTCTGTCAAAACATATATTAATTTTTTAATCAAAACATCATAACATTAGTAATACATAAATTAATTTTTTATCACTTATCTTCTTCTGTTTTTTTTTTTTTTTGTCTTTTCAGAGGTTAATCATGTTTAATATACTATAGAACACTAAATTTAGACACATCTCTTAGTCCATATTCAAATTATGATTTTCCTGAGTTTCCAGAGTATGAAAGACTAACTCATTCAATTAGACTCGATGATAAGGAGTTTTATGTGATGAAGTTTTTGTATATTTTTTTATTTAATGATGTGACCAAATATTTTATCCAAATTAGCAACAACGTTATTTTAATACCAATTATAGGAGGAGGAGACCAACCAGAGCCATAGGTTGAACCATAGGTTGAAGGGAGTGGCCGTGTTTGAACTGAAATATTACGGTAGTCAAATTTTTTAAATTTTAATAGATAATTAAAAAATATGATATTGTATTGTCTATAAGAATTTTAAATTGTAAATTAACAAAAATACATTGACAATCAAACACTTAATGTTTATTAGAGAGATGTAATAGATCAAATTTTAGTTGACATTTTTAATAATTAAAAATTAGTTTTTAAAAATCTATTTTTTTTTTAAACACTAATATTTTTAGAGTTTAATTGTTATGTTTTGTCAGTGTAAATTTTTTTACATTATCAGCACATCGCAAATATTTATAAGTGTGACTTTAAAAATAATTATGATAAAAGCTAATCTGTTTTACTAATATGACGGTTGTGATTAATTGACAATGTAAAATATCTTTACATTGTCGATGTATACCAATTAAAATCAAATTTTTATACTATTAATACAACTTTCAAGGACATAAATAATATATATAATTATTAAAATACATTTAAACACAATACATTGTATAAGATACCAATATTAATATAGTGTTGATAAAAGATAATGGTTTTGTTTGAGTATTAGCAGATCTATTTTAAAATTACATAAAACTATACCTCAAATCAATAAAGATCGGATTTATTGGTTTAGTTCAACTGAGACTCAAACCCATAAAAATATATCAAACTTATTTAATTAGTTTTGGTTAAATTTTTTGGATCATAGAATCATTTGATTTGATTTTTATAACTCTAGATAAAATTCACAACTCACGGAATTGGATTTTAGGTTGAAACATTTAGTTTATTTTATAATTATAATTGGTGTTTTTGTATTTCTTTTTTTATAAATTATTCCCTCCAACTTTTTTTATAATAGACATTTCGATTATAATTTGGTCAACGAACATTGATGTATTTGGTTATAACTTAAAATGTCTCTTATAAAAAAAACTAAAAATAATAGTATTTTTGAAAAAATTATTGAAGACTTTGGGTGACCGTTGCCACCCTAAGTCTCCAAGAAACTCTGCCCCTAGTTGAAGGTTGATTTGGATCAACAACCATTTAGGTATTCAACATTAGTTTGTGATCATTAATGACTTTTCAAGATTTATAGACTATCATATATTTCTTAGTGATTTTTCTTTCAAAGCAAAGTTTATTCTGGGAATATCAAATGTCATAGTGATAAAATCATTTCAAATCACTTTTGAAGTGGATGAGATATTAATGTTTTTAAGTTAGTCTATAAAATTGAGAAAATTATCATTAATCTGCACGTCAAATAGAGAAATAAACTAAAGTTGTTGAGCCCACAAACATCTTTTAAAAACATGATCAACATAATTCTCGTGACAATGAGGGCATAAAAGATCAATAGACACAACTCTTTTAATCAATTTTTTCATTGGTAAGCTATCGTGTAAAATCTTCCAAACTAAATTAACATGTTTTGGTAAAGTTCAAGTATTCCAAAGTTTAAGCCAAACTCAAGAGTTTTCATTATGCAAATTTTTTTGGGAGACAACAGTGTCATTCCATTGTTTGATAGAATGGTAGATACTTTTAATCGATAACATATCTTTCTTATTTGGACCCCAAGAGAGATGATCCATTTGAGTGAAGGAAGGGATAGGTAACCGGAGGATTTGCATGGCTTCAAAAGACAAAAAAAAGTATCATTGACTAACTATGAATTCAGAATACCGAGTTTCTAAAAATTATTTGAGATATATAAAACAACTCATATTGGAGAAGCTTAGGAAACCAACTCTTATAACAATTCTACAAAGGTCGGTAGTTGTCTTCCCAAATATCAAACGAAGTGACCAAAACACGTTTTATTCCAGTATAAGCAACAATAATATTAATTGGTAAGAAGATGATGCTCACTCATTGCCCAAACTGATTTTTTTCTTTTTAAACCTCGCGTTCCTAGAAAAATGAGTCATTCTATTCTAGAGTTCGACTGCGCGGTAAATAAAGTTTTATCTATAATTAAATACAAAAATACGACGGGGGTCAGATTTTCCCATTCTAACACCATTAGGTTCATATATATAAAAAAATAATTTTTAAAGTCATATTTATATAGTTAATATAATAAATTACAATTACTACACAATAATGAAAAAATATTAAAACCATATTTTATGTAGTAAGAGATTAAAATTAATAATATATCAAAATATTAAATAAAATAAATAAGTACATGTAAATAAAAATTAAAAAAAAAATTACTTTGGGGCAAGTTCGGGAAAAGATGTAGAACGAATATCAACACACCAAATTTTGCTCCAATCCGGCGGTATATTCGTGTTTTTCGGACAAAACCAACACTCATTCTCACATTTTGTCAGATTTCTTTGTCTACCAATGATTGAGATTTGGATCCTCTCGATTCAAACATCTTTCAATCTTTTCTATTTCTTTTAAATTTATTTATTTTTTCAACTTTTTTCGATTTGGTTGAAAATTTATAGAACATGTATGTAAATTTTTACACAAGTATAAAATTATTTGATATGTTATTGAGATACATCAAAATTAACATCTTAGATACTTTTTATTAAATCTTATTAATCTTTATGAGTCTCAATAACACATCAAATGATTTTAAATTTGTTTATAATTTTAAATACATGATTTATATGATATAAACTTTCAATAAAAAAATAAAAAAATAAAAAATCCAAATTCTCCCAAATAACTCAGTATTAACTTAAGGTTAATCACTTTATTTAACAATCTGTTATTAAGAATAAAAGAACCTTTTTCCCTTGTAAAAACTAATTAAAAATAAAACAACCACGTAAACCAATTTATTAATTTCTTTTTTACTCCTTCAGTTGCTTATGATCAGTTTCGAATGCACTTTTAAACGCGCGGGGCTTATTCATACTTCTTCAACTTTTAATATTTCAAATTAATCAATCCAACTATATATGTACCCCATTATCTATATTATTTCTTTTTACAGCAAAAGAGAGAAAGTAATACGCTTCTTGCACGAGAAAGGTTACAATTCTTTTTTTTTTCCTTTCAAAAAATGAAATGAAATTACAACAACATCAAATTTGTCAATGGGTGGTGTTGATGTACCTAACAATTTGAAAAACAAAAAAATTATTGAACGCGTAAAGCGTTGAAACTTTGGGTGGATTCTGTGGTCGAATAAGAAGCTCACAGCGTATCACACAGAAAACAAAACCTAGATTTTGTGCTGTGCAATGTATTTCAACCCAAATAAATACTCACTCCAATTTTAAATATAAAAGAAAATTGAATGGACAAAATTCGATATATTTAATTTTAAATTAAATATATATTAGTTTTATTAAATTTTTTATATTTAAAATTAGAAATAATATATATATATTCTCTTTATTTTATTGATGTTGTACATACTTAAAAAGAATTAATTATATAATTTGATTAATAAAATAAGTTTTATATATTAATATATTTTTATTGATAATTATTGATAAAATAATTGAATAAATTAAAATACAATAAATATATTAGAAAATATAAATAATTAATACTATATTAAATAATGTAAAATAAATAAATATTTCAAATAAAACTCTTATATATTAGAGTGATAAGTAGAGAGCAATAGGAAAAAAATGGCAGACAGCACGTGCACGTGCCATTGGACACGTGTAATTTTGTGATGCAAAATAGTTTTACTATGTATGGGTCTCTATCTATACTGAGTCACTAAATTAAACTTTGAACGTCGCAGCCCAATCCAATTGCAGCAAAAGGAAGCAGCAAAATGGATGGTGGCGTGTCAATGCAGCTGTGGGGTAAAAAGCAGAAAAGGATGCACACATTAAAAAACAAAAACAAAAACAAAAGTTTTTTCAAATTATGTGGAAAGTTATCCATATTTAACATTAAGTAAAACAAAGTAATATTCACTTGATTAAAATACAACTTTTATTGGTTTACTTTCAATAATATCTTATAAGGCTAAATAGCACTTGTGGTTCTTTAACTTAATTTCAGTTAACGTTTTAGTCATTTATCTTTTTTTTCTTTCGATTTGGTCCTTTATTTTAATTGTAAGTGAAATAAAGAATGAAAATATAAGTTTATTTGAAGATTTGAATTACAAATTTGATAAAATTTGTATTATATGAAAAAATATAATTAATTTTATGGGTTTTAGTTAAAAATTTTGATGAATTTTTGTAAAAAAAATGATAATATTGTTGACATTTTAAAAAATAAAAGATCAAATTGTCACTTAAAATTAAAATAAAGGACCAAATCGCAAAAAAAAAAAGATAAAGGACTAAAACGTTAACTGAAATTAAGTTAAGGGTTTAGCCTAACTTATAACAATATATACACAAAAGGCTACAAATCATATAGAAACAATTATGAATAAAAGTTTAATTTTCTTAATAATTTTTTTTTATTTTCATACACCGATAACGTCGAGTTTTTTAAATAGTTGACGCATCATAACTAATCATGTGAATGATTTTTATAATAATTATTGTAAAAGATAAATATTATTAAATAAAAACTTTTTATATTAAGGGTATTTAAATTAAAGGCTAAAATGCACTCTTGCATCTAAGTTTCAAAATTTGCGATTTTGGTCTCTAAAATTGAAAATGACAAATTTAACCCTATAACTTTAGTCATTTGCAAATGGTTAGCCTTTTTGATTTTATCTCAGTCAACACTGACACGTTGTTATATATATATATATATATATATATATATATATATATATATATATATATATATATATTATGATTACCTGAAATATACATTTCATTTGTTTTATTTTTAAAAAAAAAATTATCAGCTCAATTTTTTTTAGATTGTCAACTCATTTTTTTAATATTGTCACTTTATTTTTTTAAATTTGGTTAAAATATAATGTTGGTCATTTATCTTTTATCAAATATTAATTTTGGTCTTTCTTTATTTTTTGATTCTTTTAGTCTTTTATCTTTTTTTTTTATTTTCACCCTTTATCTTTTAAGTAATATTGATTTTAGTCCTTAATAAAATAACAAATATGTATAATTTTACGAAAGTTGAAAGACCGAAATGATTATTAAGTAAAAGATAAAGAACTAAAACAAAAGATAGATGATCAAAACAAATTAAAAAAATATAAAAGGCCAAAATAAATATTAACTAAAAGATAAAGAATTAATATTATATTAAGACTTTAATTTTTTTTTTAAAAAATGAAGTGACATTATTAAAAAAAGTCAATTTTTCTTTTAAAAATTAAATGAGCTGTAAATTTTAAAAAAATAAGACTATATTCCATACCATCATAAAAAAAACAAATAACATCGTGTCAGTGTTGACCGAGTCAAAATTAAGAGCGGCCAAATACTAACAAAAGAGACTAAAGTTAAAGAGTTAAATTTCAATTTTGTAACTAAAAAGCTATAATCGTCAAATTTTGAAATTTAGAGGACCAAAAATGCATTTTAACTTAAATTAAATTATAATATGGTTTTTAAAATAATTATATTCAGTTATTAAATTATCAATATTATATATTTTTGTAATAACATAAAAACTAAATATAAAGTATTTTGCTTCTTTTGTTCCATAATAACTATCTTATTTACAAAAAAAATATTTTCCTAAAAGAATGTCATGGTTTTTAAGGTAATTTTAATTGGTTTTAGTTGTAACTTCTAATTAATTTTATGTACATCACTCTTAAATTATTATTATTCATTTTGATTTATAATAATGTGAATACACTAATCATAAAATATAAATCTCTATTCTAATTCATTCAAATTTAGAATAATCTTGGCACCATATTTTTATAAAAAAAGGAATATAAAATATGAATCTCGTAACGCCCCGAGCAAAAAATGCGAAAGTGGAGGGTGCACAAAAAAACAACGTGGATAATGCATTAAAATTAATTTTTTTGGCTATTACAAAATAATATACCATCCAATTCAACCGGACGATAACGTATTTGTAGTAATCTATATAAATGTATTTTCTCTTGTTTACAATATTAAATACTCTTAAAGTACACTTTAAAAATTCTACGTTCACTTTATAAACATTAAAATTGAGTGAAATCACTTTTACTTACGACTTCCACAATTTTTTCAATTTATACCATACTAGTCAGCTCTAAGTGTCTAACACTTGATGCTAAAGTTCGAACAACGATGAATATGTGTTGAAATCTAGAGACTCCGAGGATTCTTTTAGAATATCTCTACAAAGATTTAAAATTCATTTGATGTCTCTAATAGAGTAACTTTTTTTTTTCCCCGACTAATTGTAATAGAGTAACTTGGAATTTAATTTTAATGTAACGATGGATTTTGAATTTTATCTACCTCTAGCTCTTACAATGTATTAATGAATATTAAATAAATTTTTGGGTTTATAATAAATAATGTATTTTTGTGGATTATAGGTGAGATTTTGTTGATTTATAAGAAAAATTATGGTGTTGTCAAAAAAAAGTTTGTGGTGGCTAGAGCGGAAAATAGATTAGACTTTGTTATATTTGAATTTAATTTGTTAAACAATTTAAAGTTTAAGTCTAACATATGTATTATAGACTTTTTTTTTTCTGACTTCTATGAAAGTCTGATACGACTTGTTAACTTACTTAAAAATATATTTTATATTAATATTTTTTAAAAATAATCTGACATTTTTTGAATAGACTAACTAGTTAATAGGTAAAAAACAAGTTAATAGGTCAACAAAAATAAATATCTTTTTAGATCTAACGAGACATATATTTTAAAAAATTTGACTTTATATGAAATTATATTTCAATTCTACTTTATAATATATTTAATTATGTTAAAAACTCATGTAATGGTTAAATTACTAAAATGTTAGCAACTTTATAATTTAAATATACAATTTAAAATCTAATATAGATAATAATAATAATAATAATAATAATAATAATAATAATTATTAATATCTATTCAAATAGACCGGTCTAATATAACTAAATATATCGTCTTTTTTATGAAATGTAGATTTGATATTTTTAAGTAAATAAATCTCTAATAAAATTTTAAATTTGTCTATTTAAAAAAATTGTAAGCTAAATAACAGATTTTATCAAAGGGTATGGCCTCTTTTCACTATTAGTGGAGACAACCCTAAATTCTGTCTAACTTTAAAAGAAAACATGAGTCAATCTAACTCAACATGCTAAGTGTGTTTTTTATTTCGACTCAACAACAATATATAAATGATATATAAATGAGTGTTTGATTCAATATTTTAAGAATAAGATTATGGATCAAATACAAATGTGTTTGGTTTTAAAGATAAAAGGCATATAAAAAAATTACTAAAAAAGCAAATTAAAAATAATTTAGCATAACAAGCGTTAAGATAGACACTAACAATTTTTTTACTCATACTTTCATGTGGTCAAAGATACTAAAAGAAAATTGAATGGTGAAGATTTTTACTGGACTTCCTCGAACGAAAATCCCACTGAAGATGATCTCCGCCCACAATTATATACTCCCACAAAATTTTAAATGTGTTTAGAAAAATTCAAAACTGAATGTTTTAAAACACAAATGAGTTTAAAAAACTTATAAATTTGCTGATATTTTCTTAAAAATTTTAAACTGTTCCAGAATTCTTTTGTTAAGGTTTTCGGTAATTAAATTTTTAAGACCCGAAATTCTCAAATTTTTTCTAGTTTATTTAAAATGTTCCCAAATTGAATATAATAATTTTTTTTACACACAAAAATTCATTGATCAAAATATTAAGTTTTACTTAAAAATAAATAATTTCCAATTTTTTTTACCTTTTTAAATATAATCTCATATCGTTTGTAAAAATAAAATAAAAATATTTATAAGGAAAAAATATAATATACTCTAGTAATATAATATAATCTCGTATCTTAATTTTTTTCAAATATAATACAAGAAAAAATATTTATAACGAAAAAGTATAATATACTCTACTAGAAAAAATATAATATAATCTCATATCTTTTTTCAAATATAATACTAGAAAAAATATTTATAAGGAAAAAAAACACGTAAAATAAAATTAAAACAAAATATAAAAAAAACCAAATGTTCATAAAATCCAGTAACTCCCCTCAAAAATGGAAAAAAGAAAAATGAAATCCCATAGCTACTGCAATATTCAATGTACTGGTATATCTTTTAAAAATCAGAGCAATGCAAATGTTCAGGTGAGGGTGACATACACCACGTTCAAGATAAACATTAGAGAAATTTAATTGCTACATTTAATTTTGTTGTGACAAAATATACTCTACTATTGACGTGAGCTGTTCAGTTCTACAGTTGAATTTAAAATTGCACAGAAACTTCGTTATTCGATATTGATCCATCTTTTTCATTAAAAAAGATAAATATCTGAATAAATATCTAATAATATTCAAATCTTTAAAATAAAAAATAAAAAATATTCAAATAATGAAAACCTCGACCTTCTGTGGAACGAACCATCAATTCTCTGCTAACACCGCTAAGTCATTTAATTTAATCATCCTGCGAATTCTGCAAACATCATGTGAACATCGCAGTACGTATCGTCACATTGCTTCCCAATCATCCTTATAATTAAATTCATCAAATTAGATTAATGATTCAGCTTATTTAAACTAATGGATTTAATAATTAAATTGGTTCTTTTTTTTTTTTAATATAATAAATGTTACTATAAATAACTTAGTGTGTTTCGTTCTCCTACAAATTAGTGGTTAAATTAAAATTAATTACGGCAATGGAGTGAATGTCTTCGACTGATGATTAAGAAAACTCACACTCATCCTCATTTTCTATTAGGGTTAAAATTTAGGTCACAATTTTGCTCTCGATGTAGTTTAAATAATATTTAATTAATAAAATATTAAAATCATATTTTTTGCATGTAGAGAAAATATTAAAATTTATAATATATAAAAAATATTAAATAAAATTAATAGGTAGATGTTGGATTTTGTATATATTGGGAGGATGCTGCAAATCTTTAATTTGAAGAAAATAAAAACAATGATGATGGTGCACAAATAAATTGCAAAATATGTGTATCACACTCAATTTTTAGGTTCTATTCGCCCGACAAATCTATGTATATCGGATGCAAGCGAATCTCTTTTAGAATATTTTTGAAACTATGAAATGAACCGCACATTCTTATCAAATGTGACGATCAATTATATTTTATAGAATAAAATTTATTCATTTACTCTCATACACTAGAGAAAATAAAGAGTGATGTAGAAATAAATTTAACCGAAGTTTGATTGATGTAATGCATAAAATTTGAATATGTAATCTGCAATAAGAACCTTATATTTATAGAGAAACTCATAGAAATTGATGAAGAGTAACAACTCTTAAAAGAGTCTATACAATGTAAAATCTAAACTAGTATATACAAATAACGTTCGAAGAATAAAAATTTACGGCCAAAGGATTTGGTGGTTTTGCACAGCACATACAAAAATTTAAAAATAATAATAATTTTAAAAACGAATAGATTCAAGTGCAGATATCAATACCTTAAATACATTTTATATTTGAGTTTTAATTTTTGAGAAAAATCTCTTATGCACCGTCACCTGATTAAATTATTTTATTTTATTAATTACACTTCTTAATTAATATGTGTAATTAATAAAATAAAATAGTTTAAAAAGATAATTATAATGTAAAATAAAATAAATTAAAAGTGCATTTAATTAAATGTTTAATTTCTTAATCAAATTAAATTTAAAAAAAATCAAAAATAAATACATTTAAAACATATATAAAAATGTGTTTATTTTTTAATCAATAATGTTTTATTATTAAAAATAATATCATCTTGTGCTTTATCCAATAAAAAATGAGAGTAAAGCACTAATATTTCTTGCAACAGAAAATATTAACTAAGCAAAATATTTATAATGAAACAGATGAAATTAATATCTATTGAATCTAATTTCGAATGCATAAGTAACATAATACATGTATTTTGTAGTCTGAAATATAAACATATTTCATTATTTCCCCTCCATTTTATTCCTAAAATATCTTTACAGTAGTATAATTTTTATAGCTCAATAACTCTTTTATTTTTATAGAAAAAAATTTCATAAATAAATAATTAGAAATAATTTTAATAAAACAAACATTAATTACTACTTTAAATTTTAAAAACGTTAAATAAAAATGAAATTTTCCTAGAAAACGACACAAAAAGAAACGGATGGAGTAAATATATAAAATTTACTCTATTAATTCTTACATGTTTGTCACTTTTCTCTCACTCTTCCTAACCTTTTTATCTCTTTTTAAAATTTTCCCACAACCAAACAAAGCATACATACATATCTTTTGCACCACCGTCTTCAAGAGAAATCCAGGAAGAAAGAAAAAGCATGCAAAATGAAGATTTTGACATATCATAACGTATTTATGGTATTTTCGATTGCTCCTCGAACACTAGTTTCAAAATCATGCACCGATAAAAAAAATAAAAATAAAAGTACTAAAATGATTAATGAAACATAAACGGACCTAAGTACTCATTCTCGTAAAACATCCGAATTACTCATTCTTAACAAATATTAAACACTATTATTAGATTTGTTAATTTGGACACATATACTCCTCACATCTAATACTATGGAACTTGGTGTGTTGTATATAAATAGTAGATGACTCAATCAATATACTCTAATACCATTTTAGATTTTTATATTAGATTCAATCTATCATCACAAAACAGGTTTGTAAGGTTAGATGATACTACTCTTTATAAACTCTTTTCAAGCTCTATCGATTTTCAATATGGGACTTGAGTTTTTCGCAAAATAAACTACCAAATTAGGACCCGAAATTGTGAGCATATAGCAATTTGAGACCCCAAATTTGCAAATTAACAAAAGACTCATTAAATTAAACCATGTTAGTCAAATTGTTTCCATCGTTAAGTATGTTGAAGTGTCACATTAAATGACACTATGACTTGACCGTGATTAAACCATGCCGCATGAAGTATTTTGACGTCAAACGAATATTTTTGTGTGTGCTGCTCCATGTACCTCCCTTATCATGTGTTTTCTGGCCGCATGCTCCATCCTCTCCCTATCTCATGTTCTTGTTTGTTGCAATTTGCATAAATTTTCTTTAGATTGAAGATGAACTACTTCTCACAATACTAATATAAATTTTGTTGTTTCGAGTTTTGAAAAAAACAGTTGAAAAACAATTTGTACCACCGAAAATATTACTGGGTTGAGTCGCGGACTAGAATGTGTAATCCCTCCTATGTGGGACTTCTATTTTTCAATTCGCATACTAGTTCTATTTGTTCTTCATTTCCAACAAATTCATATACAAGTTTAAAGTATTTTGAACGGTACATCTTGCAACGGAGAACTAGAGTCAATATATCTAGCCCTAACCCGCTAAATAAGAAATTCGTATACAAGTTTAAAGTGTTTTGAATGGTACATCTTGCAACAAAGAATTAGATCCAATATATATAGGTTTCACTTGCTAAATAAGAAATTCATATACAAGTTTAAAGTGTTTTGAATGGTTCATTTTGCAACGAAGAACTAGAGTCAATATATATAGCCATGACTCATTTTCTTAAACTTACCATATTGGGTGATGTGGAACTTTTCCAAGATGCTTCAATCAATTCCAACAATCTCCACCTTGATTGAAATTGATACATCTTCCACTATGATCTATACTAACAACCACAGTTCCAAATAATTATCATACTCCACCATAATGAGTAAAATTTACTTGAAGACAAGTCATTCCAAATTTACATGTAAAAAACTAGACTGAAAATTGAGATGCAACTTCATGTTGACTTTCTCAAGAATCTATAGCCATCGACATATAATTTCATAACATTCCTTACATCAATGTCAACTAATGTCCATGTGTTATTACAAACCAACTACCAAGAACTTATCATTTTCTATAACATCACACTCTCCCATAATGAAGAAGACATAGCTTAAGTTGTTTCCATTTTGTGTTTTGTTAATTCCGATTGTATTGACATATCATTGACTTAATATTATTGACTTAATATTATTGACTTAAATTTTCCATAAGCCAAAATTGCTTCTCTCGTCAAATTTCTCGTTAAATTTCACATCACTTGAAAAACATGAAATTGCAATTGTATGTCGATTATAAATCATTCATCCGTTAAGTTCCAGAAAAATAAGTCACAATCTATCACTTAAGTACAAAATCTTCTCTAGCTATAACTTTTTCAAAATAACACTTTCATAATATCACCCTTCTTATGATTTGGAAGATAAAAAAATGCTCAAACTACATAATATATTAAGAATTTATTATTCCACTAAAACAAGAGTTGATGTTATGAAAAACAACATCATGAAAAGAAGAAAAGAAGAAAAGACGAATGTGAGAAGTAAACTTAAAATATTTTCAACTTAATTATCTTATAACGAGAAATTAACACAGATCAATATGTATAACTTTAATCTTTCACTCTTCCTTTATGATAGTTGAAACTTTTCCAAGATGTTCAAAAAAACTCCGGGTATCTCATTGAGTAACACTTTAAAAAGATACACAGTCAAACCATTGACCAATATACCAAAGCAATCAAAGGTGTGTATGATATATATTTGACTTAATGACGCAGTTGGAATCCAAAAAAGATTAGCAAGCGCTAAACCCGAAAGAACATATATCATACACACCTGAAAGGGCAAACAAAGCAATCAAAGGCTCTCCTGCGCTTGTCAGTAGCGACTTTGTTCTTCTGCCCAGTAGCCTCTAACTTCGCCCTGACAGCTTCCTTAACGGCTTGCACATCCTTGGCCATACTTTCAGCTGCGGTACTCACCCCGTGAGCCTTGGGTAGCACCACCAGATCAACCACATGCCGCAGTGGAGAAGTATAAACCAGAGAGAAAGACGATTTTCCTGTAGCTGAGTGCACTGCACTGTTGTAAGCAAATTAAACCTGGGGTAAAGCCATATCCCACTGCTTCGTCTTATCCCCGCAAACACTCCAAATCATATTCCCCAGCGTTCGGTTGGTGACCTCTATCTGCCCATCAGTCTGAGGATGAGCTGTAGAACTCCTATTCAGTGCAGTACCAAACATCCGCCATAGAGTAATCTAGAAATGACTGAGGAACTTGGTGTCTCGGTCTGAAGTGATGGACCTGGGGACTCCATGCAAACGCACAACCTCCTTGAAAAACAACTTGGCTATGTTGGATGCATCAGCGGTCTTTTTACAGACAATAAAGTGTGACATCTTCGAAAACCTGTCGACCACCACAAATACAGAATCTACTCCTCGCTGTGTACGAGGTAGCCCCAATACAAAGTCCATTGGAAGATCTAACTAGATATCATTAGGAACAGGTAATGGCATGTAAAGACCAGTGTTTTGAGTCTGACCTTTAGAAACTTGACAAGTGTAGTAGCGCTTGACGATAGTGCCCACGTCACGGCGCAAATGAGGCCAGTATTATCTCTCCTCCAGACTGGCGATGGTCTTATCTCTCCCCAAATGACCTCCAAGACCGCCACCATGCAGATCTCGAATCAACTTCTCCCTCAAAGAAGAATTAGGAATGCAGAGCTGATTCCCCTTAAACAGGTAGCCCTCTCGAATATGAAAATTTGCGCTGGGATGCTGATTTGTACACTTGAGTCACAACTCCTTGAACTCAGTATCAGACTCATATAGCTCATTTAGCAACTCAAAACCCACAATCTCCTGAGCTAAGGTACTCAACAAGGAAGCCCTCATACTCAACACATCTGCTACCTTGTTATGAGCGCCTGATTTGTGCTGAATGATAAATGGGAATTTCTACAGAAAACTCACCAAGCGAGCATGCATCTTGTTTATCACCTTCTGAATATGGAGGAACTTCAGTGCAAGGTGGTTAGTGAACAAGATAAACTCCCTCTGAATCAGATAATTCTCTCATTGCCTCAAATCTCGAAATATTGCATAAAACTCCTAGTCATAAGTGCTCCACTTCTTCCTGGCGTCGTTCAGTTTTTCACTAAAGAAGGCCACTGGCCGCTTCTCTTGTGAAAGTACAGCACCTACCCCTACTCCACTAGCGTCACACTCTACCTGAAATATCTTGTCGAAGTTAGGTAAAGCGAAAACTGGTGTTGTGCAAAGCTTCTCCTTGATCATCGCAAAGCTCTGCTTTTGTTCAGGTCCCTAATGGAACTTTCCTTTCTTCAAGCACTCAGTGATAGGCGCAGCAATGGTGCTGAAGTCGCGCACAAACCTCCTATAGAAGGTAGCTAGTGTTGGAACCAAGTTGGTTCTAAGTACTTAGGATTTTGATGTTTACAAAAGCACTCCATGTAATCTTATTTTGTACCTTGAATTATTACATTAAATGCCACCAGAAGATAAAGTTTCCAGAGACAGAAGATGAGTTACCAGAGGATAAAAACATACCAGAGGATACACCTCCAGAAGACACCAGAAAATGCATCCAGAAGGTACCAGAGGATGCATCTTGAAATTACCAGAGGATATACCTGGATGTCAAAACACCACCAGAGGATATCTTTCCTGGCCCAGATCAAAAGGAAGCAAAGTCAGAAGAAGACCTAGACCAGACCTGAGGGAAGCCTGCCAGAGGGAGAGTTGTTCCAGACCAGAAGATATCATAAGTCAGACTTAGTCCAGAAGTTATTCTGACCAGAAGATAGCTTGGCAGTGAAATGATAAACAGTCCAGACTTAATCCAGACTTTATCAGAGGATAAATTAATGGGTCCAGAACAAGAGATTTAATCCAGATTTGACCCAGACCAGAAGATAGCATGATTTAGAGTATGAAACTCAGTCAAGATTAGAAGAAATGATGTCCAGATTTACTCCAGACCTGATCCAGATCAAGAGGTAAATGTTCATAATTAAATATCCTTTGTCCAGATTTAATTTCAGTTCAATCCAGATCCAGTTCAGAATTGGTCCAAATCAGAGGGAAAAAGTTCAGATCAATGGTCAAGATTTAAGTATATGGCCTAGTGTTGGCCGAAATCAGAAGGTCAGAATGTGTGGTCCAACATTGGCCAAGATCAGAGGATCACAGCAGATCAGTTTGCTAGACCAGGTTGGCCGAGATCAGAAGATCAGAAAGTGCGGTCCAGTGTTGGCCGAAATCAGAGGATCACAACAGATCACTTAGTATGGTCCAGATGTGGACTAGAGAAGAAGATCAAATGGTCCAGATTTAATCAAGATGATAATCAGTGGAGATTTGATTAAATTTGATCAAAGTATTAAAAGGATTTGATACAAAAATAAGTTGAAGTCGTATGGGAATTCTGAAGCTATTGGCGGGAAGAAAGATTTGTTCTAGAATTAATTAAAGACAGAATTGACCCAAGTTATTTATGAAAGCAAATCTGGAGCTAAAAAGATATGTTTTTTATTTAAATTAAGTTCGATTGGTCAAGGTATTTTTGCAAGAGAATCCAGAAACATACAGCTCGAATTTCAGCTTGGAAGAGACCCGAACTCACATCTATAAAATGAGGCTCAAGACTGAAGACTCAGTATCGAAAATCACAAAAGTGTCATACACTTCCAAAAGCAAACAGTCAAGTTTTCAGTGAGGTTAACTGTGAGTTCCAGCTTTCCAGAAGCAAGCACTCGTGCTATTTTCTTTCCCTTGTATTAGATCTAAGTTGTTGAGATAGAGTCTACAATCTGAGGGAGTCAGAAGGGGTAGCAGATTACTTGGCAATTAGATTCAAGGCGTTGTAATTCCTTCTACAATCTGGGGTTGTCAGATTGGTAGGAGAAGTCTTGACTTAAGAAATCAAGGTGTTGTATTCCTCAAAAGTCTAGGATTGTTAGACTGTTTGAGAAGACTGGCTTGGAGGGTCAGTGGTATTGTTGTAATTCAAGGTTTTGAATTAGTGAAATCCTTCAAGGTGAAGGGACTGGACGTAGCCTCGTTAACGGTGAACCAATATAAAATTATGTGTTGTTATTTTTACTTTATATCCGCTGCTAACTCTGTTTTATTCATACATCAAGTTTTTTTTTTTAAAACTGCAAAAATAGAAAAAGTATTCAAGTTAGTCAAACACAATTCAACCCCCCTTCTCGTGTTTGCACCTTCAGCTAGGCGATGGAAACTGCGTACTTCCGTCACAGACTTAGGTGCAGGCCAGTTTCTGATAGCACTCACCTTCTCTTCGTCCACCTAAATCCCATCTTCACCAACAACAAAACCCATAAACAACAGCTTGTTGGTACAGAAGGTGCACTTTTTCAGGTTGATGTATAACTGGTTCTCTTGCAAGACATGTAGCACTTGCTTCAAATGCCTTAGATGATCATCCTTGGTCTTGCTATAAATCATAATATCATCGAAGTAAACCACCACAAAAGAACCAATAAAAGGGCAAAGAACCTGATTCATCAGCCCCTTGAATGTACTGGGGGCAATGGATAACCCGAAAGGCATGACCAACCACTCGTAAAGGCCATCCCTGCTCTTGAAAGGTGTCTTCCATTTATCCCCAGGTCTAATTCGAATATGATGATAACCACTTCGTAGATCTATCTTCGAAAACACCTTAGACCCTAATAGCTCATCAATCATGTCCTCCAGACGAGGAATGGGAAATATGTACTTGTTGTTGGTTATGCTATCAACGCACATCCGCCACTGATTGCTCTTCTAGGGCACCAAAAGCACTGGAACTACACATGGGCTCATACTCTCTCTAATGAACCCTTTCTTCAGCATATCCTCAATCTGCTCCCGCAATAATGAGGCAGGTTCGACAGGCTAGAACCCATAATTAAATCAATTTGATGCTGAATATCTCGCACAGGAGGCAAGTCGCTGGGTAGCACATCCGAGATCAACTTCTCAAAATCCGTCAAGATTTCCTGCACCTCTTTCGGTGGTTCAGGCTCCCCTTTCATAGCACTCAGCAAACCCTTGACCACCACTAGGCAAAACCACTTAGTTTCCTTGAAGGCCTCAGTCAGGTCATGCTCATCCTGCGTCATAACAAGAAAACTGGACTAATCCTTCCCTGTTTGTCTATTAAAGCCAGAAATCAGGGCCATAGCTATCTTGTGCGTTCGCCATGTGAACATCATCACATTTGAAGGTGCAAACACGAGAAGGGGGGTTGAATTGTGTTTGACTTAACTTGAATCTTTTCCTGTTTTAATACTTTCAAAACAAAACTTGATGTATAATTAAAACAGAGTTAGCAGCGGATAAAAATAAAAATAAAAACTCACAGATTTTATACTGGTTCACCGTTAACGAGGCTACATCCAGTCCCTTCGCCTTGAAGGATTTCACTAATTCAATCTTGAATTACAACCTTGCTACTGACCCTCCAAGTCAGTCTTCTCAATAGTCTAACAATCCTAGACTTCTTGAGGAAAACAACCTTGTCTTTAGCCAATCTGACAACCCCAGATTGTAGAAGAAATCACAACACTATGAATCTAATTGCTAAGTACCTTGATACCCTTTCTGATTCCCTCAGTTTGTAGACTCTACTTCAACAACTTAGATACAACCCTATCTAATTGCCAAGTACCCTGCTACCTCTACTGACTCCCTCAGATTGTAGACTCTACTTCAACAACTTAGATTTGCCACAATGGAAAGAAAATAACACGAGTACTTGCTTCTTGAAAGCTAAAACTCACAATTGACTTCTATGAAAATTTGGGTGTTTGTTGCCTTTGAAGTGTATGACTCTTTTGTGATTTTCCATACTTTATTCTTCAGCATTAAGTCTCTATTTATAGTTGAACTTTAGAACTTCACCGATGCTTTACTTCTGCAATATATTTCGATTAATCTGTTTTGAAAATATTCTGGAGTAGTTTGCTCAAATTCTGTTTTGAGCCTTTTGCTCACTGATCTGTTTTGAACATTTTGCTCTGCTTCTGTTTTGAGCATTTTTCTCAGATTCTGTTTTGAGCCTTTTTCTCCAATTCTGTTTTGAGCATTTTTTTTCTCAGATTCTTTAATCCTCATGATCAAATCTGCACCATTGGATCTTAATGTGATAATCCACATCTGGACCAGCCTATTTGATATTATGTGATCCTCTGATTTCAGCCATTCCTGGACCACACTTCCTAACCCTCTGATTTTGGCCACCACTGGGCCATGGTCTGATTTTCTGATCTGGACCATCACTGAACCAAATAATTATTTCTGAACCATTGATCTGGAAATTTTTACTCTGATCTGGACAGATTCTAGACTTTGGTATGGAACAAACTGAAATTAACTTGAACAAAAAATATTTCAGTCTGGACATTTTATCTTTAATTTTGGACCAGGTCTGGATTGATTCTGGAACTCATTTTTTTTGGTCTGGACTTAGTTCCATGCCCTGAATCATGCTATCTTATGATCTTGGCCAAATCTGAATTGATCCTTTTGTTCTGGACTCACAAACATACCTTCTGGTCAAGTCTTGAACAATTCTGGACTGTGTAATTTTTCACTGCCATGCCATCTTCTGGTCAGAATAACTTCTGGAATAAAATTGATATTTGACTCCTATTTGTCTGGAACAACTCTCCTTCTGGCAGGCTTTCCAATGGTATGATCCATGTTTCATTATGATTTTTTCTTCCTTCTGTTCTGGGCCACCAAACATATCCTCTGGTGATGTTTTGACATCTTGGAACATCTTCTGGAAATTCCCGAATTCATTTTCCTTTGATCTCTGCTTCTGCTTCCTTCAGTTTCTGGGGCATTTAACTTAATAATTCAAAGTACAAAATAAGTTTACATTGAGTACATTTGTAAGCATCAAAATCCTAAGTACTTAGAACCAACTTGGTTCCAACAACATTATCTCTGCCTCTTTACGTGATATCATTGTCATACTGCCAAGGTCACCACAGTAGGACATGAAACACATCCATATTCAGAACATCACACACTACTTCTTCCTTGTAATGCCTTCCGATTGAAATATGCACCTTGCAAGTCTGCATCACCTTGACCTGCGAACTCTTACTCACCCAACCCAAAGCATAAGGCTTGGCATGCAGTTCTGTTGTCAACTCTAGGTATTCCACCAGCTTCTAGGAGACCAAGTTCTCTGTACTCCCGTTATCCACGATCAGATTACACACCTTATTCTTAATAGAACAGTGTGTTTTAAAAAGATTCTTCTTTTTCCCCTCCTTCTTTGAAGACAACAGGACTCTCTGCAGCACAAAGTTCACCGCTTCTTCAACTTCTTCTTCAGCGAACTCAACATCGTCATACTCGTTTCCTTCTTCCTCTTCCTCAGACTCCTCATTCAAGATTGCAGTCGTTCTCCTGGAAGGGCAAACATTCGACCTGTGACCCTGCCCACCGCAACGGAAACACTTATCTCCCGTCGGTTTCATGTATGGGTTGGCTGACTTCTGCTTCGCTCTCTTGTTGGGCGTATCACTACTGATTCCACCAGTTCCCTTTGCCGATGAGTTAGAATCCTTAGCAGCAACACTCTTATCCTTATCACCCGCAACTTCAGAATTACCCTGCAGAGTGAATCTGCGAAAAAATGAGAAATTTCTGGGGGATTTCTCTATCAGTTCCACTTTCAAGGCTTGCGTAGAGGCCTCCATCACAGTCCAGACAGTCTGCAGACCCATCTTCTCCTGGATCGACCCCTTCAAGCCATTAATATAGCGAGTCACCTTCTGACCCTCAGTTTCCCCTAGTTTGTTGTGTTCTGAGAAACGGAGGAACTCTGCTGTGTACTCGGTCACGCTCCTTCTACCCTGAACGCAATCGATATACATCTTGTACAGAATCTGCTCATAATCTTCATGCAAGAAACGCTCTAACATCAACTGTTTCATTCCCCTCCACGTTCTGATTGGCGCTTTTCTCTAGCGCTGCCTCTGAACAACAAGCTTATCCTACCACACAGCAGCAGTGCTCTTCAATCGAATTGCCACCATCTTCACCTGCTTGTTTTCTGGCACACCCATCACGTCGAAGAACCGATCAACATCAATCTGTCAATCCAGAAACTCTTTAACCCCCATAGTTTCATAGAACAACGGGATATCAGCCCTAACTCTGTAGTCGTTGTGATTCTGTTGATTTTCGCAACCCTGATTCTCCTCTGGGATCTCTTCTTCGGAACTAGAGTCCAATTCAACACGAGCCTGCAAGCCTCCATGTGGACGCCTGAGCGGTTCTTCTCTCCTGCCTCTGTCCCTCCTATCATTGATGGCGTTCATTTGATCCGTCAAAGTCGCCATATGCGTAGTCAAAGTAGTAATGGCCGTGGTAAAAGCTGTGGTGATACCCTCGATGTCTGCTCTTGTGACTGGTTGATCTCCCATGGATGTTCAAGCTACGAAAAGAAACAGGAGAAAGCCTGCTTTGATACCACTTGACGCAGTCGGAATCACAAAAGATTAGCAAGCGCTAAACCCGAAAGAACAAACAAGTTCGCAAGCGACAAACCTGTTTCGATAAAGCTCTGGAATCCACCAGAAGAGAGAAAACTCTCGAAATCGAGTATTCAATTAAAAAAGGTTCACCCAGTTACAACGTAGAAAGTCTTTAAATACCTAATCGAAACCTTAGCACGAAAATTGGGCAAAACAGGAAAAATCCAAAATTACATAAAAAACTTAAAATGTTGATTTGAGACCCAAGACAAAAAACTGTTAAGAGATCAAACATGTGTTTGCTTTTACATTGAAAACTCGAGACACACGGAGTAATACCACAATCCGTCAAGTTTCTCATACGGAAAAGAAGGATAATGATGTTAAGTTATTTCTCAAATTATTTTTAACATTGTCAAGTCACCCTAAACGTATGATTTTTAATGCAAATTGGACCAACACAAAAAATAAATCACCTCAAAAACTAAAGTATATATGTGTGAAACTTAAAAATGAGTTTCTAAATAAATAAAAAAGTTTAATTGCATTTATAATCCCTATATTTTAACTAATTTATGAAATTATTTCTTTTATTTTTAAATTTGACAGTTTTAACATCTCATTATTTATTTTTTATCTAAAAATAGCGACGTGAAATACATTAAACATTGTTATATATGATATGATACTATAGAATAATTAACATCCATAAAATTATAATAAAATAGTCTAAAAACTTAATTTTTTAATTTCAAATTTTTTTCATTTTTGTAATATAACCAATGACATGAATTTATTAATACATCTAAATAATTTTATATCATCAAATTGTATGTCTCATTATTTAAAATATAAAAAATTATTTTTTAGTTAAAAAATCTGACAGAAAAATCAATGTTATCAACTTTTAAAATAAATGAACCAATTTCGTGAATTGCTAAAAATAGAGAGATTAAAATTACAATTAAACAAAAAAATTAACGAACCAAATAATTATTTGGGACTCTTTGGTTTGGTGGTTTGGAGAGTTAGTGACAAAAAAAATCATATATTCAACTACTTCATCTAACAAAATTAATATTTAATTGCTAATTTTGGTATTTTTAAAAAATTAATAAACCAAAGTAAAATAAAATCAAGGACTAGAGTTTATCCTTTTAAAACAGAGACCATACTTTATCCTTAATTTATTTTGAGAGAAGGTCAAACTGTGCATCTAAATATCTCAGACTCTTCATACTATATAGTAGTATATACTGTATACTATGTTTTATTGTAAACAAATAGATAGTGTTGATTACAAGGTCATCTATGAAGTCATATTCCAGCAAGAGAATGGGTTGACATCAGTTTCTGCGTTCAAAGGTCACTGTCAGTTTGAAACTAATACAACTATTATATTTGAGCACTTAGTTTTTTTTTTTTTTTTTTCATTTGAATAAGATTTATTTATTTATTTATCTTTGTTTCTATCAAATCATTAATATATAACATTAATAGTTATATTTTTTTTCTGATGGTCTAATAGATATTTTGATGTCCATCAAACTTTTTCCAAATAAATAAATGTATATAGAGAGTATGTGTCCTCCATTTGTCAAATATTTTATGAAGAATGAAATCTAAACAAAATTTAATTAATTATATTATATTACTTATACTGAAAGACAACTATTCTATTTAATATTCATAAAAAAATAAATCTATTTTTTTGAGCAACCACATATGTGACTAATAAATTTATTATTTAAAATCAATAAAACCTAAATTAATTGAGAGATAATTTAAATATAGTTAACATATCTTTTTATATTAAATAAAAAATAGTTAAATTCTGTTAATAATTCATTTCAAATGAAGTAATCGGTGAATTCTCATATTTTGTTAACAATACTTGTGTAGTCTTAAATATAAACCAAAATTAATTAATTATAATACATTGGATGTTATTATTCCTACAATATAATTTCATAAATTTATAATTATGTTTTGAATAATTCTTTTATTCTCATGGAACAAGTTCCTATGAGGAGTAATGTAGACAATACAATTAATTTTTTTGATTATTTTAGATAAATTAAATGTGATCAAGTATTTCTCTTAAATGATGAAGTTTTTTCCCCCTTAGATATATGAGACAATAGGGAGTAAGCAACAAAAAAGTTCTAATTTTGTGATCTTAAATATAAAAAAAAAAGTAACTAATTTTACTACAATTCATACTATTATACCTATAATACCCTTTCGTTAATTTAGATTTAACTTTTCTAATACTCTTTTTTTCTCATGAAATAAGTTCCCATTCGTTAATTTAGATTAAACTTTTCTAATAACTCTTTTTTTTTTCTTCATAAAATAAGTTCCCATGAAGGATAACTTAGAGAGTACAATTAATTTTTTTTTATTACTTTAAACAAAATAAATGAGACTAATTACAACTTTTCTTAAAGGGTGTGAGTACTTTTGTGCTTATATATGAGATTATAGTTTGTACTTGATAAAGGTAATTTAGTATATTATTATTATTATTATTTCTCTTTCATTTATATTTATTTTTTAATATGTATGAATTAGGAGTGTATAAAGGACGGATTAGGTCGAGTTTATTGTATCCCTTATTCGATCCTAATATTTGATCAGACCAATTTTTAGGTCTTAACTCGTTCCTTAATCCTATCAAACCCGATTAATTGTTGGTTCAATAAAGACAGAACGAAATAAGATGAGATTGAGTTGTGTTGGAACCAAGTAGGTTCTTTCAATTACAGTTTTGATATTAACAAAAGTATTTTATGAAAATCATATTTTGACTTAGAAGAAGAATGAAAAATCAGAGGATGACGTCAGCAGAAGATACCTCTAGAAAATACAACCAGAAGATACCTCTAGAAAATACAAATCAGAAGCAGAAGATGTCATCAGAGGATGACGTCACCAGAAGATATGGCTAGAAGATATCACCAGATGATACATCTAGAGGATACCAGAGGATACCAGAAAATACCTCCAAAGGATACCAGAAGATACCTCTAGAGGATACCAGAGGATCCCATCAGAAGCAAGAATCAGAGGACGTCATTAAAGGCAAATTTCAGAGGATATCATCAATCAATCAGAGGGAAGAAACAATGACATTATTAGAGGATATTATTCATGGCCAAAATCAGAAGGAAGCATAGTCCAGAAGGAGACTTGGTCCAGACCAGAAGGAAACATGGTCGAGAAGGATACTTGGTCCATACCAGAAGGAAGCATGTTCAGGAGGAGACTTGGTCCAGATCAGAAGGAAGCATAGTCCAGAAGAAGATTTGGTCCAGACTAGAAGGAAACATGGTCCAGAAGAATACTTGGTCCGGACCAGAAGATAGCATGGTCCAGAACATATCACATGGTTCATATCAGAAGATCACAGGTCCAAATCAGAATATCACATAGTCCAGATCAGAAGGTTACACTATCCAGATCAGGAAACAGAATGGTACACATCAGATCACATGATCTAGACTTGGTCCAGATCAGCAGATCATATGGTCCAGATTTAAATCATGATGCAGATCAGTGAAGACTTAATTAAAATTCGAAGAAGACTTGATTGATTTTTGATAGAAATATGATCAAAGTATTAAGGAGATTTGATTCAAAAATCAAAGAAGACCTACAGGAAATATGAAGGAAATTTGAGCAAAGAAGATATGGTTCAAAATTAAAAAGAAACAGAATTGACCAACAGAATGTTCAAAGGAAATATGAGAAGATTCATCTTGAAATTAAGCTTGGACAAAGCTCATATTGCAGCTATAAAAGGAGGCTTCAGGCCGCATCAATAGGCATCGAAAAGTAGAAGAACTCAAGCGTAAAATCCAAATTCATCTTAGAGTTCATATCGATCGAAAAACACAAAACTCAAGCTTTAAATTCAAAGTCATTTAAGAGTTCAAAAGAGAGAAACACTTGAGTGCAAAAGAAATATTCTCTAAGTGATTTTTTCGAGAGTGAGAAACAGTGCAACAATCAGCTTTCCAGAAGCAACTAAAGAGTGTGAAAAACAGTGCAACAATCAGCTTTCTAAAAGCAACATTGCAAAGTTCCAAACCCTTGTAATCTAACCCGATAGCGGTGTAGATTCCGTCTTCAATCTGGGGTTGTTAGATTGGTAGGAGAAGACTTGACTTGTAGGGTCAAGGTATTGTTATCGTTCCTCAAAAGTCTGGGGTTAGGCTGTTTGAGAAGACTTGGCTTATAGGTTCAAGGTGTTGTTATTCCTCAAAAGTCTGGGGTTGTCAGGCTGTTTGAGAAGACTGGCTTGGAGGGTCAGGTGTTGTAATTCAAAGTGTTTTGAATTAGTGGATTAAAGCCTTCGGAATGAAGGGACTAGATGTAGCCAAGTTAATGGTGAACCAGGATAAATCGTTGTATTCTTATGCTGTTATTATCCGCTGCTAATTCTGATTATTTATTCATCAAGTAATTCACATCAACATTCGTCAAAACAACAAAAAGAATTCAAGTTTGGAAAACACAATTCAACCCCCCTTTCTTGTGTTTGCACCTTCATGTTGGTCCTAAGACAAGTCGCCAACTAGTAATTCTTGAAAAAAAATTAAGAAAAAAAAATTAAAATAACTTATAGCAAGTCACCTACAATTACCACTTGTCAATTAATTCCAAAGTAGTCATAACATTGTCATACAAAATACAAATCATTTAATCAAAACAATTAACCTACTACCTACTTGACTCATAGATCTTTCACCACATAATAGTCTTTCTCTTTAATCAAGAGTAGTATCAAACTAATATTGTAATAATAATAATAATAATAATAATAAGGATGCAGAAAAAAAGTGAATATGCAGTTGCATGGAGTATAAATAATGTAGGGAAGAGAATTTTTCAAACTCTAAATAAAGTTAGTGCAGTGGAATCAATAATAAGGTAAAATAATAAATAAAAAAATCTCTTGTGCTTAATCTATTTTAGGACGGGACGGATAACTTGGAAGGTGGCCTGAGCCCGATCATTTTTTTACTTTGTCTATGTCCTATCTTATTTTTTGTCATTTTGTTTTATAGGTCAGACCCAACCCATTGTTTATGGGTCAAGTCGGGTTCGTGGGACGAATTAGGTCTTGTACACCCCTAGTATGAAGCATATGATGCACTAATTGCATTGCATGACACAAGTAATTGTTACCATCCTATAAAATGCTATAGTCAAAGATGCTTAAAACTTTTAACAAATATGGTATTTTTATTTATAAAAATTAATAAAAAATAAATAAATTTTTGTTGATATGTTTAAAGCTAGGGCTTTGACAACATTACTCTTGGATCGCACTCTCTATAAATTGAGTTATGATGAGTAGGGGCTAAAATATGCTGGTGGTATGAGCTAGGTCGGATATGATGTATTACTTATCATATATCAATTTTTAAGGTATGGTTTGATCTTTTTTCAAGCATATCAAGGTTTGAAATTTTATTTAAAAGTCTACTTCACTATTTTTTTATGAAAGTTTGTACCACTAAAGTAGTGAGTGGTGTAAAGTTATGAAAATAGACTAACAAATTAATATGTTAATGAACTTAAGTGCTATTTTGATATCTAACTTGACCTTTTCGAGAATCTAACGTTATATCACATCATATTTCAATTATATTTTAGAATTTAGAGTTCTAATAGGTATTGATTTATCTACTAAAATTAGAAACAAAGTTTGGGTTAAAAGATAAGATTACGTTTTTCTTGTTAATGTTGAATATGAGAGTCTGACTCTTTTTTATTCACATTATCATGACAATTGTCACACTCTTTTCACTTGTAAGCTTGTTAAAGTGGATTAAGAGAAAGTGATACCTCAGAAAAAGCTTAAATATATGGTAAGTAAATATATCCATGTCCAGAATGAGAGTTTAACTAAAAGAAAAGAGACTCGAGTGATAGTGTTTAATATGTTCTTATGCCAATTGTGAGGATTAAATTATACACCTAATAAAAAATTTCTTTTGATATTTGTAAACTCCACTGCATTAAAAACTATTGTTGATGAGGAAATTGTTATCATCGATATCTTACAACAGGATGCTCAATTGGATGAATATACAAACATTGAAGAGGAAGGAAATCATTAGTCAAAGGAGAATTTGAGTTTATTTGATGTTGAGAGTTCTAAAATTGTACTTTAGTAATCTTTGAAATCATCTTGTCTCATCTCATTTCATTCAAAGGTTATGGTGGCTAGTATGACATATGAAAATGTTTTTTTGTCACCAATGATGATTTGAATCATTAGATTGCTCATAACTTAGAAGTATTGCAGTATTTTTTAAAAGATAGATAAGCTAACGTAAAAAAAAAATAAAAAATATATAAATGATGAAGAGAACACAACAACTATTAAATATTTGTGGAATGTTGATTTTTAAAGTAACGAAAAAAATATACAAAAAGAAGCGTAGTTATACAATTTCTGCTCAAAGGTTTGTAATGAAGTTAATTAGAAGAAATTTTTTTGAATTTTGAATTTTTTTCTTTATTTCTTTCTTTTCTTGGGTTATAAGTTTATGTCTTTCAGTTTTTGTTTCTCATTTTTATTAATAAATCTACAAAAAAAATTTTGTTGCAAATTGGGTATCATCTTTGGTTAAATTAGAACTGTGTCATCTTATATAAGTGTTCTTTGGGAACAAAACTTAACATAATAATAATTATAGTAAAAAATATTTATAATTAAATCAGTTTGTCTAGTGTTTATTATAAAATATTTTTAACCAAATAAACTCTTAAACAAATTTTGATTTGAATTTTATAAAAAATGTTTAATCCAATTTAATAATTAAACGAAAGACTTGTATCTTCTATCGTGTGCTCTCACTTATTCCTACCCCTAAAGTTCATTTTTTTTTACCAATAAAAAAAAAAAAAAAATCCGCCTTAAACTTGGCACCACTTTTTGATTTGTATTTCTTATTTAAAAAACGATAAAAAGAAAGGGAAAGCAAGAAAGAAGAGAAAGTGGATACTTTCCATGAACCATTCCACCAAGCGGCTAGATGCACATATATGATTGCCACGTAGCAATTCCCAAATTGGAAGTTCCACACTGACGTGGCAATGTTATGGGTCCTGATCCCTCCATAAATACCCCTTTGTATTCCTCTCCCTTGTTCTTCTCACTTCATTCATTCACTGCTTCTCACACTTCTTCTTCCTTTTCTCTTTCCCATAACCCTTTCATCATCATCATTTCTTCCATCCTTGAGAGTGAGAGAAAAACAAACAAACAAACAAACAAACTACGTAATAATGCCAACAACAACAACAGCAACGGCAGCGTTTGGTGATGTAGAAAATTCAAACGGAAACTCATCTAATACTCATGCCCCTCCCAAACATAGCTCCCGAGAATCACGTGAACTTCCTCCTTTACTTTCTTCTTCTTACCCAATCACTCTTAAGGTACACTATAATTATTCAATTTACAATTACAACTACTGCAACAAAAATAAAACGCATTAATCTTTACTTAAAAGAAAAAAAGAGATTAATCTATAAGTTTATTTCATTTCATTGAGTCGTGAATTTGACTCGTCATTATGGGACATGACTCGGTTGACCCATCTACACTACATATGTCTTTTTCATTATTGTTTGAAACCATTAAATTAAATTAAATAATTAATAATTAAAATGAAGTTTGAAATTTATTTTTTATGTTCATGCAAAGCAGTTCATGGACGTGGGATACCGATTGAAGATAGAGAGCCAAAAAGCACAAGGAGGGTGCATCAAGAAATTATTTACAACGCTCGAATCATCACCGTCTGATCAAAGATCAACGGCAGGAGCAACACAAGAGCGAATCGTTCTTAACGGGGTAACGGGTGTAGCCTATCCAGGAGAGATCCTAGCCATCCTGGGCCCATCTGGGAGCGGAAAATCGACGCTCCTAAACGCACTCGCAGGGAGACTCCATGGAAACGGCCTCACAGGAACAATCCTCGCTAACTCATCGAAACTCAACAGAACGATTCTCCGACGAACCGGTTTAGTAACTCAGGACGATATTCTCTACCCTCACCTAACGGTTCGCGAAACACTGATTTTCTGCTCCATGCTGCGCCTCCCGAGGGCGCTTCCGCGCGAAGTGAAGGTGGCGGCGGCGGAGTCGGTAATCACAGAGCTAGGTTTAAGCAAGTGCGAGAATACTATAATTGGCAACAGTTTCATCCGTGGCGTTTCCGGTGGAGAGAGGAAGCGCGTGAGTATTGCTCACGAGATGTTGGTGGACCCGGCGCTTTTGATCTTGGATGAGCCTACCTCTGGATTGGACTCAACGGCGGCGCATCGCCTTTTGTCGACGCTGGGATCGTTGGCGAGGAAGGGGAAGACGGTGGTGACGTCGTTGCACCAGCCATCAAGTCGTGTATACCAGATGTTTGACAGAGTGATTGTGTTGTCTGAAGGTCAGTGCCTGTACTACGGCAAAGGAACCGACGCCATGCGGTATTTTGAGTCGGTTGGATTCGCGCCATCCTTTCCGGTAAATCCGGCTGATTTTCTGCTCGATCTCGCTAACGGTACGTCAAATTCATTGTTTATGCTTTTCTTTTTACATATTTTTTTTTAAAGAATATTATTATTATTACACTAAACATAAATAATTTACTTTTTTATATATTGATGGATAAATACAGTTATAACGGGCACCGTAGATAAATTGTTAAATCATATCTTATCATAGATGTTTGTTGAACTATATTAGAATTTTTCATAAAAAACAAAACTCTTCAAGTCAACTATATTCGAAATTAATAGTACAACAGTGAGATATTAATTATTTGGACGAGGGTATATCCGTTAATTAAACTAGTCATGAATAGTTTCATTTTGAACCCAAGTTAGTTAGTGTGAATTATTAGCATTGTGAAGAAATGTTGTGGGAGGAGTTTGTTTTCTTGTGGAGAAAAATTGAGGTGAAATATAACTGACGATGACGCTGCTTGAAGATCTTTTTAGGTTAGACTTTTTAGAATATGGGCATGGTGGATTAAATTTTGATAGTGAAGTAGAACGTCATTAAAGACATTAAGTTAGGCAACACTGTGGCAGGCACTATTTAATGTAATTCTACGTTGCTATAATTGCCTCCCATGGATACGACACTCCATGATATTACATATGGTCACTTGGTTTTTGCCACTATGATATTTCTTCCCACGGGTCCCTTGATAGAGATATCAACTTTGATATTTAGACCCTAAGTTAATAGGTTCTCATATAAAATTTGTTTAAATGCTTTTGGTCGTTTTTTTTTTCAATGGAAGAAAAAAAATAAAAACTAAGTTCTCTTTAAGTCAATATCAAATAACAAACTAAAATTAGTTGGGATGACATTTAAATTGTAGGAAAAATTCATATCATAATGATAAATATGAGTGACATGAATAGTCTAATGTGAGATTCGAATAAAAGAAAGCACTTCGTTCAGGAATGTTAGTCCTATTTTACTTAAAACTAGATTTTAGTTTTTTTAAATTTAAGGTTTTAATTAAGGTATATTTTTATGATATGCCATATTTATGAATGATGTATAATTATATTTAATGATGTGACATTATTGATTTTGACAAAAAATTATGGATTTCAAAAGAATAAATTTACATTTAACAATTAAACTATAAAATGTTGTATCAAGTTTCTTGAGTTGTCCATTGTTTGAGGTCCAAGTTAATAATGTTACGTAATTAAATATAATTTTTTATAATTAATGAATACGACACATCATAAAAATAAACTTCAAATTAAAAAAAAAAAAGGAAAAATCTTGAAAAATCTTAAATAGGAGAACTAAATTCATATTTCATTAGACAAAAAATGCATTTAATCCAACAAAATAATATTGTTATGTTTTAGTGTTTCTTGTCGATGGTTGTCCATTCTTATTCTACTACTATGTACTATTGTTATAGTGGCGAGAGATGTTGTGATCTTAGAATACTATTGAATTTAATGAAAGTTATTCTTTAGGTATGCAAGGACAGAACAATAACGATTTATTGCATTGAGTGGAACACATCGATTAAAAACGTAATGGGTTTTGATTTTCGCATCAAAATTGGGATGCTTTTTATTTAAACAATTACATGATGATGCTTACCACGTGTCCATCTTTTTTGGAACAGTATTTACATAGCCAGTTAGAATTTCTTCTTCCAGAGCCAACATGATTTGATTCCTTATGCTTCCTCTCTTTCACTCAATTATTTCCACTACAGTTTCTTCTTAGCCACTACCTCCTCCGGTGAGGCATTATATTTTTTCCCTTGAAGCTAAGTAGCACTTTTGATATGAAAAATAAGTCCATATGATTTTAAATAGGATATCTATGTTGTGAAACTGAGAAGGCTGATCAATTTTTATTCTACTAGTAGTATTAATTAACACATTATATATACACACACACCTAATTATTCATAGTGAGTACAGTTTAAAATAGAAATAATCGGTTTTGCACACCAAATAAAACCATACAGAAATCAATGACGTTTTCAATTTTCCAATCAGATTGGGCTTGGTACCAAATTTTGTTGTGTGGGTCCTGATATGTTCCAAAATTAAAATAAAAATAATTGAAAGGCGTATGATGCACTAAGAGGCATGGCCCCTTCTTACTAGAACCATCAACCGTGTCCTTTTCCACTGGAATAGCTTAATTGATCTAAATGTCCTTTACTAAGGATAAAATTCAGAATAAAAAAACACTTTTGTTTTTACGTCCAAAATATGTATTTGTATTGACTATCTTTTGTAGCAGGGGAATGGATAGATAGGCCAAGACAACACAAATTATTAGAAAGAAACCTGTTGCAGATTTTAGCACACATTGTTATCACAAAGTCATAAATAAACCACACTTTATTTTCCAATTTCCATCTTATACTTTTGTATTGGTTTTCCTTTTTGACAAATAATTTTTTTAGCTACACGTCTTTCTTTCTCTGTTTATCAGGCAAGTTCAAACATGTTAAGTCAATAATGTTCAACAAGTGATGTGATTTTAGTAGAATTAATGTTATAATGAGATATTAGACTAATGTAGCTATGTGGACCAAAGCTATATATTATATTGGTCAAAGGAGAACGTGCATATTGTTATAAAATTGGTAATGCTTGAGTAGTGGATTGAACTTTAGTTGTAGATAACTGGTCTCTCTTCTACATGTGTTAGGATTGGAATGTGCTTCTTTTGGTATAGATCATTGGTTGATTTCACTAAGAAAATTCTAGCTAGGACCAGAGTTCATTAATTAATCCTTGATATTTAACTGGGCAGTAAGTGCTCTTTGACTAGGTATTTTTATCTTATATGGTGTTTAACATCTTTGGCACTGAAAGATTATGGTGGATGTGTGCTCTCTTAACTTTTTTTTTCATTGATTCTTGGGTCCATTTGAATATTATGTTGGTGGAGGTGATGACGACATTGACAACGTGAGAAACCATAAATTTGCTGTAAAAGAAAATAAAAGAGGAAAGAGCACCTAATAAAAGTGGGAATGGATATTTTTATATTAGATTTTGGCATTATGTTGTTATTTTTAAATTTTTTTTATTAAAAACTATTATTCCATATATCAAAAAAGAGAGGTGCAAATAAAACTTCATATGACAATAAAATTATATAAACATTTGATTTTGTTGGGAAAGTGACACACAATCACTGTCTGGGGACTACTGTTATTTTCTATTTCTACGGGGCAGGTTAAGCTTTTAGATGTATTATTATAGAAGTAGTATTAAAGTTGAGTTTGGAGTCATAACCAACGTGTTTATTTGTGTTTCCAACATTGGATGTTTGGTGTGACCTGCAAAATTGGTTTACGTTGCTAAGTTTTCTTTAATAATATTACAATTACATTTCATTTTTATTTACATTCATAGAAAAGAATTGAATAGTATTTTATACAAAAATGATTGATCAACGCGAGATCATGGTCATGGGGATTGTTCCTTATTCATCGTTACACTTGGAAAAAACTTGACCATCACTTCTTTGACAATGATCTGGCCCTCTTTTCCCTCACTTTGTTTCCTTTTCTACTTTCCTCCAACTTTTTTAAGAATCTCTCTCTCCTTTTAGGTTCTGTTATAGAACTACACGTGTTGGGTTGCTTTTACATCCTTATAAACAATCTCCCGCAAAAGTTAAGTATGATGGCATAAAGCTTATAATTAACATAAAGTAAATGGATATATTAATATATTATTGTGCAATTGCAAATGAAAGTAGGAACTGATGACCCAATCAGCAGTGTCAGCCACCAATATTAGTGCAGACTCACTAGTCACCATAACATCAACACATAAGTCAGCTTTTATAAGTTCCACTATCATATTTATGCCCCTTTAGAATTATCAAATATTTGTTTGATTAATTTAGATACATTTCGGTTTAGTTTTGTCCCTGTTTAGTCCTATATATCATGTACTTCCTATGTTTTTATGCAAACTGATTCGGCTATTTAAATGCTATATTTATCAAATATGTTGTTTCGTGGACCATTGCGTTGATGCTACAGCTATCACTTTCAATAGTTTATTTTGTTGCATATAATTGGTCTATTGATAAGGATTTTTCAAATAAAGCTTCAGTCTCACTTTTTTTTAGATAATATTTCTCTTTCTTTCTATCTGACGTGGTCCCTTATCTCTTTTATGTCAATTTTGAAAGTTGATTATTAATCTTTAACTCTTGTTAAAGTTGATTAAAGGTTAAATACAAAATATGAATTTCACTTGTTTTGAAATTGAGTTGAGGGTATGTATAAAATTACGGTGAGTTTATCGACTATCATAATTTTACAAAAGATACAATTATGTAGCTTTTATAAAATTACAATAGTTTTGAATAATTTTATTAAATTTACGACGAAACCACATGTAGACTCATACAACATGAATTCTTAAATCAATCTTTGTATATTTTTCTTGCTACTTTTATATCTTTAGCCACTGTGTAGTACTTTGACTCATTTAGTGGACATCTTGTAATTTTTTTCAAGTAAGAAAATACAATTACATACATAATTGAAGTACAACAATAGAATGAACATTTTGTTGTTTGATGGGGTGATGATATTAATCAAGCTTAATTAACCTTGAATTTTGTAGGTGTTTGCCATGTGGAAGGTGTAAGTGAAAAAGATAGACCAAACATAAAGCAAAATCTAGTTAATTCATACAACACAATATTGGGTCCAAAGGTAAAAGCTGCATGCATGGACACATCCAATGTTTCAACAACAAAAGACACTCACCCGTTGAGAACCAGCTCTTCAAAAGAACGTAGATATAGTGACAGAGTTAGCATCTTTGATTGGTTTTACCATTTCAGTATTCTTCTCCAAAGAAGCCTCAAAGAAAGAAAGTATGAATCTTTCAACACACTAAGAGTTTCTCAAGTTGTTGCTGCTGCACTATTAGCTGGTTTAATGTGGTGGCATTCAGACTATAAAAACATTCAAGATAGGCTTGGCTTACTCTTCTTCATTTCCATCTTTTGGGGTGTATTCCCATCTTTCAACTCTGTTTTCGCATTTCCTCAAGAACGTGCAATTTTTGTAAAAGAAAGGGCTTCTGGTATGTACACATTATCATCCTATTTCATGGCTAGAATTGTTGGAGACTTGCCAATGGAACTTATTCTTCCAACAGTTTTCCTCATCATTACATATTGGATGGGTGGATTGAAGCCTGATTTGTTGTCTTTTCTCTTGACACTGTTGGTTATTCTTGGAGTTGTGCTTGTTTCACAGGGTCTTGGCCTTGCTTTAGGTGCTGCAATAATGGATGCTAAACAAGCTTCCACTGTTGCAGCAGTGACAATGTTAGCATTTGTTTTAACAGGTGGATATTATGTCCATAAGGTACCATCTTGTGTGGCTTGGATCAAATATATATCCACAACATTCTACAGTTACAGGTTGCTAACAAGAATTCAATATGGTGATGGCAAGAAAATTGCATATCTATTGGGTTGCAATCATGGTAGTAGTACTAATGATGGGGCTAGCTGCAAATTTCTTGAAGAAGATGTTGTGGGTCAAATTGGCACAATGGGAAGCATTGGGGTGTTGTTTTTCATGTTTGTGTTTTACAGATTATTGGCCTACCTTGCATTGAGACGCATCAAAAATTGAAATGAAAGTACTTCTGCATTGAAAAGTTCTTCTGAAAACTAAAAGGTCATGTTTTGAATTAAAAGGGATGAATCAATTTGTTGGCTCCTAGTGTAGCAGCAATATAAACTTCTTAATTTTCACTAGACTGGCTAGTTGATTCGTGCTAACTGTAATTGAAGGATGAGAGATTTCTGTAAAGTTAGAAGATAGTTAACATCAAAGTTGAAGTGAAGAAAGATGGGTTTGAATTCAAATTCTCAAAGTTTCATTCTGTAATCAGAATATTCAGGGAAGAAATAAAGAAATTTCTTCTATATGCAATATGTAACTCTTATGCTTACTTTTACTGTTTTTCCTTTCTGCAATTTCTTTAATTCCTTGGAATAGATGACATTTACATACCATTTAATATTGTTTATTTGTAATCAGTAAATATCAGAAAAGTTAGTTTGTATTCCAAAAATGAAAACCACACACACTAAGAACACCCGGGAAACACGCTGTTGTGGGCAACTGAGCAATTGTTTTCCGCTGGGTCATGAGATAAATTTTTAAATATAATTTTTTTTAACGTTAATTTTATTATTTAAATTAGTAAAAACATTTCACAAAAGGTTAAATTTTGGTCTTTTCACTCCTTTTAACATCTTCAACATTTAGTTCAAATTAGTTGAATTATCGACCTCCTTAAAATACTATACCCTAAAGTTGATAACTATATAATAGATCTAATTGATATATAATTTCAATATAACTTTTTTTTTTACTATTAATCAGTCTGTCACAACATTAAACATATTTTATTTTACTCACAACTACCTCAAAATTTTAATTTTTTCTTGACAGGAATAATTAAGGCATTATGTCAACATGATAAAATACTCTGGGATTAGCTATACATAATGTTGTTCTGGCCAACTATGAGTATTGTTATTTGCTTGTCTCCGAAAAGTCCATTCACTTTACTTTTCAATGTCCTTTTACCAATAATATAAGTGTTTGAAACCATTTCTACAATTCATCTAGTTTATATGATATGTTCAACTCTAATTCCGACACTTCATTTTCTTGTTAATTATCCATAGATAATTTCCTCCAATGAATATGAATTGCGTCTAAAGAAATTGCAATATCATTAATTTTATAACGTGTTAACTTCCAAGCACAAAGGAACCTCTCCGGCAAGTATGGTAAACCGTCAGCATGTGATTCTCATATGTTGTTATTTAAACATCAATAGTCAATGCATCAAATCTATGCTGGTATTATGCAATTCTATTGGGCAATTCATGCTTACTAGTCCACTGCGATGAACGAGGATGACCAAGAAGAACACTTTCAGCACCCCCTTATTACAGATAGGTGGAAATCATCATAAATTTAGCACCCAAAAGAGTTTAAGAAGGAGGGGCAAAATTTAACATACTACTAGTTGTTGTTTCGGAGTTTCACTGCCCTGTATAAATAAATAATTCAACGGCGGCGGCGGTGCATGTGTGATGATTTATTTTTCAATTCACATACTAGTTTCATTTGTCTTCATTTCCAACACTAGTTCTTGTTAAATAAAAAAAACCTAACATACTCTAACAATTATTTACCTATAATAAAAATAAAAATAAAAGAAAACCCAATTACATCGACAACCAAGACAAGTTTATTGAATAATTACTACACCCTGCTTGTTAGGTCATGAGAGGATCTTTGAATCTCACATTAGACTAAGAACAATCATACTAGATGTCACATCTTCACCAAAAACCTTAAGATACTTAATATATATGAGTCATCTCCTTATATGGTATTTAATATTCACTTTTCTATCAAATATAAGATTTTTACTCACACTTAATATACCAGCAATCTTCTCTTCAAGTGTGCGTCCATACATTCATCTGGGTATATTCCCTCTCAAACGAAAGCATTTGTATCTAGATACACTTGTCCTATCATTGACGTCACATCAACAAGATATACCATACTATATTATTAATAAGATTTTTGATATAAGGAGTCACTCATATTATATCATTGGCTCCGATACCACCTAGTGTTAATAAAGGCTCTTTAGTGTAAAGTGGACTAGCACTTCATGTTAGTCTAGAGGATCTATAAGGTGACATAAATAGGGAAAGCCTTTTTTTTTTTTGGGTCAACTTACAGGGAATTCCTTAAAACTACATGAAGCCTCAAAGTCGAGGAAACAAGAGCCAAGAGTGTCCAAATATTCCTAAGCCCAAACATGTATTTAAATGTTAAGTTTTAGTTTTGACCAATTGTTTTTAGTTGACCCTAATATTTATTGTGAATGAATAATTAATTTTAAATTTAAAAAAAAAATTAATATTGATAATCTAATTGTTTGAATATATAAAATATGAGAAATCATGTTTGGACATTAAAAAATTGATATCAAATGCTTTTTGGATATATTTTTCAAATGCGTGTAAAATATAAAATTTAAAAATTAAGATAGACAAAGATAAACACATATACATATACAGATGAGTAAAAAAATAAATAAATAAATAAATAAATATATAAAGAATATTGAAATTCAGTAACATAATTTTAATAAATGCGATAACGAATTAAATAATCTATTGCAGGTGACATAGGGTAAGAAATTGAAGTATATACATATAAGGACTTAGCACATGCCTCCATAATCCATTACCCAATGCATACTCTGTTTCAATGATTAACGTCTTGTAATATTAAGCAATTTCATCATAACTATATTTCCTAGGTAGGGGTGGAGGACGACTTAGGCTGGGGAAGGTATCCTATTTTAGTCATCTGATTAAATCAAAACAAATTTAAGTAACCAAAACCTTAGACAGGAAACTCAAAAATTACACTATTATGGATTTAACAATAAGTGCAACCAAATAAAATCAACAAAACTAGTTGGCACAAAATCACAATCAACCAACCAAACAACTAACCTGCTACAATTAAAGAAGAGAGAATGAATAATATCACATCAAAAAAATTAAAATACAAGATCAAGCCAATGCCATGTAGTTTTATCTTGACCCCTTCAACATCTCTATTGAGCAATAGTTTCATGAATAATCTTCAAGCTTCTTTTTTCACACAATCTCTTTGATTTCTCAATCTCTATCTTTTTTTTTTTTTTTTAATAATGTAGAACATTTACATGAAATGTCTCATACTTTAATTCAAATAATTCATTATAACCACTGAATGATTATAACATTATATTACAATTTGTAACATATTTTAAGACGCTACAGCATTAAAATATGTTTGGGAAGAGTTTTTGGAGGAAAGAGAAGGAAATAATTTTTCTTTTTCTTTTAAAATTAAACAAGTTATAAAACGTTTCTTAAAATAATTGAGATATTATATTATTATAAATCATGTTACATTTTTATATTTTTTTAAAAATCTCAAATAAATATTAAAAATATAAATTTAACTTTCTAAAATCTGATTCTCCAAAACCTTAATAAATCCTCATCTCAAATGGAACTTAGAGTGTTGTCTCAATGCTAAACATTTGATTGTATGAGATTTTGAGACACTTCAACATCCACTCTATCAAATAAACTACTTAAGTATTTCAAATAAACATTTAAAAGTCCCAAACTTTTGACTTCAACTATGAGACAAACTAAAATTTTACAAAAGTGAAAAACTTGACCCTTGACATCTTTAAACATATACTACATTCGTGGTTCGAAGTTTATTATTTTTTTTTTTGGAAATTAATTACCTATTCTTCCAAACATGCATAGAGACAAGTTTCTTTGCACCAAAACCAATTAAATTTGGACTTGTACCTTGTTAATAATATTACTAGTAGAGTTGCATTTCCTCGTGTTTGGATCCACCTCCATGTGATTGCATCCTAACTACACCTTAGAGTAACACCCTCTAATTAAAACATGCTTTATCACCTCTATCATTATTCATTTTCTTTTTATGTCCCCCTTCTCCTCTCCTCGTCATGAATGCTATGTGGTCGTTTTTGTTACTCAATAGTACTTTTTTACCTTTTGACCTCCTTTCCACTATTTCAATTTATAAAAAAAATATATATTCATTTTAATTTGTTAATAAAAAGAATATAGTTTTTTAAATGAAACATTGTGATAAAAAATAGATGAAATGTTAGTTTGGATATATATTTTTAAAATAATAAAAATATTTTTTTAACATTTCATTGTTTATGGAAGTAGTGATATCCAAACAATTGCTTTTTTTAAAAAAAATACAGACAATTATTCACTTTAATGAATCTCTTATATTTTTGTTAACAATTATAATTAACATACACCTAAAAAATGAAAATATAAAATGCTTTTATAAAATAAATAGACCCTATATACATGTGGTCAGAAGTTAAATTTCATCCTCTCATATATAAAAGATTACATGTTGAAAGATGATGACCATTAAATAGATCTCAATATTTTGAGTCATAATCTAACTCTTAATATATCTGAATTCACTAAAAAATGTGTTTAAATCTTCTACAGTTCAGTACGATGTTTTAATCGTATAAACGGTTAAATTTAAATAAAGAAATATAATTTATTTAAATCTAACCGTCTCTAAAAAAAACATCATACTAAATTTGTAGAGAATTAAGAGGAAAAAATAGAGTAATTATCTTCTTTTATATATATATATATATATATATATATATATATATATATATATATATATATATATATATATTAAAATGTGTAAAGAGAGCTAGAGAATGGAAAGCAAGTGATCTACAAACCAAAGAAAACACTAAAAAAAATCTCTCTTCCTCACATCCTACAAAACAACAATGGATTCTTCAGCAAATCTGAGACAGCACACAAAGGATGTTCCAAAACAATATGAAACCTTCCTCGCCAGAAAGTACCCGTCTTCTCGGCGGACGGCTTCTTTCTCGTCTTGTTCATCATCATTCTCACCTTCATCTTCTTCCCTTGAATCATTCTGTTTTCCTGATGATCCTCCTCTTAGTCCTGCCTCTCCACTTAGATTCTCAGGTGTTCCATTTTCTTGGGAGCATTTACCTGGAATTCCCAAGAAACATTTTTCTAACAAGAATCTTAAATCATCAATGAAACTATTACCATTGCCACCTCCTACTAGTACTACTTCTACCACACAATCTTCAAAAAAACTAAGTAGTCATGAAGATAGCAAGATTTGGAAGAAGAATTCAATTGAAAGTAGCTTTCAAAGGGATCCATTTTTTGCTGCAATGGTTGAATGTTCAAAGGATGATGATAATGATGATAATGAAGAAACAATTAGCAACAATTCATGGAATAGTGGAGCTAAGGTTTCAAGAAGTATTAGTGATCGTTTTGGATTTATTAGTCTTTATGGTACTTGCAAAAGAACTTGTGCAGTTTCTGAATCTTTAGTTTACCTTCCAACTTCAACAAGAAGCACTTATCAAAAATTCAATGGCAGGTCCCTCTGATAGGTTTTTTAAATCACTCATCACTTGTTGTCAAAATCTACTTGATGTATGTTTGGTATTGAAGTAAGATCAGCAGAATTACGATGAACTACTCTAATTTTGTAAAAACTATACTTTTACAAAATTACGATTATTCACTGTAATTTTGTTACTTCCATAAAACCAAACATAAACTTAATTATGTTCATGTTGTCAATTACTTGAAGAAGAAAAAAAACAGAAAGAGGTATTTGATTTGTTACTTTTTTTTTTATTTGGGTTTTAACTTTTTAAACCTTGATCTCTGTTTCTAGTTTCTAAAATATGGCATGTGAAGACAAGTATGTCTTTGGAAACCTAAATTAAATATTATTATTATTGAAATATATATTAATACAAGTATATAGGAAGCGGTGTTTGTCTTCATTTCTAATTTTTAATCATTTGCTTTTTTGGATTTTTGTGGCATTAGACACCTAAATCTCTGAATACAATATATGCTGATCTTTGCTGTTTGTCATGAGATATATGACATTATTATGAGTGAAATTTACATGATCCCATGTGAGATTAATGTATAGGACCATGGTGGAAAGAAACTGCCAAATTATTATTGATTTGACTTTTTATTTTTATTTTCTATGCATTTGTATTTGCAAATGGATTATTAGATTCCCTAAGATTTTCAGTGATGGTTTTATTTTTGTACATGCTGATGTTGAAAACAACAAGTTGTTGAGCTACCACATCTTTCTTTGTCAACAAAAGCTTCCAATTGACACAGCTATAGAAGTTTGTTATAAACCAAACAAAATCATTTTGATGAAGTGGCTGTAGAATTAGTAAATATTAATTTCACATGTTTCTAAAACACTAGCAGTGGTGAACCAAATCATTACCCTCAGATAAGATCTCCCTATTTTCTGGTTCCTAGTAGAATATAAAATTTAATTTGTGTATCACTCAAATTGAATGTTTGATTTCTTTTGGTCCTACATTTGCAGGGAGTTTAACTTTCTTTTTCCTTAAAATTTTCCTTTTTCTATTAAAGTATGATCTGATTTCAGGAACTTAAAAGTTAGCATATTACTTTAAAGGATTTTTACAATGTAGAGTTTCTAAGATATTGATGCTGAATCAAGTGCTTTTTACCACAATTCTGCTCAAACATAAAAAATTTACTGGACCAATATGCTATGTACACATTACAGTAAAGTACATTACAATTTAAGATTCAGATGTTCCATTTAGTGACATTTTTCCATACATTCTAAACCAGCAAAAGTGGGAAAAAGTTTTTCTATTTGGATGGTTATAATGGTACATGTAATGTACATTTAATACCTAAAATTACATGTGCAACTCCCGTACAGTGGTTTGGGTTAAAACACAAAAGGAACTCATGGATTCAATCTTTGATGCTAATATTTATCACTCTTTTAACAAAATTAACCACTTAACATTTATTTTATAAAAGTAAATTTATTGACTTCATAAGTATTTTACTCCTGGCCACCTAGTTAAGTAAAAGTCATTACTCTTTATTATTAAGTGGAATTCAAGTAGTAGAAGAATATTAATCTTATATATAACAATGTTTTTCGACATATACGCATTAATATACAAATTCGATTTTCAATAAAAATAATTTTTTATTAGACTTTATTTATCTCTACACAACTCTCTATATTAGTCTACATCTCTTTTTCCTAACAATTAAAAAATATAATTTTATTACACTAATACTTTACTTCCCCTTTGTTAAGTGGGAAAAATACAATTTTAATTGACAAGTGAGAAGGCACCGAACTCAACTATCATCATAATTGATTTAGACAATCTTAGGACTCAAGTTATGTAAATGGGTCCTTCTTGTTTACCCCACATGATTTCAATACATTCAATGCATTTCCAATAGCATATGTACTAGCTAATTATATTAAATCTAAATCCATGGATATTTGAGGGAAAGGGCCATTTATTTAATGTTTAAAGCCTCTCTATGTTCGTGTAAATTAAAAGTCCTAGCCAAAAAACCCCTTTTAAATTTTTATCTTTGTTCACTTTGGCTGTAGTAAAGCATGTAATGAAAGCTACATCACCTTATATTTTTTTTTTGTCATATATATTTTGGTAGTGGATGCTCTCAAAAGCATTATAAACTATATAATGAACTAAGAGGCCCAGCTAGCTAGTCATATTGTATTATTATATTTAGTGGTATCATAACCTATGCTCAAAGAGGCATTCATAAAAAGACAAAAAATTCAAGTCAATGAACATTGATGTGAGCTATAGTGTTTCTAATGAAGATATTTAAATATATACTAAGATAATTGGAACAACTTTGTGTGCAAAAAGTGGCTAAAGTCACCAAAAAAATGTTTTACAAAGAAGTAGGTACTCTGAATTGATTGGTCTATATTGTGGTCAATTCAATCGTTTTGTTTTGATTTTTTTTAAAAAAAAAAAGAAAATATTAATAAGTGCTTTTAAAACATTTATTAAGAATTTAAATGTAAAAAAAATATATTTTTTCATTTTTTTTACGTATTAATTATTCAATTCAACCAAAATTTAAAGATCTCGTTCGATTTCTAGTTATGAATTTGTTTTGTCAGACATATGCTTAATTATAAATCTTAACATCATTTATAGTAATTTTACTATTTAAATTTTAGTAGAAAATGAAACAATTATTTTATACCCTTATTAATATATTATTATACATTTAATAGTTTATAAAAAATAAATCTATAAATAGTATATATTGTTTGATAGTCTACAAATTTATAATTATACATACATAAATTTTGAATTTTCATCCAATAGTATATATGGACGAGTGCACCTTTTTATTTAAAAGCTTACTTTCTTTTTCAGTCTTCCATATATTGATAAGAAATTGAGAAAATTAAAAAGAAAAAACTTATTTAAAAAAATAAATTAACAAATTAAGTATTAAATCACATTTTTAGTAAGTCATATAGATTCAACTTTATTAATTGAATATTATCGTATTATCATTTTTTTTAAGGAATAACTACATGAAAAGGAGTTAATTGCGGCGGTTCAAACCCCCCAAGATGACAATAGCATCAGTTAAACAATTCGAATGATTAGCTCGTAGCTGCCACAATAAACTAATTTATCGTGGTGGTTAAAAGAACAACCGCCACAAAAACACTATTATGAGGAGGTATATGAATATGTTTTCAAGCTAGTCCAAAATTGTTATTTACATGTATTATAATTCATGAGAAAATAATACATATCTTAGAAAAACATAGCAGTTTAAGCTTTATCAAATTAAAACCTCATTTTTTACGGATTATTTATTTTTTAGTTGACTATCATTTTAAATATTTTGATTAAGGTTTTTTTTAAATAATCAGAATCTTAAAATAATTCTAATTAAAATGAAAAACTATTTGTGGTAGCTTAGATAGGATAAATAGCTAAATTTTAATAAGAGTAGTGGATTTAAAAGTGAGACAAATAAACACTATAAGAGGTTGAATTGTAGTTTATTGAATTTATCTTTAAAAGAAATTGTCAAAAATTATTTTCAAAAAATTTAAGTGATGAACACTTAGTTTAGAGAAAAGAATATTTTGAAACACTTTGACAAACACAATTTTATTATTGGAAGAACATGTAAGTAATAAAATGGGATGTAAAACAAGTAAAGAGAGTAGAGGTTAGAGAGTAGAGTGTATGTACACATCAATTTATATTAGTTTATTGTCGACCTTCAAACTATGTTTAATTCTTTCTCTTTGAGAAAGATTTTTCTACTATTCAAACACTAAATACAATTTTTATGGGTATTTATTGGTTGTCTCTTATACTTACATCTCACAACTTTGCATGCACTACTTTTATTTGACAATAATACAACTATTACAAGAAAAGAATGTTTAGTTTCTTAATCTGTTTAGAATACTAAACATAAGTTGTTCTTACACAATAAGAGAATTTATTCAAAACTTATAAGAGTTTTTATAATTTTAACTGTATCATTTCTATATGTAATTGTTGACGTTGAAACCTCAAGTTTTTGTTGATATTTTATATCCTATCCGAGACAATAATATTGTTACTTATAATATTTTTGTTTGTCCTATTTTTCTTTCACTACAAAAAATTATCGATGGCCGAAAGCCTTTAGAAATGTAAAAAAAAAAAAAGAGTGCGTCATTTTGTATATCTTGGCTGCTTGCATATAAGATTAGTTGAAAAGTATGCAATATAATGAGTCAAAGTTTCAATTCACGCAATAAAGAAGAAAACCAGAAGAAGCTTCGGATAAAGATTTGTACTAATAAACAACACATTGCGTATACTTCGCATTTGTGTTGCAATCTCATAATTCATATATTGGTCGGGAACGTGACACACGCAATATCTCAAACATTTTTTTTTCCTTAGTCAAATTTGTATTATAAATAAATAAATGTATGAAATTGAAACCTTCACTTTTGCTACTGAACAAGGTGGGGCCCACATATCTCTAAAGCTATCCCAGTTCGTGTGACTTAGAGGATGACCTATAAATGCAATAAAAGAGTATGAAACATAATAATTGATGTGAAATTCTTTTCATTTTAATTTGGAAAAAGACATAGTAATTTTTATTTATTAATTTCATCTATCACATCATACATAATATGCAGTGAAGTAGCTATAAATATAATAATTTTCCACGCCGACACTTTTATTTTTGGACAAATAAATATTAGCCATAGGCTCTTTTTGCTTGGTGCTAAAGACTCCTTAGGAATTGGGTCCTATTTTTTTCACCCTTTGTCAATAGAATAGAACCCTCGAAATTAGGATCTAATTCTAGCATGCGCGTGCTCAGAGGGAGATCTACTACAATTATAGTCACCTTCTGCTTAATATACATTTCATCCAAATTAATATTATGGACAAAAATATTTTTAATTTAGTATATAAATTCTGCCTTGAAAATTTTCACCATCTATCACACACTATATACGTGAAATCCATATATTTAACTTACGTATCAAGGAAGACAATATAAAATAGTTTACAAACATATTTCATTACAGAATATGGGAAAATAATAATAATAATAATAATAATAATAAATGCAGCTGATATAAAAAGTTAAAGTAATTTTTAAAATCGTCAAATTAAGTAATTAAAAACATATAAATGAAAAACTATTTTATCAATATAGTGTATTAAATGTTACGCGATCACTATTATTTTGGTGTAGTTCAACTATCAAACAAAAGAATCTTATATGGGGAATTCAATTAGAATTCCAAACAATAATAAATAATAATTCAAATTGTATTAATTTAAAAAATGCATTTTAAGGGGTGGTGACTATATCTACATTATTGGAGTGATGAAGGAAAGATACTTGGAATTATGAGATAATTAATTTATACTAAGTTATATACAAGAATGAAGTCATGTCATCTCCTATAAATATATAGACTTGTAGAGATGTGAGACAACCCCAAATTTAGGTAATTATGAGAAAAATTAAAAAAAATCGGTGTGTGAGTGTAGGTAATCATATATTTGTATGAAATATAATAAGTATAGAGACTATTTCACACGATTGAATTGCAAACCAACCTTGTCCACAACTATACTTTGGAGTATAATATAACATGAGAAGAGTTCCTATATATGCTAAAATTCTAATAACGACTTCAATCCC
>JBBPBO010000001.1:7351458-7428143 GCA_037974295.1 Cicer cuneatum | reverse complement strand
TATTTATATATATATATATATATATATATATATATATATATATATATTGTTTTAATTTTATTTTTAAGTAATATTTTAAGAGTTTAATTTTCATGTAATGTTAATGTAAAATATTTTATACAGTTGGTATATTATTACTAATTATGCTAAAAATAATTATGACAAAACTCAAATATTAATATTTATCTATAGTTGTGATTGATTGATAATATAAATTTTTTTTATACTAATAACATATATAAATTAAATTCTTGTTTTAATTTTAAAAAATGACACTATATTGTATTGTAATTCTTCCAAAAAGAAATATAAATAAAAGAAATTTTAACAGATGAATAATTTGATCTAAAATTTAAATAAAATATATTTTTAAAAATTATTTTTATTTATATTAGACTCCTCAAATTATAAGTATTCCAAAATTGGTATGTTTTATGTCACACGGTGAGTAAAAACTGCTGGTGGATGGAATTTGGATCACGAGTGAAGCAAGTAATGAGTTGATTGTCGGATTTATCTTTTGAATGAATATTTATGATCAAAATTTAAGGTTATACATGCATCTAATTTGTTTATGAAAAAATAAAAAATATAAATTATTTATAATATTTGACAATGTTCGGAGAATATTAGTATGAAGTATGGAGAATATATTGATACAATATTTAGTAGAGTCTTCAATTGTATTAGTTGTTATTTAAAGTATGACAAATAATTAATTGTACAAATATAATATAATTTAAAAGACTAACTCAAAAAAAAAAAAAAGCTTTAACGATGAACTTAACAACGTATATATATTTTTGTCTAAATTTATTTTATTTTTCACCTAAATGATCAATAATAACTTTTAATATATTAATGAAGATTGATTCAGTTGATAAAAAATTGACTTACACCCACAAAGTCTTGAGTTCAACTTTTAGGATTGATATGATAATATCTTTAATAAATTATCTATAAGTACTTTTATCAGATATCTTTAAACCTCAAAACATACTCTAACTCCATAACCAACTCATAAATTTTTCTTACGTAACAAAATGGTAACTTGTGAAATATTAGTACGTCAAGAAAAAAATATTTTAATTTAAATAAGTTTTATGTTTAATTTGATATTTACAATGGCAACTAAGGAAGCAATTTAATTGTCTGATAGATATTTTCCATTGTAAAGGAAAAGAAGAAAATTATGAATGGTGACATAATTAAGCAGAGGTGTACGCGGGTTAGATTGGGCGAATTTTAACAAAATCCGATACTCGACCCGATAGATTATCTTTGAGTTGAGTTAAGTTATAAACTCATACTTTTTTCATTTAACCTGACCCCGACCCGATCAAAAATGGGTTGGGTGAGCGGGTCGACCCGCGTCTATGTACACCTCTACTTGTTATATATCAATTTTTATTTAAAAAATTATAATTCAAATGTCACGACCACTCATATGTCCCAAAAAAGCTCTGCCACTTAACCTATCATAATTTTTTAATAGTAGTGCTTCATTTATTTATTTTTAAAATACTTACTATTTTCAAATAAAATAAAATGTTTAATAGATTTAAATGTAAAAAATTTAAACTAAATTCATCATAAACATAACATTTGAATTCACATTCATTATGCAAAACTGTAACAAAATATAACATTTAAATAAATAGTATTTAACTCAAAAATTATATTAATTTTTTGAAAGGGACGGTTTAAAAATTAGATACGAATTTTATGAGTAGGCACATACGAGATTATAAGGCAAAAAGAAATTATCAATTATCAACACATGCGATTGGGCTGTTGGGCTAACTACAAAATTAAAAAAAAAAAAACTAGTTACAAGGTCGGTCGACGGGTTCAAATTGTTGAACCCATTACCCGAACCAAATATAAGAGGGTTTCAACGAGTTGAATCAGGTTGAACCCGAAAGTAACCGAATACAAGTAAAAATCGAGTTGAGTTGGATTGAGTGATCAAGTAGACGAATCGACTCGCGTCCATGTACACCCCAATAATTAATTAGGTCACTTGAATAGTTGGGAGCAGAACAAGAACCAAAACCTTCATGAACAAACTCTCATTAAAAAGAAAATTATACCAATATATATTTTTAATTTATTTATTAAATAAGAAAATATTTCATATATAATAATAAAATGAACAATTTGAAATTACATTTTAAAAAGAATGTTGAAAAATATATAAAAAAATGTGTAGAGTAAAATTAAAATAATTGATTTACTTTTAAATAAATTTAAAATAATATATAAACACATCTCCGAATTATATTTGAGAAATAAAATTATAAAAGAACGAATTTTAATGCAAAGGGAAATTTTTAAAATGGTTAACTTTTTTTATTAATAGTTTTATAATGGATTAACTAAAGAGTATAAATAACGGAAATATAATAAGTTAACAATACAAAACTGACGTACAAAATAATCATTATTTTGATATTGACATCTTTATTTTATTTGGCAAAACACAAGATTTGAACTGGAAGATGTTTGTGTTTCTAGTTTGTTCTGAATTCTGCTAACAATAAGTGCATGGGCATACAAGAATAATGTTTGAATAAGGTTTTTCTTTAAAAAAAACCACAACGCCTTTATAAGTTTTAATTAATATATTATTTTTCATACAGGAGTATTTCTTAAATGTGTGCTTTTGTCTTGTTCCTTACAAGTTGTTAAAAGCAGTCCACACCAACCTACCACATAATTAAGACCAAGTGGTGACTATTTTGTTGGTGTCTATGCGTTGGTAGTGTTTGCTTATTTTGTCCCTATTTTGTTGATTGTAAGATATTTATATATATCTTCTTTTCAAAATAACTAATTATGAGAGAGAATAATTTTAATTTTTTTAAATATTTTTTATTAAATTAACAAAGATTCTTTTATTAAATTAAAAAAAATTAAAACATAATACATGATTGAATCTCCAAGATACAACCTCTTATTGAAGAAAAAAAAATTCTTTCATATGATCGTATTTCAATGATGCAATTCTAAAAATGTAAAAAGTATAATATTTTAATATATATTTTTTAATATGAAGTATAATGGTTAGATTTTTTTAAAGGATATATATATATATATATATATATATATATATAATCTATACTATGTGGCAGATCAAGGCCACCCCTTAAAATTATAAAAACTCTTTAACGGTTTAACATTTGTTGAAATGAAATATCAAATGAAAATAATTTAATTTTTATATAAATCTAAAGAATCAATTATAGTCGTTAAATTATTAAAAATGTCTAATTATTATAATAAAAAATTATATCTTAGTTGTTTATAAATGAATGTAATACGTCAATAATATTATTATTTTTTTAAGTGACGGTACATGGCAATGAAATTTAAATGAAAATGTGTTTATAAATATTCTTGATTCTCATAAGTGGAGATATTTTTATCTTATAAATTAATTTTGTAAAAGTTGAGTTGAAGCAACCTAAATTTTAGTTAAAAAAATAGAGATAAATTTTATTTTATTTTGATTGAATTAAAGACCCACATATAGCTGATGAACACTTGAGAATTTTTCTATGGACAGATAAAGACCCAAGAAACTTAAAGTCAAAGGAGATTCAAACCAACAACAAACACCGAAATTTCAAAATCTTATCCAAATAAATCAGGTGAGCTGTACGAGTTTATCGTGTTTTTTTTTCATAATCAAATGTCAATATAAAGACACAAAATTTTGGCAACTTAAATATAAGAAACGGTACGCCATATTTTTTACACACTCTTAACCAGAAACTTATTATTAACCTATAAGTTAAATGTGTTTGCTTTCTTTCGAGATTGACATAGGTTGAACAAAATTATTTAAATATATTTAAAGTAAATCGACTTGTTCCATAAAATTGTAAGATTGTATAAACTTAGTCCTATGTATTATGTAAATTCTAAAACAATTCATAAAATTGTAAAATATTTCTAGATTTTTCCTTCTGTTAATATTTATTGATAATATGGATGATACATTTAAAACTAAATGAATACTGTCAAAAATATATTTATAACAGATTCAATTCAGACATATAGACAAATCTAATTATCCTAAAATAGCATGGACTAAATTGAGTATTTTCTCGGTATATTTATTATTAATCTTAAAAGTGGAGCAGGACTGATCCACACCAACAACTTGAATTAATTATACATATAGTAATCTAGGAGGATGTAGACAATAATCGAAGAGAAAACTTTCATCAATGCCACGTTGAAAGTAATAAATAAGCCTTTCCTTCATGTCAAGAAATAACTAGTGATAACGTGCAAATAACAAAATAAGTTTGGTTTGGACAGTACTCAAAATTTATGAAAATTACATAAGACTCTAAAATATTTACACACACCAAAAGGCATGGTAGTAATTCTAAAGCCAGCTAAATTCAGTGATGGTCATTGTATATGTTAAATTAATTTAGTCTTCTTTGTCACCTTCTTTATACTCTTTGCTTTCACCTTCTGAGATAGAACTACTTGCATGATTAACCTTATTATCTTGGTTTGGTACTCTCTGATATTCATCACCATCACCTCCTTTACTTAAGCTTTGAATAAGAATTACCACTGCAATCACAAAAACAAATATGTACACCATTCTAATGTCAAAAGATCTATGGATAAATTGCATCAGTGATGGCCCACTGAGTGTTTTCTTTATGGTTCTTCCTTCTCTGTATCCTTCTAGAAATTTAGTTATTTGTGTTCCCTGATCCTCTCCCTCAATGCTTTTTGAACCAACAACCTGAAAATAAATGAAAAAATTGGTATATGCTTCCCACATTATTAAAAAAAATCAAATGAAGACAACAAACATCACATATTTTAAGCTTATATGACTTGAAATAAGCAGTTTGTGTTAGCATGATAAAGTAACTTCCATAGTAAAATCAACTGAGGTTCAATTTGGTTGAACAAATTTTCTAACGAAATCACTTGTCCCAAATAGGTTTTGAACATTATATACATGTAACAAGATTGATGATCTATGAAGCATCGGCACAGACACATATACTAGACACGACATTGACATATACAAACCAGTAATAGTTTGAAAAAATACAAGTGATTGAATGTAGCCATATGTGTTGGTGTCCGACACCAACATGTATTAGACACACTTTAAGTTTTTAGTGTTGGTGCTACATTGTTGATGATATACTTCTCTTGTATGTCTATCCTAGGAAATCTTACAAACAAACCCCAAGTTTAGTGGTCAATAGAGGGAATGCTTAAATTATTTAAAAATTGAAAAGTCCCACATATCAATTAGGAGGAAATGCTTAAAATAAGTATTGGAATAAGGAGGGAAAAAACTTGAAACTAGGCATGTAAATAAGACAAATAGAGATCACATATCAATTAGACAAGTACAATAAGGAATAAGATAAACTAACATAACCTTTTTTTTTAAGTAAAAAACGTAGACTTACCGAAAGATAATCATCACTTTTATCCCAAATGACCATTTTTGGTAGTTTAGTACTAGTATCGAATTTATCAGCAAATTCATCTAGCTGTTTAACTCCAACATAACCAAATATTAAGTCACGGTTTGCTGATGCAGCAGCCCTCAATAACTTAACCAGTTCTTTTGATCTTTCTTCACTTTCATCCTCCACAATAGTCAAAACTATTTTCCTACCATCAGCTTTCATCAACTTAAGTGTGTCATGGGATACAGGCACAGCCAAAGGAATGAGATTTTGTTTTATAAAGTCTTCCAAAAATTCATCTGTTTTATGAAAACAAAAAAGTAACTAATCAAAAGATTCCTGCAATATGTATCAAAGCTAAATAATTTTAATAGTATATATGAAACAAAAGCGAATATTTTCCAGCATAACATAATGTGAAGCCACAAAGTCATCCTATTTGACGACATAAAAGTTGAAATAAAGACCCTAATCTAACAGTTCTTCAGCCACTACATTCAAGCGAAATATATCGAACACTAAAAAACAGAGTTTGGGTCTATAAATCCTCACAATTTCTGTTCTTCAAAAAACCTGGAGAGTGAACTAATTGCCCAACAAACCCAAAAGTAGCAAAAATAATACTTCAAAGTGGCCAAATTATCTTAAAATGCAATTAATATGGCAACTTCACGAGTACAGGTTTTCAAAGGAAAAAAGAAGCAGGAGCCTAACTTAAACTTTCAGAAAGAACCAGCAAGAGTGTAGTGCAGGCTCAATCTTGCTCATGCGAGTCCAAATGATTTTTTTAAAGATTAGTTGGCTTACAATAGATTGGCCAAGAATTATTATAAAAACTAGATTGATAAATATATTTTATTCAATAGAGACACTTCCCAATATATTAATAAGGTTCGGCAAATAAACGAGTGAAGTAAGCAAGGTTATCATATTCTGAACTGTAAGAGTATTAGCGAAATACAAATCAGTCTTGGGACTCTACCTAGTAGATTTAGTGTTTATAAGAATTGCTCTTTGACATTAAACTGGTGCCTCTTCAACCAAAAGTGGATCAACAACACAACACAAAAAACCACATCTACCAAAATGAGCTTCATACAGTGGAATGTGCAGCCTAAATTATAAGTCCCTACTTAAAGAAAATAGCATAATAAATAAATCAAAACCCTTCATTCATCCATTTTAAAAAACAAATAGAAACAACTCAATCACCGTTTAACTATCAAAGTAGCATATGCCAAAATCAACTCAAAAGTGTGAAAATGTACTAACTAGTATGTAAAGTAGCTGTCAAGTGCCCTACTGCCCTTGATTATGTATAACTAAACTAACCTTCAAAAGGGCCATAAAATGTGTTCCGCTCATTGTACAATGGATTAAGGGAAACCAATGCAGGAATCTTATCAAAGTCATAAAATATCATGAGATCCTCTGAAAAATCCTTTGCCACCGAGAACCATGCATTTTTCTTATACTTTATGGCTAACTTTTCTATCATCGAACTGTCCAACCCAAAACCTATATATACTGGAAAAAAAGTGCCAGCTTCTTCAACAAAACTATTCACAGCAGAATCTGAATCGAGAATGGAAACATCAGAAGCAGCAAATTTCTTTAGATAACGGGCAAGTAAATCAGCTTTCCTTGGTCCACGGTATTCTGTGGGGATGCCATGATTAAACAGCAAAATGGTTGGATAGGCACTGCATCATCGAATGCCCAAAAAAGAAACACTTATTAACAACGAAGAAATAGATACAATTACGGTTTGAATTTGAACAAGCAATATAGAGGACCAAAGAAAACATACTCAACATCATATTTTCTTGCAAGACGGGTATGCTTGTCTGCATCTACTTTTCCAATGACTATAGGTTCCTTTAAATTTGCAAGTACAGGCGCGGCTGCATCTAACTGTAAGCCAGAAAACCACAGCTTCAGTCCTCATTCAAAATGAAACAGAATTAACACTCCAGAATCTCTTATCAGGTAAAATTAAACATCAATGGTCATGTACTCGAGTTCGAACCCTAACTTGGCCAGACTTTATGTACTCGAGTCTGGATTACCAAGCCCCTTTCCCCTAGGAACCATACCGTTAAGACCAAAGAAATAACTTATAAGTCTATTTCTATCTATCTGAGTAACTTTTGATAAAGTTGAATTTTAAGAAGAATATGCTGTAACATTAGATTAAAAAACATTACTGATAAATTAATCCAAGGCAACAAAGATGTGCATTATGGTTGATGACCATGCAATCCTACAGTGCATCAATCATATCATATCCCACAAAACAAAAAAGGTCGGATCAACGCATGCTTGGAACATGAACACCCAGTAAACAAAAAACAAACGAACCCTACGTTTAGGAATCAAATGATAAAAAAAAAAAAAGGACTTTTCGAAGTGGGTTTGAATAAAAATCAATTTGTTTGGAAAGGGTTACCTACCTCGGGAGAGAGACGCTTGCAGTGTCCACACCATGGAGCGTAGAAGTCAACCAAGATGTGATCGAAGGAAGAAATGGCGGAATCAAAGTTGGATTCGTCGAGTATCAACACCTTTCCATCAACCGATAATGGTTCACAACGGCAAAATTGGATCAACGACACGATACAAAAAACCGCAAAAATCCTCATCTTCTCTATTTTCAGTGGGAGTGTATACACTATCAAATCACAATATTCACACTCACAATCACTAATTAAACTTCACCTGATTATAGTTCTTTTCCGGATCTTCCTTGAGTTTTATTATCTTGATTGCCAATTTTCACACAAATTTCAATTATTAATGTAATTCAAATAGTCTGTTACATTACTAGGTGGATATTTAATTAATATAATTATTATTATAATTAGTTAGATACAATTAATTATAATTTTAAATTTCTTTCATCGTAATTTTTAGACGTAGATTTAAATACAAAATAGTGGTGGTTAATGAATATCAATTATATTGTAATTGTATGCACATTTTTTTATTATTTTTTTTTAGAGACAACAAAACTTACGAATCATATATATTTTTAAAAGTAATTTGAATGGTTAATAAAATTATGAATATTTCATCCAATTTAAGCATTTGAAAAAATCGTAGTTAGTATAGTTCAAAGTTTTGATTAATTGCACTTAGTTGATGATTAATAAGTTATAGCACATCTTATGTTTATTAGTCATCCACTTTAATATAATTACTCGCATAGTTAAAATGCATCAATCATTTAAATAATTATTTAAAAAAAAAACAAAATGATATTATAAAGTAATTTAATTAGATTCATGTGTTAAAAAGTTTAGTAATATTTCTAAATTCAACATCAACACTCTATTATATATAATATATAATTTTTGAGTGTTTGTTTTTTTGTTTTTCTTCTCATTGGTCTCAACATTACTCACATCCAAGTTATATATTATACCATGATAGATACAATGACTTTTGTATGCATAAATAACATGTCTAAGATATTTTATTACTTTCCTATTTTTTTAACTTCTTCTTTATTCTATTTTATCTCTCTTGTTATGAGGAGAAGAGAGGAGAGAATAAAGAGGAAATAGGGACATGTTTAATTCAAAAGAATGATGGAAAAATTTTAATAATTATATGTTTGGTTCAAGAAAAAAATATAAATTTTAAATGATTTTTATATTGTTTTTGTTCAATCCTCTCCAAATTCTCCCTTAATATGGATAAGGAGGGATTTTGACTACGTCTCCTTTTAAAAATTAAAAGAAATATAAAAATATCATCTCCCTTTCTTTCTATCTATTTCAAACTAAACATACCTAACCTAAAATAAAGTAAAATAAAGGAAAAACTTTTTTGATAAGTTCATAGACCTTAAATTCTTAGTCAAATTAAGACTGTCTTTTGAGTTCCTAATAAAGATCTTTATGTTTTCAAAGATATTGTCGTTGTACTATAAAAATGAAAACCATTTTAAGGTCCTTACTTGTGAAGTTAACAAAACAAAAGTCCTTATGTTTTTGAAGTTCTATATTTTGTTTTATTTATAAAACAAAAAGCTTAGACTATTAACTTGTTCTTGGCAAACCATTAAAGATGTAATAAAGAACACAAAGAAGAGTTTGATTTTTAGCGACCTAAATGCACATGATTATGAATCCTTAGGTCAGTTTTAATATGAATTGGTTGTAAACTTTGAAAATAATGAATGAATTTTGGAGACTAAACTGATTATTCTCTCTTTTTTATTGCATCATTCATCACATTTTCACTATTTCCCTTTTTTTATATTTTTTTAGAATAAATCCTCAATTTTTTTCGTCGTGTTTTTTAAGTCTCTACTCATGAGAGTATTTACTCCTAATTTTTCTTCCAGTTTATCTCAATTTTCCAGACCATCCTCACATAGCATATTGTCTTTTTCGGGCGTTTATGCATGTCTCTATACAATTTAGGTTCGTGTGAGGATGAAATCGGGGCAGTGATTGAATCTTCAATAAGTAATTTCAAACTACGTAAATACAAATGTCTACTTCTCTCGAATCCTAATTGGAAATCTCTATCTTCAAGTTCCAACTAAGGAGCACAATTGTAAATAGTGACGCAAAAATATAAGAGGATTTAAGTTATCTATTTTCTTTCTTAAAAGAAATGTTGCTAAATAAGTACAAATTATCGATAAATAAAAACAGGCAATGATATCTACTCTCATCCTTTCTTCTGTAAGTATTGAAAAGTGAATAAATTATGCTTCCCGGGTGCCAATTTACATCATGGTCCCATGATGTATGCAAGTATTCCCCATACCCTGACACCGCAAACGGGTAAAGATTCCTCAATCCAAAGAATCCTTGCTCTCGATCCATGACATGGTAAGGAATAGACAATTGATCAACTATCAAGGAAGTAAACGTAAGCCTCACTCCAACTTTACTCGCTTTGAATTGGCTTCTTTCAACCATTCAATGCATTCCTCTGCAGTTCCAGATGGATAGGCAAGTTGCCAAGCCATTGCTTTATCCAGCTGCAATTGAAAATGAAACAGAATATGAAAACCACTGTGAGAGATGGGACCAATGTGAGATTGGAACACCACTGTGAGAGATGGTGCATTAAACAGAATGACTTACCCACTCCTTAACAACAGGTCCTCCTTTGAGCTGTAGAACAGTCATAACATCTTTTCCATTGATCAATGGTTTTACTTCCCATACTTTCTCAAGGCCTGTTATCCGCCAAAACGTGTTTATCAAAAAATAACTAGGGGTGTTGACATGAATAAGGCTAACAAAACAAGGAGAAGATGCGGTAAAATTTGAGAAATTGCTACAGACATATAACTTCTACAAAATTCTCACCTAATTTGGTTATAGAATTCTCCACAGCATTAAACACATCTCTTCGTTTTCCCAAGTGTGAGTCCTCATCCTCAGAGTCATTTATATCAATGGGATGTAACATAATGGATATCAAAAGTGCCACTCGCCAAAAATCTTTAAGCTCTCTTAAGAGAAACCCTAAATTAATAAAATATAAAATTTAAACCATATCAGATACAATTCATAATGCACAATATAGCTAAGCAACTTCTAATGCAAAAGTTTCGCGTCGGAAAAATGTGAATGCAAAATGATATTCGGGATGTGTGGCTTGTGGCTACTTTCCACTAGAAAGCCAACAACTTAATTGAAACTACATCATATAGAATCATGATAAACTACAGTCTCTAGCACAGTATGTCAATATGAAAAGACTATAAGTGAAAATTAAGGTCAATAATAACTTAAATACATGAAACAGCATAATGCTGATATAACACCAAGGTAACAAAGCAAGAAAACTTCACCTGTTATTACCCGGGCTCTAGAAGAGACAGGGACATCAATCAAGTCTCTCATCCAACCAAGTTCGACAGCTTGAATATCCTCATCGGATGCAAGATAAGGAATCAACGACAAGAATTTATATGCTCCTCGGTGTAAGTCAAGCACCTGGATTTTTACAATAAACATAAATATCAATCAACATATTTACATTCTGGGTGTTAAAATGTATCAGTTCAAATTATACCAAAGCTCAAAGGAAACTGACCGTTTCTGCATCCTTAGCTTTTCGCTTGAGAGACTCCCGAAAGATATGATTCACAACAGGAATCTATAATTCAGAATCACATATTAGGCTATTGAACCAACATGTAATTAGGCATAATACCCACAAGATTACACACGGCACACATAGTGATTTCCACTCTCCATGGTGCAATTGAGCCAAGAGTCCAAGACAGCAATATAATGGGAACTAGAGGTGTCATTGAAACAAAGCTTAAACAATCAAATTTGAGCTTTGTGGAAACCATTTATTTGAGTGAATAGGCAAATTGGTCTCTAAAATTGTAAGCGTCAAACAATTAGTCCCTGAATTTTGCAAATTGGCAAATACATCCTTGAAATTGTAAAATGTTAATCAAAATAGTCCGTATTTAAACTTTTATCGTTAGAGTCTGTGATGTGACATGTTAATTGAATATGTAACTCATCTACATTGATCTCATATCAATGTTATTACATCATCAACTAATTTTCTTATGAAATTTAAATATTTTATGGTCTAATTTTTCAATAATTAGTCCATGCTAAATTACAATAACTCACAAATTTGTCTTTGAGATGACAAAATTTCAAGGACAAATTTGTCTCCTGAGAAAATGATATTGATGCGGGATCAACGTTGATAAGCCACATATTTAATTACAGTGCCACATCACAATATCTAACAGCAAAAGTTTACTGAAGGACTATTTTAATTGATATTTTACAATTTCAATGATGTATTTGCCAATTTTCAAAATTCAGGGACTAATTTGACCGGCGCTTACAATTTCAAGGACCAATTTGCCTATTCACGCCCATTATTTTAAAAGAAATATGCCAAATGTTCCATCTTCAAACACAAAGCTCAAACTTAATGCACTTTAATGTTGCAAAATCATAAGTAGTAATACATAGAAAAAGGAGGTATGTACCTTCTTAGCCTTCTTTTCACTATAAGTGGTATTTCTAAGGGGGAGAAATAAAGCAGCATAAAGTGTGAGCCTTCTTTGTTCAGCCTAAATACACAGAAATTGTTTATCAGCCAACACAGTTGTCAAACAAACCTATAGTGGCACAGGAATAACCTTACAACTTCCTATTTCAAGAACAAATGTGAAAAAAGAATATTTAGTAAAAACGAACGCTTAATTCATTACTTACTGTAAAGGTTGATTCGCCAAGTAAATGGATAAGGCTCGACGCATTCTCCATGTAAGAAATGCAAAGCCTGGATAAAGTGAAAGAATTGCTTTGCCATGACCAACAAAATATTTGTATCTCCATGCAAGATAAAAGTCAAAGACAAAATAAAATACAAAGCAAGATATGGGGTTTGGGTAGGTAGGGAAGAAACAGAGAAGGGATGCTCTAAATAATATCATATTGACAAGAGGTATTCATGGCACAGATATTAACCCAATGCCAAGGCTCACTTTATCCTAATAATTAGGGCAACTGTTAGAGTAGCACTGCCAGTCTGGAGTCTAGCAGTGCAATACAAGCGAAATAAGAATTCTAACCTAACAAGACTAAAAGCATTATAAAATAAGTTCTGCACCTTTCAACACATTAGAAACGAAACATTTTATGAATTTATCTACAACATATACCTTTCACATCCATCTGGAATGACAGGTTCGTACTCAGCAGGAAGAGTAAAGACGGTCCAGAATAGTGTCAGCTCACAAATATAAGTTATTGCTTTGACAGGTTGATTTCCAGATATCATAAGATCAATCTACGACAAAGACATTAACATAAGAATATCAATGTCTAAATTTTCAGTACAAACAGAGAGTGAGAGCAATTTTGTCACAATAAGTCCCAATAAAAGTTATCCCTAATGAAAAGAAAGGGAAAATTTAGAAAGTGTGCGAGCAATTTTTTTACAATAAGTCCCAATAAAAGTTATCCCTAGTGAAAAGAAAGGGAAAAATTAGAATGCACCTCTGTTCCGATGCGCTCTCGGCTAATTTTAGCAGCTAGAGCATCTTTCACATCATCAGACGCAGCAGCTCCTTTCAGATCTTCATCTAGAGTGAAATCAAATCTAGCACCTAAAAGTAATAGGTTGTGCCTCTTCAATATTGCAGGAAAATAAGTTCAAACTTCACATAAAGCATGGGACAAAAAGGTTTACACCATATACAAAAATACATAAGTCATGAAAAATTAAAATTACCAAACCGAATGGCTCGAAGAACTCGCAATGGATCGTCAAGAAAGGTGGCCTTTGGAGGTAAAGGAGTCACTATCTTTCCAGACTTAAGGTCCGCGATTCCTGCAGAGTGCCAAAGAAGTTATTAGATGGACAAACAAGTAGCTCTTAAAATGCTAATTTAGGTATTAAAATCCACACTTACCTCTCTTAGTAAAATCTTCAACTGCGTCAGTGTTGATATTATAGAATAAGCTGTCACACACAAATAAATTGTTTTGTGAAACTATTATCTAAAATTTTGCAAACGACAGTGAATATTAAGGCACACTTAAATCAACAACTGTAACAATAAAAAGGCCTTTTCCATTTTGGCAAGGCAAACTGAATAACACACTATGTCCTATCTGTTAGGACTTAGATTAGAAGTTAGTTAAATAATAATAGTTAGTTAATGAGTTAGTTAGTTGAGGTTGTTATAAGGCTACTTATAAAAATAGGGAGGTTAGGGAGTTAGAGAGAGATTATTGAATATTGTAATCAATTGTTGATTAGAGTAGTAACTCTATTGTGAAGGGGAAACCCTTAGAGGAGAGATTTCTCTCCTAGTTCTTAATAAAAGTTTTCTTAGGAATCCAATTCTTGGGTTCCTAAAAATTGGTCCGACCTGTCAGATTTTCGAGGAGTTCCAGTGTTCAATGAGATGGAAGCCACACAAATGGTGAAGTTGCCAACATTTACAGGGATAGACCCCATTGGGTGGCTTGCAAGAGCTGCAAGATTCTCTGTGAAGCACGGAACTAATGAGTTCGATTCATGAGCATGGATGATTCGACAATATTATGGTTTTGTTCTTCAAATCAAGAAAACCCCGATCCAACATGGGAATCCTTCTCAATCAATCTAATCATAAGATTTGGCATCAAGAACCAGAAATCAAGGTCAGGGATGGAGAAATGGATGCTGACGAAGAGGCTGCAACAGCAAAAGAAACAAAATCAGAATTGTGGAAAGCAACAATGTTGCTGCTGGAGAACCAAGGAACAGAGTTGCTGCTGGAGGTACCATTTTCTCCAAGGACGACCTTGTCACAGCAACAGAAAAGCATTTCTGAAGGAGACAACCACCAAGAATCTTGTTCTTGGGCAAGAAAGATGGGTGATGGGACCAGTCCATTGAGCTTGGTGTTGGGAAGGCAAGAAACAATATTAAAATCAGATTGGCCAGTGGATATAGTGCTGGAAAAACAAGAAAGAAACTTAAATCAGTGCATAATTGCAGAAGCTTCAGTTTACTGCCATGTTGAACTTTCCCCCATAGTGTATGGGAAAGATTGTCCTTCATTAGCAACATTTGTAGGATTCATCCAGCTGCTGTCTAAAAGCATTATCAAGTTAACCAATTCCCAAGAGAGTGTTGACAAAGGCTACGATAATGGTTCATTGTCCTTCCATCAGTGGGATCCTGGAGGATAGACTTCTATTTTCTACGTCAAATGGAACATGAAGAAATTAAGTAGATGTCAACCTTGAGGACAAGGTTGTTTTGAGGAGGGGTGTATTGTTAGGACTTAAATTAGTAGTTAGTTAATGAGGTTGTTATAAGGCTACTTGTATAAATAGGGAGGTTAGGGAGAGATAATTGAATATTGTAATCAATTGTTGAATAGAGTAGTAACTCCAATGTGACGGGGAAACCCTTGGAGGAGAGATTTCTCTCCTTGTTCTTAATATAAGTGTTCTTTCTTAGGAATCCAATTCTTGGGTTCCTAACACTATCATAAATCATGTCCAAAAAAAATCATTTGAATGCAAATCTTTCTTCATGATTTGACCTATAGTTTTTCTAAGTCTCCCGAACAATTGGACTCATCTCCATAATTCATCTGACCTACTTGGGGATTCAACAAGCCTTCTCTACTCATACCTCCATTAGTCAATCACGTAAGAGGAGATTTTGCCACCTTTTCCATATTCACAATATATTCTACCCCAACTTTTTCTCCTAAACCAGCATATAAATAAATAAAATTAGTTGGTCAGTTGGCATATTTCATAATTGTATCGCTCCATGCACGGAAACACTGAAATGCTAACCGCGGTTATGTTTTAATTTCTCCTAGTTTTGTATTTCTTTATTTACCTTATCTAACAATACTTTAAAAAAAGTCCAGAAAGATACCTGTTAATTGTTAAATCCCTCCTATATGCATCCTCTTCAGCTGTGCCAAACGTTTGCTGTTAGACATGAAGTAAACTTAATTCTGTAGAATTTGACCAAGATATATGAAAACAGTGGAGGACCAAATATGTCAAGTGGAAGAGTGAATACATGTTCATCTTGGCATAAAAGTTAGCTTTAATACTGAGAAAAATTACAAAACATTGAGGAAACTTACCATAAAAAAAATATAACTTTTTGGTTCCTAAGCGTGTAACTAAATTTGGTCAAAAAATAGCATGTAATTAAATATAAAATATAAGAAAGAAAACAGGCTATTTTCGAAGAAGACAGATAAATATCTTGTACGACCAAAATAAACCAAAAAAGCAAGCAACCTAACAAAAGAAATTCTAAGCAAAACAAAACATTGCACAAATTTATAATACAGCATAACAAATAAACCTGTACAAAACTAGGATACTGGACAAATATACACCTTCGAAGGAATGCGGCTATTCTCTGCATATTCTTCGCTCCTTAGATTGACAAAATCAATCCACATATCAAACAAACGCATCCTGGCTGTTTCCAAATGTTTTGACTGGTCAGGATTGCTGCAAAAAAGAATAATTAGACAAAACTCTACGAAATAATGTAAAAAATGCAACTAATACATAAAATTATATGAATGTGATTTTCGGTTGCAAAGAAAAGTGAAAAGGAAAGTATCCCCAGCGCATTAATTGAAGGGGTAGTTTTTAAAGGAAAAGTCAGAATAAGAAGAAAAAATTAGACTAAACAGTAACACCCAAAATTTATCCACAAAATGGCTGCCCGAACATCCCACCAAAACAAAAATATCCTGGATTTATCAAACGAATAACTTCATTTCATTCATGTTCTTCATTGATCAGAATTATAACTTCATTGTAAGCAAACTTTGAAAACCTAAGCAGAGTATACTAGTAAATATCAAACTATAAGTTTGCTAGTTCATTAACAGCAGAGAAATGTATAAATTCAATTCCTAACTCAAAATCCAGCCAAACTCGGCAATACTTATCAAATTCAAATTTTGAAGATTACACTCAACTTTCTTATTAATTTTTAGCAGAAATGTTACTTGAACATCAATATGGAACAGCAAACTTCAACAATTGTTAAATGGTTAATGCAATCCACACACATGATTAATAAAGCGTTAGATTTGGTAAATAGATATACTGGGTGTCACAGCTTATTAAACATCTCCTGAAATTTATTAACCAAAAGTTTAAACATGATTAACCTTGATTTTCAAATCTACATCATACATGTATTTGGAACACTTGAAATTGTGGTTAATAATGCTCAAATTTGGGGGTTAATGATTATCCAATCTTGATATACCTATTAACCACTTTTTGAACTACCTTGACCGATTAAAATGTTGTCGAATATTGTTTTCCCAAATTATGTTCAAATATGTTGATGCTACCTTCCAAATTTTGTTATGGATGTCAGAACATGAAGCTTCTACATACTATTAGGTATTTTTGGTAGGGAAAGTAAAATAGGAAAATTTGACAAATAACAACATGAGAAGGAGTAAACCACAATGTCGCGAAAGGTACCTCTCAATAACACAAACACCCTGCGCATCTTCACCAATGGACAACAAGTACTCCCTGACCTTATCTACAAATTCAGTACCCATCATATTATCGAGAGCAATATCAATGTCATAACAATCTTTTCCCAATAGCTGCACAAACAATCAAACGCCAAATAATCAACAATAATAAAAAATGAAACAATGAATTAGGGCTAGGAATGATTGGAGTATGGAGAGACCTTATCGCGAACCCAGCCACCGGCGACACGGAGCTGAGTTTGGAGTTGAAAGTGTCGGAGAGTGGCGAGAAGTCTATCAAAGATGCTCTTCTCGAGTGTGGTGAGTTCGATTGTGTCGCGAACTTGGTGCGTGGACATTGGCGCGAACATAGAAGTACGAAACGACGTCGTAGTTGTTCGTAGAAGGGTTTTGGCGGGACGGCGAGTGTGAAGACGAAGAAAAATGGTTGGTGTGCGTAAGAAAACACACGGACTGAGTCTAGGAATCGCCAATAGTGCAGTTTTCAAAACCAGTCTCATTTCATGGGTTCGCTTTATTTATTTCCATCGATCAAATTACTCACATACGCATTGATTGCATTTGCATGGCCATTGGTATTAATGTGAGATCGTTCAAGTTGGGTCGGGTTTCCAGCTTCAAATAGGCCTCCTTTGGATTTGTGTAGCATATATATATATATATATATAAGATGAATGTTATCCACCTTTTAATTCTTTGAGATACATTTGTTTGTATCGTTAATTTTTTATTTCAATTTCAATAACAATTAGTTCAATTAAAAACTTCTGATCATTAAGAACATTATCAAATACTGCAAAAGTATGTCCATCATGTTAATCATTCAGAAAACATTCATCAAATCTTTTAAATTGTTTATATCTTTTGATTTTCCTTATAATAATTTAAACATATGTAAAGCCTTAAAAACTAGGTAAAAAAAGTCTATTCATATTATCAATATTTTTAACTTTTCTTGTGTATAGTAACTTACACAATCAACTCGTTACAATGTTTTGATTAGAATTTAACATTTCACGACAGTAATTTGAAAAAAAATTCAAACTTAAAGAACTTCATATGTAATTTAATATATCTTAAAGATTAATTGTGCAAAATGAATGTAACTTAAATGGTCGAATCAGAAAAAAATAAACTTAAAAAATCTAAACAAAAATTAAATTAAACATAACGACCAAAGATGTATTTTGTCTAAATTTTTTATGTCTAGTGATTGCATTATATAGGAATAATCCATTTTATGTCATGTGTTCAATTATGATATCTAAGTTATACAAAAAAATTTATTTGGCTCCCAAAATTTTGTTGACATTGTGAGAATGGCTATCATCACAAGCCATAAAGTTGCTACACAAGCAAAAAAAAAGAAAGAATGCGCCAATGCGGAGTCATAATTTCATAAAGTGGTTTGATAGGAGTTAGAAAATGCAAAATGCAAGGCCATGCTCTTATACATCAGTGCTCGGATCTAGACCCAATCAACAAAAGTTTTTACTCATTTACACTGGAACATGTATCCTCAGTTGTCTCTTTTATCAGACAATATCTGCATTAATTTCAGTTGAAAATCATAGCTTTTGTGTTTTCTTCTTCGAACCAAAACTGATGGTAGAAAGGAAACATGTCGGCGGCATATAGCCGCCGCCAAGCTCGTGCTTTGCAAGTCGACATAATGCACACATTTCATAAAAATTATACATCATCAACAACAATTAGCTACAGTGCTATGTCATCCTCAATTTGTCATCAGAAAAAACTAATTTTTTTTTTTAAAACAAATGGAATGCCCCTTAAAATTTTCATTAAATATGAACTAAACCCCCCTCACGATCTATTTATATTTCTTTGCCCAGTATTTGTTTCCTCTTTTCATCAACTGTGAAACAAGCAATGTGCCTCTATACAAGTTATAAACTCAACCTGTCTAATCTCTGTCAAGCAGAGCCATAATTTTACCCTAGCTAGCTTTTGCATTTCTTCCACCTTTTCTGCTAACAGTCTCACATAACCGGCACGGCAATGTGTCAAGGCTCACAGCTCGTGTTTTCGCATAGTTACCCATTACACCGCACCTTCTCCATGCATGGTATTCTGCATAGGCTACCGGGTCATTTGCTACGGCCTTCACGTATGAAGCCAATTCTTGCAACGATTTGAATTTTCTACCATCTATTATTGAATGTGGAGGAACAAAATCCATGACATTTGGCGCACCAAAATAGATAGGAACTGCACCCGAATCCAACGCATAGTATAACTTCTCCGTCACGTAACTCTCAGTGAAAGTGTTCTCTATTGCAAGCACAAACTTGTAGTGAGACATGGCACAATGTAAATGATCCCACCATTTTGGTGTGGCATTTGCATCGTTTTCACACTCGGGGTAGAACGAAAGAGCCATGTCTAGACCACCAACATTGTTTAGGCACTTGCCAAATGAATGATGCGGCAGCATGCCAAGAAGTTTTTCGGCAAGTTCATTCCTTTGAGAAAGACATCGCGACGAAGACCAATAAACAAGTATGTCCTACAGATTGATAAATTGGGTTAGATTACTATGAGTCCCTCTTTCTTTATGTTATTTAAAATCATGTTAATGAATTATTTATAACTTACACTGTTTTTAGTATTGGAGATGTGATAGTTTCGACCATTGTGAAACAGAGCACCAGCATAGGTTGACTGTACATCATCTTCAGCATGGTAACTAATGTATATATCCTCTCGACCTGATCTCTTTCGGCCAGCTTCGAGATCCATGTAAGCACGAAGTGGTTCTCCCACACGTCTCTGAAATAAAAAACAAACCATAGCAAAGTGAGTCAAATCCAATACAACAGCACATATTACCAGCTAAAAATTCTTGAAAGCCACATTTGAGCACAAAACTAGGAAGGTAGTGTGATTTGGAACAATGTAAAACAAAAGGTGTTTAGAGAGTTCTTCCACTAAAACTACCCCGTCATTACTGAAGACATCACAGATGAGAAAAATAATTGTTCAAGCTAACAAACCCAGCAACCAGTTTAACAAATAGAAAAATGGAACCAACCACAGCCAAAATGGCAATAGAGCTCATAACATTTTGAAAAGAACAAAGAAAAATCATCACCAACAGAACCTTCTGTCATCTGTGATTGGGTAAGCTGTACAAATAATCAAAACTTTGTCTTGCTACGAAGCCGTGGAATGGTACTACAGTAGAGGTGTAAACATGAAGAACCCTGAAATAAAAATGGACTCTGTTGCTAAACTTCCTGTTTTTACCTCTATCAAGAATTACCAAATAAAATTCACTCCACCACACAGCCAGCAGAATTTTCTAGAATTATTACGATTAATCAGGATGATGAAATACCACTACAGATCCCACCCTAGCAAATATTCCTGGCGATGAAATCAGAATACCAGATATCTGCAATCTGTATTACATGCTAATGCAAGCTTATTGGAAGTCCAACAAAAAGCACTCACGCACAATATTTGAAGCTTTATCTATGTAGTACCAGCACTCCAAATGGAAGGTCAGTCCAGTGTTCAATACATATCGGTGTCAAACACGACAAGACATCGACACAAGTGGTTACATTCAATCACTTCCATTTTCATAAATTATTATTGATGTCTATATGTCAATGTCATATCCAATGTCCGTGTTTTTACTCAAAATCTCAAATGCAAGATCGACTAACCCGATCTTCACACAAAGATCATCCCAAAGTTGCAGGAAAAACTGCCCGTGAAAGCTGACATCAAAATGCTTAGCAAATATTCTACCCATCAATCTATGAAGGCACGATTAAGGGAAGAATCTTCCACATAGCAAAGTCATCTCCTAGTCATTGATTGGATGTTGTTACAATAAAGGAATAAAAAATAATTTAGATGAGCTTCTCAGCATTTGCTGAAAAAGATCATTCTCATCGTTACCGCCAGCAGCTTCCCACAACTACCACTCCCTATAGACCAAAAATACCATCAATGTATTATGTTTCACATCACACTAGTTGCAGCTATAATATTATGTAACTAATAACTTTCTCCTATAGATAACATGAGAATGGACTTTTGTTCATCATGCCTTCTCATAAATATTTAGAACAGATAAATTTAGTTTTTTTTTTTATAATAAAAGTGACACTCAATTGTGCACAGCCAGCAAGTTCAGTTACGATTTATGAACACATCCTTCTCAGCTAGCATAGTGACATGCCATATGTCCGGGATCTACTACAACTTCGAGTCTTCAAAGGATATCACTGGTGCCAGAAACAAATTAAAAATAGATAAGCGGCTATTTGACAATTGCGGATCGCGGAAAATATCGATTTGTTCAGATTCCACTATGCTATAGTGCTACAGTGTCGTTGTAAGCGGCTATTTGACAATACTTTTTACTAGCGTTCCCAGAACAATAGCGATTTGTTCAAACTTGACATTACTATTGTTTCAGCCATGCAAACTTAAACAATAAGTGAACATTTTTCAAACTTGAAAAGAATCAATTTCAAAGCAAGGATCATAAATCAAATTCTCAATAGTGGCAGAGTAGATCACCTTGATGACTCTGCCACAGCAGAGAGATCATTCACGTCCTTCCCATACTTAGTACATTCAATTATCTAAACAAACCTTTCAACTCCAAAAGACTCACCACCATTGCAAAATCAGGCATATAAAAAATTTTGCTCACAAAGAAGAATAACAAATCCATTAACATTTTCACCGAGTAAATACCCAAGTTAGTTCTCAAAATTATAGGGTTGAATCAACCTAATCCCCACATTATCAATATTTCAAAATAATCTCTGAAATCGTAGAATGATAATCAAATCCGTCCCTTTGTCTGGATCTGTTATCAAATGCATTCATGGCATTATTCATTTAGTTTCAAATTCATCTTGATATTACCAACTTAATGTCATTCTAGTTTTTTCTAATACCAAGTGAGGGATGAATTTGATTAGCATTCTGCAATTTCAAGAATCATATTGGAATATCGATATAATGCGAGAGAGTAGATTAATGCAGTTATAAAATGCCAATGAACAATTTGGTTATTTAGCCCATTTACACCTAATCCAACCAAACTAATGAAATTTTCAACCAGAAAAGCTACCTGAATCGGAGGCGTAGACGTTTCAAACAACAAAGCATCAGGCTTGTCAGCAAGAACATTCGATTTGGTCCACAAACAACTCAACCCACAACGACAAGAGTACAAATTATCCAAATTATCAGGAACCCAAGTCCACCCTTTGACCAAAACACTAACATGGTTAAGCTTAAAACCCCCACAATCAGAATCACCACCAAACTCTTGCAAAGAAACAACCTTTGAGTGATTCAACGAGATCCCATTAGTTTTCTCCCTGAATTGAGCACAACCCACAAGCGAGTCCCATTTCCTGAATGAAGAAAGCAGATCGGTGAAGGGTTGGGAGGATGTTTTGTTAGAAGAGGATGTGAAGGTGGTGTCGTGGAATGGTGGGAGAGAGGGAGAAACGGAAGGGAATTGGAGGAAACCGGTGAAGAAGAGGAGGAAGAAGAAGGTGAAGGTTGCTAGCATGATTTTGATGGTTACTGTGTTGATTGGAGGCACTAATAGCATGCTGCTGTTGGAGGAAGAAGAAAAGAGATAAGGTTATATGTCTGTTTTAGAGAGAGAAAGTAGAGAGAGAGTGGACATTTATGGGATGGGAACAGTGAAGTGAAAAACGAAACCTTAAACCAGTTGTTGCTACTCTTCTTCCTCTTTAGTCTTACGCTTTCATTTTAGACTCGGTCTCTCCCTAACCTCTGCAATAGGAAAGTTCAAAATGTTTTGCCGGAATGCAAATTTGTTACCAAAATTGTGAATTGTTTAGACAAAAAATTCAGACATTATGATACTGACATATTAAATGAATATGTTATTTTTTTGTGTAATATTAAAATGAATATGTTGTTTTCTTAAAACTTGTAGCTTTTGTTTAAGTTTGTTGTGATTTGAGTTGATGTTAGAATTTTGTAATTAATAGGTTATGCTTTAGGTTTTATTGTAAATTTACAATAAAATTAGTGGTTTTTCTGACAATGTGCCTCTAATATAATGTATTTATTAATATATAAAAGTTAGAGGATATTTTAACTTATGTTTTCAATTTGGAGTATAAAATTGTCTACTCACTTTAGATATATTGCTGTTTACTTAACTTGGTGGATTCAACTACCCTATTTCCCAGTGGCTAGCCAATCTACTAGCTTGTTTGGGGTTAAAGTTGGAACAAGGAGGTAGGATCCGTTTGGAGGGCAGTGGAGATGATGGTGTTAGTGTTTAAAACTTTTAATAAGTTGATGTTTGGTTGTGTAGGTTTTCTGCAGTATTTGTTACTGCTACTTTCTGGACTTTACTGTAATCCTATGGCACGTCTTGTGCTTTATATTAATATATATTTTTGCTTTTTAAAAAAAAAAAAAAATAGTGCTTATAAATTATTAATTTGTATGATGGCCCTTTTTCAAAGGTGTTGATGAATCAGCCAAATCTTAAGCTTGTGTGGAAGATAATTTGTTAGTTGGAATAGTTGGATAGATGATAGTTAGAGTGTCATGATGACAGAAGAACTAATAATTATATTTAACAGGATTTAGAAGGTACAAAGGGTCTTTAGTCTTTACACCCTGATAATGCTTAGATTGGAAAAAGAATAAAATTGGAATAATTGTTTTCGTAAATGTGAAGATAACAAGTTCTATATAACATGAAGAATGATTTGGTGTACAAGATGAGCAATTATCTCACTCTTACTTCACATCAAAGCTACTCTTATTGTACACAATTCAGCAATACTTTGTTACAAAATTATTGGTTCTGAGTGATTGATTGTATTTGTTTATATTACTTAACATATATACCATTTTATTTGTTGTTGCTGTATTTTGTTTTGCCCTTAGCACACTCTTGAGGATTATGTTTTAAGGTTTTTAAATATATAAGCATATCCCTAAAATTTAGTTTTCTCTCCATTAAAAGGGGTAGTTGATTACTTAAGGACAGTGTTAGATAATTAGTTTTACAAGTTAGTTTTATAGAACTATTGTTCTTTATCAAGTCCAAAACATTTAAGTAAGATATATATCAGATTTGGAAACCATTTATGAAAGTGATTGATAAACTTCCCTTTGGTTTGAATGGTGATCACAAACACATGTTTGGCATAAATAGCAAGAGTTAATGGACGTACCAAAATATCAACATTGAGTGGTCTCTTATGTTGTACTAGGATCATGGAGAATACCTTTTTTTTAATCAAAATAGATTCATTAGCAAAGGCAGACGAATATTAGTGTAAACAATTTTATTATGATTTTTTATTTAAATTATTGATAAAAGAGATATAGAGAAAAATTAAATTAAATTTTATTGATAATTGAGAGAATTATTAATTACATTAAGGATTATATAAACTTATATAATTAATTAATTAGGATATCTAATAAGTGTTGGTAAACATTGCATACAAAATACAAAAACATATAAATATATTGGTCAACATTCAACAACTTTGCAACAAGAAAACTAAACTCACAATATCATACTAGTATTAATCAAAGAGACGTTCTAGCATAACAAATGAGTGATCCAATATATTATTTCTTTATAAATGAGTAAAGAATTAAGAAAAAATTAGTTAATAGTTACATAACCAATATTTATAATCAAGTTGTTTATTTCTTAGTGAAATAATATCAATTCTGCCATCATATTCAGTTAATTCAAATTATTTTCCTTTCAAATCTATCTTTATACAATTTAGTCACGTTTATATAAAATTATAATTCTTTTATACTTTCTTGTACCCTATTTACTTTGTATTTGTTAAATAAATCATATTGTTATTTTTAATCATCAAAGTATCTACACGTCCTATGAATATTTTACTAAAAAAAAGTAAAATTCATTACAGGGATAACTTTTCATATTTTGGACAAAAATATCATATGTTAGACTACAAGTTTATTGTATATATTTTTTTAGAAAATGAGTATTGTAAAGGATAAAATTTAGGTGTATTTATTTAGGTGCTATTTCTTAATTTAACTAATTATGATTTTCTCAAATTTATAGTTTCTTAATGTATGTTATAATCACAAAAATATATTTTAAGTTGATAATCATACCAAAAACACCTAAAGACATAATTTACTATAGATTTTTTTACACAGCATATTTTACTGTAAACCTAAAAATTAAAATGGAAGGTAATATTTGATAGTGAAAGGTATTTTGCTTAATTATAATTTTAGTTTCTTTATTTTTATTAATTTATGAAATTGGTCTATTTATTTTAAAATTTAATAATTTTGATCTCTCTTTTTTATCTGAAAAATGGTGATGTGATTTATTTTAAATGGTGTGACATATAATACAGTGGTATTGAATAACTAAATACCCACAAAACTACGATAAAAAATTCTACAAACTACAATTTCAACTTCTAAAATTATTTATTTTGTATATAAATAATTAATGTATAAATGATTTCATATCATGAGATGAGATCGTATGTCACATCATTAAAAATAAGTCAAAATACAATTTATTTAGTTAAAAAAATTGAAAAGAAACTAAAATTGTCGTATTTTAAAATAAAGAAACCAATTTAACGAATAAGTAAAAATAGATGAAAAAAAAATACAATTATGCCAAACTATTTTTGTTTAAAGTGTTAGAATGTAGAGATATACGTCCCCAGGGGTATAACTTAAAGATTTCTCAGCAATAATCGTACATTTTTCAAGTTACAACCGGGCCCAGAGAGCCCATAACGTTTGACAATTGACAAATATAGTTGATGAGAGAAAATTTGGATTTGATACCCCCATTTAGACCTATACCTCCCAAAATATTGAAAATCCATAAATGCCCACTGATTTTCATTTCCAACCACGGTTAAAAAAAATTTACTCTAAAATCTACTCCCTCAGCCAAATTTCTGGTAGGTTAATTTTTTTTTCGAAAAATCCGGTATGAAATTATAACTACCGAAAATTTTGTTTTTGAAATTTTCGATAGTTAAAAATTTTGGAAATTTCAAATTTCCAGAAATTATAACTACTGAAAATTTCAAATTTCCAGTAGTTATAATTTCTGGAAATTTGAAATTTCCGTTAGTTCATTTTGAAATTTCCGGTAGTTCATTTTCAATACCGGAAATTTCAAATTTCCGGTTGGCACTCCCGGAAATTTCAAATCTTGAAATTTCCGGGACACATTTTTAACTACCGGAAATTTCAATGAATTTGAAATTTTCGGGAAAAAAAAAATTGGAAAATTCGTTACTTTTCCGGATTTGTCTGTTTGTGAGGTATGTGGGCCGGTAACTTTATTTTTATTGAATAATTGAGGACAATACAGTCAATTCACACTCAAAATTTTTAATTGGGAGATATAAGGTTAATTGGGAGGTATGATATCCAATTCTCCTGAAGAGATTAAGAACCTACTCACACATTTATATAGAGGCTCAATTTTGACCAAGTGCAATATTAATTTGTGTTGGTTTGAGTTAGATTGACTTTTCAACCGTTTAGTAGTAGTTCATTCACTCAAACTATATAAAAAATTATTGAATTAGAGTTTTTGGTAAACACATTAATCTCATTTTTTTTTTACTATTGAATCAAAAAATTTCACTACCAAATAGCCATATATGATAAAACGCCAAAAATTCATAGGGAAAAAACTTCGGCGTAATTTGTACATGAAATCCGAAATAAATGGTTTTGTTGGATTGGACTTATCGGTTATATTTTTTTTTTAAATTATTAAAAAATGCAATTATATTTCATTACTTAAACATTTCTAAAATCATAAAATTTTAGTACCACACATCATCTAATATTTAAAATACATTCACTAGTCAACTGACACAACAAAACATATAAAACAATTAGATTAAAACAAATTTCAAATCAAATCCAATAGTTAAATTATAACTATGTCAATAATAGAAATAAATATATATATATATATATATATATATATATATATATATATATATATTTTACAATGCATGTTAGACAAATTTGCTACTTGAACCAAAGACTACTGAGTTTAAACGGATTGATTTTAGATTAGACTTGAACTTGAATAAATTAAACTTTAATGTGAGTTGAATTCATTTGAATGTTCGAATCCGTGGATTAAATGTTTGATATACTACTACGTGGTTTCTCCTTTATATATGGACTACTATTATTACTTGTTTCTCCTTCATATATGGACACTTGTGGCGTCAGGAAGCATGCAGAGCAACTACTACTCAAATTCTCCAAGACCACAAGAGAATTTGACATTACATCTTAATCAAAAACCTTAAAACAATTAATATATGTTTCACTTATATATTCAACATTTAACTCTATGTTTTAATAAACAAAAATCTATTAAAGGGTACTCCACCCCTTACATCTTAAACAAATTCAACATCATTTTTAGTCAATATGAGACTGAACCGCTCATATTTAAATTTAAAATGAACATCAATTAATGATTGTGGTCGTGGAATATATAATATTGCGGGACAACATTCGTCTATTTCTCCTTCTCCGTCAACATTGTATTTGATTGCTGTGACATCATAAGCTTTACAACTATTTTGCATTTCTTGAAATTAACATTCTTTTGTATCCAACTTAATTTAATAACTCTTGCTACAACAAAAAGCAATAGTGGTTGGAATTTTGCGTAGTGGATCTAAGTCCAATAGCTCGATATTCTTACAAAGCTATTAATAACTACAAGATTTTTTATATTTCCAGGAATGTTGGCTAAATTAATTAGAATGTTTGGCTATAAATCTCTTTTTTAATAAGTTAATTACATAATTGTTAATAAACAATTAAGCCTATAAAAATGCAGCTTGGTTTAAGGGATATTCTTTCTCCCATTTTGATTATGATGTGCAGAATTAATCAATTGGTGGTCAAAATTGTTGACACCAGTCACAGCAAGTAATTAAAGAAACACAATTGGTTTGAGCTTTAAATAATATTATATCATAAATAATTGACAGTAGTAAAGTTCATGTTATTATTATTCTGCTAGTTGCTTAAAAAAATGAGTGAGTTGTGCACAATTTCTAAGCCATAAAATAGAAGTGATTATTTATAAAAAAAAAGTGAATGACAAGTAATAAGAGATTGGCTATGATTGAAATTAGAAATATATAAGATTTATAGTACTAGCTAGCAAAACACTAAAGAAGAAGACAATGGAAAGTGAGTGGGGAAACTGGAAAAGTAGTTTATTACAACTCAGAATTTTCCACTCCCCAAGCCACCCATGTGTGCTTATTTCGTCATTACATTCCTCTCACTCTCACCACCCAAATGGAACCATGTTTCACATTAATAAACAAAGGTGTATATATGTGTCTTTCTCCAACGGGCTTAATGTGTCCAGCGTCATCAAATTAAACTTTACAATATATTTTTTTTTAAATTAATATGTGCATAGTTTAAAAAAACTTTGCTTACGTGATCAAAATTAGTCAATGAGTCACATTAAATAAGGTTCAAACATGTGAAATGAAGCTACTAATTATTAAGTGGAAGAAAATGAAGTGAACTCAATTGTAACCTGTGGCAGGGGCAATATAAAGATTGATAACTCCTCTTGTTGGAGAATAAATCAAAAGGGTATGCTAAAAAAATAAATCCATAGTGTTAGTATCTTGCCCTGCATAAAACTTTTTTTTCAGTACTCTTTCGGTTGCTTTTGTGTTTGCAAAAGTGTTGGTTGCACTTTTTAACTGTTTTTCTTTTCTTTTCTTTTCTTTTGGTAAAGAAATGGATAAATGGAAAGAACTAAACAACTTCCTTGCTTGGTGAGTTTCACGGAAAAGCTACACTGCTGTTTGGAAATTGCATATCAAAAGTGGAATGCATTAATTACTATCACCTTATCCAAAAGGTAACATCAATATATAGATAAGTAAAAAGATCGTATCTTATATTACAAGAGTAAAGAGCACTTATAATAAATAATACTATCATATCTTTACACCATTGTGGTGTTAAAAGTGTAAGACAATTATTTTTATTATATCAGTGAAAGAATCAAATCTGAATTGGATAAAAGTAAACAAAAGTGTTGAAGAAGGAATAAGGAAATTTGTGTGTGCAGTATAACGGAATATAAATTTAACTTTTCTAACTACCACTAACTACCATGCCTAATTTATCATGACGGTAGGCTTAAAGCCCTTGGTTTATCAGTTTGGGCTTTGGGCCGGCCTGCTCAAGCATAAAGTTGGGTTTTTTTCCTCTAAATTAAAGGAATAAGTCTATAAACTGAAGTTGACTAATTAGTCAACGAAGTCTTTTATGAACAACATTAGTCTCACTAATAGAGACATTTGTGATATGAGCAATACCTGTGTTGGAATCACACTTTTATTATGCTAGTTGTAGTTAAATATTCTCATACTTTACCGTAAATAACGATTCTCATATTACGATTTATAATCAAAAGAAATTACAATTGGAAAAAAATTCAAAATTATTTTTACAACTCTTAAATATAAATACTGAAAATTTTTATATCTTTTTTTTTTATCACATCACTCTATTCCTATCTTTCTCAAGAAATAGAACGGTGGAATGAAATTCCAAGTAGGGTCCAAATAAATTTGTATAAGTGAGATGCTATTCAATTTTGTATTAAACTATTCTTGGTCTTATTTTGTTTTTTGCTGGTTAGGACCAACACTCCCCACTATCACCTTCACCGAAAAAAAACAACAAACAACTAGAGGAGGATGTTGGGAGATTGTAAAGTAAGGGATAAAAATTAAAATAAAATGGATTTAAGATTAAAGATGGTAATATATCGTGGTAGAAATAAGAGAGATTGTTACAATCTTATGAGCAATAAATAGAGAATAAGATAATGAAAAGAGAAGGTTGGGAATAGGAAAATAGAGTAGTCAAATTCAGAACTATCTCCCCATAAGTATTATTAATGGATTAACGATGCATATTTCATCACTACATTATCCTCTGAGCAACCAGAATGTACCAAAGATCACATAAATAAACAAAGGGCTGGGTGGGTCCTGTTCCAACAGGATTATATACAGCCTCTCATCAAACTTTACAAGAAAAAAAATGACTGATTATTAGTCATTGATTCATGCCACAAAAATGGCAATTCTAGCATTTGTTGGGATCTAAAAAAAAGCCTTCTACACAACGGCTTCAAATTATAAAAAAACAAAGAAAAAAAAACATTCTTGTTTTTTTTTTCTTCTTCCATATTAAACACTAGGACAAAAAAGAGACACATGACGAAAATGTTTAATGAAAGCCTCCTCCAGTAGCTGACACAGACTTGGCCAAATCTGGTGGTGGGGATGGAAGTAAAATTATGGATAATATGCCACTTGCTAGAGCCGCCACCGCTCCCACCACGAATGCTGGCAAGTTACCACCTCCAAACAGAGCATCCCATGGTCCACTCAGAACAGACACAAACATCTACACATGTACATGTTGCATAATAATTTAATTCATAATAAATACTAAGATTTTGAATATATAAAGTGAAGTTATTAACTAGTAAAAATCTGAAGAAGTGCATTTAATTAATTCTTACCTGTGGTATGACAATTGCAAGATTGAGAACTCCTAGTGATAAACCTGAAAAAAATTGAACAAAAAGCAAAGAGTTAAGCACTTTTGTTTATGATGGATTTTATCTAGTTTAGTAAAATTGTTTAACGAAGTAGGTTATGACTTGTGATTGTGTATTACCTTGGCCTGCCCCTGAGGTGCTGGAGAAAATAGATGCTAGAGCAAAGGGTATGCTGTAAGTAACCTGAAAAAATACACAAGATAATTAAGTGTTAGTTTAACTACCATTGCATATAGTTTCTTCACCTTCTCCACTTTTTCTTTTATTGGCTTTTGTTTGGTAAATTGTTTGCACTTTTAATAACTGTTCTATCTTTGGAAAAGAAATGGATAATTGAAGAAAACTAAAGAAGCAGATTTTTTGGACTTTAAACAAAGAGCATCACAGGAAAGCTAAATTGCAATGAAAAAAGTTACTCGAGTGCATTAAATTCAATCCTGTAAATAAAATATGACCTCAAACTTTGAATATGTTAGTATTATTTTATTATTTTAAGGAATAAAAGGGTATATAAGCCAAATCCTCTCATCTGCACCTTTATTCCAAAATTAATATAATAATTCACGATTGCTAATTTTCTATTTAACTATTATTATTTATAGTTAAATTGACAGTTCATAATCAAAAGGAATCACAATAACAAAATACTTCAAGTTGAAAACATGTTTTTTCTTACAGAAATTCAATACATGTTGTTAATTGTCTTTTCCTGTTCAAACAAAAGCAACAGACTAGCACAATATTTATTTCTAAGTAAAGTCCAAACTAAATTTGGCCAGTTGAGAAGCAAGTCTTCAATTTTATTTATTTATTTATTTATATTTTTGTGTAAAATTTATGGTCTTGTTTGTATTTACTGAATGGGACCCAACGCACAGCAATATCACCACAGAAAACTAACAGAAATCTTTGGATATCGTAAATTCACATGTTTTCTTTCATGCATGGCAACTGCAATTCCTTCGGAAAATATATTAATAAATTAAAGTAGGTAAAGTATTTTAACTTTCCCACTGTCTTTCAGTAATACTTAAATTATTTATGAATATATGCACCTTTTTGTCCATCCTGTACAAACACCTCAATTTGTAATAAATCAGGGGTGAAGCCCCTTTTTTTAACGAATCTTATTTTTTTTATAAAAAGGAAGTATTGTTTTATGTTTAACTATCCACTATATATTTAGCTACATCAAATATATTTATTAATAAAGTTAAAAATTATTATATCTATTTATATTATTTTAACATTTTTAATCTCTACTTCAACGTCAAATAAAATATTTTTAGCAATAAAAAAATATCAAGACACAGTTCACTGATATTGAATTTCTTCAAAAAAGTTTAATTGTTTAAATTAAAAGAAAAAATATTGCTAATTATTATATATTCCATAATAGACAAATCTGACTCCTTAAACATGTCAAACATTACTTTTATAAATAATTATTGACGATTTTAATTTACATTTTATATAAATAAAAATTACTATAATCTTTATATATTTAATCAGCTCATAAAAATTAAGTTACTTTTGCTAATGTACTAAATAATATTATTTTAAAAATAAAAAACTCAATAATCTAGAAAACAGTATTGGTATAAAAAATGAAAAATAAAATTAGACATTATAAATATAAACAAATTTATACTACTAATAAAAATTATTAATTTTATTATTTATTTCACAATTATTTGTGCCGGCTGACACCGTAAAATTGACGATTAAACATATACAAAATTGGAAATATATTATTTATGTTTGAAAATTTTAGGAAAAAGGTCAAATTATGAAAGATTTTTTTGTAAGATAGAAAGAAAAAGGTAATAAGCAATGGATAATTGGGAGTGAAATAAAAAGGGAAAAATTGCAATAAAATGATTACCGCGAGAGGAATTCCGAGGACGGAAAAGAGAGCCAACGCGCCGGCCTTGATACCGGCGGTAGGTGGAAGAGGCTGACCGTCGGCGTATTGTCGTGAATGCTCAGCCAACTTAGTAACCAAAACCGTCATTGCCAAAGAAATCGCAAGCAAAAAGTTAACGATTCCCCACAACCTCTTGACGCCCCCAACCACACGCGCCATGACATCAACCCCCAATGACGTGGCACCCAATACGATAGAGTTAAGCATGAGTCCTAATGCACCCACACGCACACCCATATCATAGGCACGACCTTCCCCAACCGTTCCTCCATACACCTCTTTACCCATCCAATCAGTATCAAACAACAAGAAAGGAAACCACGCAATCCAATTCAGACACGTCACCAATAAAAGGATCCACATAGGCCTCTTTAGTTCCTTAAAAGCACCAGATAATTCCCCAAAACACGGCATGCCACCGCGTGAACCAGCACCGTCTTCCTCCGCTACAACAGCGGCGCTTTTCTCTGAACTAATTGCAGTTTCCTTAACGTAGATCAGGGCCGCTGTTGCTAAAATAGTTAAAAGCGCGATTGAGAGGAAGAAACAACTCTTCAAATTCGCACAGTAAACATCACACGCTTTCGTCTTCGTGAACGGAAACATGTGATAGAGTCCGCTGTAAGAACCGGCGGCGTAACCGAGAACGTTACCGACAGCCATAAAAAACGAGAAAAACGCGTTTGCGTTCCTCGTTTTCCGTTGGTTACCGGCGCAGAGGTCGGCGAGGAGTGCACGGCAAGGTCCTTGAAGCATGTTATTAGCGACGTCGAGGATCCAGAAACCGACGACGAAGATTGCGATGGCGCGGGGACGAGTTTTTTGTGCTAAGTTATCGCCGAACATGTGGCCGAGGTCAGCGGCGTAGCCGATTAAGAAAACGGCGATTGCAACGGCGAATGAACCGGCGGCGATGAAAGGCCGACGGCGACCGAAGCGTGAAGTGCAACGATCGCTGTGGTAACCGACTATGGGCTGGACAAGCATACCAGAGATTGGGCCGCAAAGCCAAATGTAAGCGGCCCAAGTGTGAGGGATACCTAACAACTGGACGTAAGGTGTTAAAAGAGAGAGTTGTAAGGCCCATCCGAATTGAACACCGGCGGCTATGGAGGCAACCACCATGATCTTACGGAGAGGACTTGGTTCAAGTGGTGGTGAATCGACATGGAGAGAAGAAGGTTTAGTGAGATTATTATTATTATTATTATTATTATTATTATTATTATTACTACTATTATTATTTTGTTTGGTGGAAGAGAGAGGCTCCATGATGATAATACAACAACGAGAGTGTATGTGTGTTGTGTTTGTTTTTGCGTTTGAATTTGGGTTGGTGATGGGTTTAATTTATAATGGAAGGGGGAGGGTGAGATGAGTGAGAGTTGTTGCATGTAATGGAAGAATCTATTTGTGATGTGAGTTTGAGAAAAAGAAAAAAGTGTGTTGTGATATTGTGAATGGATAATTACGAATGAGGTAAATGTTGTGTTGTAGAAGAGGCGTATATATGTATGGTTGGGCTTATCTATATAGGTAAGTAAAAATTAAAAGCCGAAGTTATGCGTGGACTTGTGTAGTATGGATCGGGACTCCTTGTTAAGTAGTTAGTTACACAATTCCATTAATTTTTTATATTTTATTTTTTAAAACCGTCTGATTCAAATTAAACTAAACGGTTACTCATTTTTCTAATCCTTGACTTACTGCAATTAATTCATTTTCGTGTTAGTATTGTGGGGAAAGCTCATTTAATTGCTGTAAATTCAACTTGTCTTCATATGGAGACTACTTGGACTGTGGCCACCTCATTCAAATGCATTTACTATTTTTGAATTGAATTTGTTTTTTCTTCCCCCTCTTCAATTAAACCATAACATAGGGAGATCCTTGCACTTGGGCATCATGCAAACAAATGATATAGGATAAGGGTAGACACTCGAGACTGCTACTTTAATTTGCAAAATTAATTAAATTGGAAGGGTAATGTTGGGGAATTGGGTACAGATAGATAAGGTTACACTAGTAAGAATGCAATTCAATGAATAGTGTTATTATTGGTGAATTCAAGGCTCAGTAAATTGTCAAACAGTGAGCGTTAATGATATTAGGTGTGCATATATCAATTAATGCTTCTTATCCATGTTCAGTTCAAGGAAACGAAATAAAATACAAATTTCTCTAAATATAAGGATCTTTATTGCTCCTTTTTCATAAAACTATTTTTAAATTTTTAATTGTATTCATTTTTTTTACTATCATATATTTAATTAATTCACATATTTTTCTTCAACTAACAATAAATACTATAATAAAAATATTAAATAACTTTCTCTCTCTTGAAGGGTAAAATTAAAAAAAAAATCAATAAATATAATAATATTATCAAATTTTATAATTATTGAAATTTGATCAATGGAGTCCCATTTATATACATCTCTTGTTTCTCCCAAACCAATTTGAATCTCTTTCAATAAAACCATCAATATTGTTGGTCTCAGTATATAGGACTTATGGCCTTGAAATTTTTAAACAATGTCTCAAAATTGAGTATTGTTAATTAAAAAACATGGTCGAGAAATCATATTTCACTAAAGACATCAACAACAAAAAAAAAACCCAGCTTCTATGAAAATTAAGGGTCAATTTTTATAATTGTGACATTTATATTCGGATATGTTATGATTTTTTTTTTAAAACTGCCCAATTTTTTTATATTTAATTGAATAATTTTTGCCACTATTTATTTTGTTTGAATGCTAAAAAGAAAAAATATGATATACCAAAGAAAAAAAAACTTATTCAGAGATTTTTTTTTTTAAGTACAAATCATATTGTCTTATTTTTCATTATTGTCAAGTATCAAATTATCCTCTTTTAATTATTGTTAGGTTATCTAATGATTCATTTTCAACGGTAACTTGTAAAAGGATTAAATTGTCTCATGTTACAATTTTTCAGTGACTAAAATTTGTTTTTATTTTTCTTAGTGATATTGTGATTTTCAAGAAACAATGGAAAGCATGCCAGTAATAAAAATCAAATAGTAATATACTTCTCTATCAACATTGTTTTTTCTGGCGATGGTTAATTCCGATGTCATCTTTTCTTAAATTTTGTTTGGCTATTATAGCCCCAAAAATGAAAATGTTTGAGTGTAGGTAGCACTGCGACAGACACGAGAGACTACATATACTTCATTTGTAATGAATATAAATAAATAAAATTTCAATTAAACTTATCAAATTTTTTTAATTTATTTTTACTTAAATATATTTTATTTTAGATAAAATACAGTGACATTTTCTACTTCCCTCTAATATATATATATATATTAACTGTATTAACACACATATATAAAAAATATATATATTTAAACTGTTGTTAATTTACATTAATCCAATGTTGCCTGTCATACCTTGTTACGGGTACCTAAAAAAAATAATACTAGATAGTTTAAAGTATATAGTATATCTTATTTAACTCCAAAAAAAATGTCTTATTCAACTTTGACAACTCGTGTTATTAAAAAAAAATAGTTACTCGATAATGTATTTTAGAGCAACAATGTATAAATAGTTTTTTAAAATTTTATTTTATTTTTTAAATTTATAGATCATTCCAGGCCTCATTAAGACTTGTAAGAGACCAAAAGTCCCTTGGAAAGGCCTAAATAGAAGAGAAAAAAAGTGCAACCAATCCGGTTAAAATTGTTTTATCCAAAAAAAAAATTACTTTTAGAATTTTTAATAAGTGCTTAATAATGTACTAAGAGACTTTAATTGATGTATTCCCTATATAGTGGAGTTTCTTGAGACCCCAATCCATCCTACACCTTTTACCATAAAAATCTTAACCGGGTTATCTATGACACTCATTATATTGCAAAGTTACCGTAGAATTTGAACTGAAAAATTTCACGATGAAATTTTTAAAATTTTAATAAATAAATAAAAAAATATAATATTATATTGTAATTAAGAATTTTAAATGGTAAACTTATAAAAATATATTGACAATAAAACTCTTAACACTTATTATATAGAGGTAATAAATCAAATTTTAGTTTACATTTTTAATAATTAAAAATTAGTTTTAAAATTTTTTTTTTAAAATATAAATTTTTTTAGAGTTTAATTGTTATATTTTGTCTGTGGAAATTTTTTTACAATGTCAGCAGATCACAAACTTCCATAAATGTGACTTTAAAAGTAATTATGATAAAAGTCAAACTGTTTTATTAATATGACAGTTATGATTAATTGACAAGGTAAAATATCTTTACATCGTTGATGCATACAAATTTAAATTTAAATTTTTACACTTTAAATACAACTTTCTTAACTACAAGTACAAAACAAAATATATATAATTTTTAAAATACATTTAAACACAACACCTTGTTTAAGATATCAATTTTGACATATCGTTGATAAAAAATAATGGTTTGGTTTGAATATTAGGCAATCTATTTTAAAATTACGTGAAATTATATTTCAAATCAATAAATGTATCATTTATTAGTTTGGTTCAACTTTGACTCAAACCAATAAAAAAACTATCAAACTAATTTAATTAGTTTTGGGGTTAAATTATTGTGATCATATGATCATTTAGTTTGATTTTTATATCTCTAAATAAAATTCACAACTCAAATAGTTGGAATAAATTCACAACTCAAATAATTGGAATTTAGGTTGAAAATTTTATATTATTTTATAATTATAGTAGTTGTTTTTGTAATTTGTTTTATAAATTATCCCATATTGGTTATTTTATTATAATAGACATCTAGATTATAATTTAGTTAACAAAAGTTGATGTATTTGGTCTAGTGCCATCTTAAAGATTTTGGATGTCCTATTATAATCTTAAAAATTTGGATATTGTATAACATGTGGAACACATTCATTTCTCAAAATAGTATTCAAGTAATAGTCATTTAAATAAGATGAAGGGTTTTTTAGCCTATTATATTTCCTAATGGCTTGGTTTTCAAGTTGAGAGCTATTATGAGTAGGATCATATGTAATGACATCAGATTCATTAGACATGACAGCTAAATTAGATGAATTGTTCTGAGTATCAAAAGAGTCATGATCATGCATATTGTTACCAATATGAGAAACAGTTGAATTAGATTGAGGTAAATCAAGGAAGCTGAAAGGATCATTTGTAATAGATATCTCAGAATTAAAAACATTAGTATCATTGGAAGCGTGATCGGAATTTGTTTAATGAAAAGGAAAGGCAGATTCATAAAAAATAACATGTCTAGAAATGAAAGTATTCCTATTATGTAAATCAAATAATAGATATCCTTTTGTGCCAAACCTGTATCCAAGAAAAATGCATTTTCTTGCCCTTGAATCTAATTTGGTCCTGTTTTGAAGAAGAGTTTAAGCAAAAGACAAGCAACCAAAAACCTTTATGTCAAGAAATGTTGGTGGCTTATGGTATAAGTTTTCAAAAGGTGTAAAATTATTCAGAACAAGAGTAGGCAATCGATTAATAAGAAAAACAACATGAGACAAAACATAAGACCAAAAACATTTAGGCAATTTAGCATGAAACAATAAAGCCCTAATGACATTCAAAAGATGTCTATGTTTTCGTTCAACAGTGGAGTTTTGTTGTGGAGTTTCCACACATGAAGTTTGATGTATAATTCCAAGATCGGAATAAAAGGAAGGCATTAAAAATTCAGCCTCATTATCAGACCTAATTATTTTGATCTTTATAGAAAATTGGGTGGAAACCATGTTTATAAAATCCTTAATGCATGTTCTAGTTTCAGATTTTTGTTTTAAGAGATGGATCCAAGTGTGTCGAGAGTAATCATCTATAATGGTAAGAAAGTAACGATGCTCATGCAAAGAAGGAACACCTATGGGTCCCCAAATATCTGTGTGTAACATTTCAAAAATATGAGAAGTAGTAGTGAGACTATGATTAAAGGTAATCAATAATGTTTAGCATAGTGACAACTATCACAAATTTGATTTTTATTCATATAAATGTAAGGAAAATTCTTACAAAGTTGCTGTAAAACATGTGATGGATGGCCCAACCTAAAATGCCAAACATCAAAATTATCATTGTTAATACAAGTATTTATCTTATTAGGCAAAACAACCGATGTAATACAAGAATTATCAACATTAGAAGTGGTACTACTATCAGAAATGATTTTGGAGGATAGATTGAGAATGTAAAGGTTGTTCAATAACTCAACATGCCCAATCATCTTTATTGTATGTAAATCCTGAATATCACAAGACAAATATGAGAAAACTAATTGACAATTAAGAGTTTTGGTTAGTTTAAAAATTGAAATTAAACTAAATTTGAATTGAGGGATATAGAAAACATCAGTGAGATGCAAGTAGGAATTGAAATACATAATTCTAGAGAAATGAGCAGTAATAGTATTTCCATTTGGAAAATTTATTGAAATATGAGATATTTGTTTAATAGTTGAAAAAGATTATATAAAGGGGCAAAGATGATCATAAGCCATTGAATATAAAATCCAAAAAGAAAGAGGATCAAAACAGTTACCTGATTTGGAGATACTAGAAACAACATGTTGAGTTGTATCATTAGAGTTTTGTTTGATTCATTCATTCTTGGATGTTTGAAGAAGAGTAATCAAATATTTGTAATCGTCTTTAGAAATATGTATGGAATCGTCAACTTTATTATTTGAGGAAGAATTAGTACTGCTCTTTTGGTCATTACTAGTAGATATTGTGTTAGTGTTGGTGGATTGGTTTTTAGAGGTATACCAAGGGGAAAACCATGTTTAAAATAACAATTTTCAATGGTATGATTTATTTTCTTGCAATGAGTACAAAGCATAGAGTTTCGAGTACCTGTACCCCGACCCCTACTGGAATTATGGTTTCCTTTCCCATGACCAGAATTGGTAGAATTAAAAGCACATATGGTGGAATCATTATGAGTGGGAGTAGGTGTTATATCTTGTTGAATAACAAAAGAATAAACCTTGGTAGTTGAAGGAAAAGGGTCCATGAGAAGAATCTGACTTCTAACATATTAGTAAGAATCATTTAGGCCTTTCAAAAAACAGATTACATATTCATCATGTTTGTAGGTGCGAACAGTAGAACTAAGTTTGCAAGAACAGGGAGTTGAACATGTACAAGAAGGTGTAGGTCTTATATCATCTAATTCATCCCAAATGATCTTCATATCCGTAAAATAGGTAGAGAAGGATCTTTCACCCTGTTTAATGGAATGTAAATCACGAAGCAAGTCGAAGAATCGAAAATGGTTACCTTTCATAAATCTTTTGCGGAGGTCGTTCCATAGATCGAACGCACTATCAATACAAGTAGTACTTTGGGAGATGTGTGGGGAGAGAGTCTGAGTTATCCAAGAAACCACCATGTTATTACAACGTTCCTAGAGATCCAAGTCGTTGTTGGTGGGAGACGGTTGTGGGAGCTTACCGTTGATGAAAGAAAGTTTGTTTTTGGAGGAAAAAGCTCGTTTCATGGAGCGACTCGAGTTGTAGTAGTTGTGGTCGTTTAGGAGCGGAGTGACAAGAACCGCGCTGGGATTCTCACCGAGGTATAGATAATAAGGGTTTCTGGGGTTTATGGTTGGATCTTGAACGATCGATGATGTTGGTGGTGGTAAAGGATCACCAACAAGATCGTTGTGAATGTTCATCTTGTGATGAGTTGAAGACGATGATGAAAAGAAACGATGAATGAAGAGGTATGTGCGTGCGTAAATTTTGTTTCGCTCTACTGATTCCATATTACTTACTGAATAAATCTCATTATTATTTCTCTTAACTAGTCAAAGAATACAAGTGGGGTTTATATGATAATAAACTATAACAAAATAGCTATAAATAAAGAGTATTGACAAATAACTCTATCAGAAGGGTTAACTATCTAATTATTTTTCTAATACTCTCTGAGAAACTTCTACACTGATACTATGTACATGTAAAAAAATGTAGTAATAAGTAATACTTATTTAGATGATTTGAAATCAAGTAGATGGATTCAGTCTGTGCATGCTCTACAGTTTTTGTTAAAATATTTGCAAACTTCGGATACGATCGTAAATCACCAACAAACATTGACTGATGGACCCCAACTACCGTCTACCATCAAAGAAATTGAGTATATCAATCTGAACTACGTATTCGTATGATTGTGTCAGCTTTCGTGCAAATAGTCATACTTAATTAATATAAAAAATATTTAGCAGAAGTCACAACGATGATATACATTTTGAAAGAGATAAAAAATAGACGAATATGATATAATAGATTTAATGATTTATTATATGATATAAAGAGAGATAGAAATAAAAGATAATAATATAATAAATTGATTATATAATATGAAGAGATTGATAAATAAAATAAAATGTTGAATTAGTATATGAAAATTAGAAGTATATATTCATATTATTGATTGATAAATTTTTAAAAAAGTATTTTCTATGTATGTATGATAGAACATAATGACCCTCAGATGCATTATTAAAAAAATGGTTTGCAATGAATGGAAACTTTAAAATTAATGAATTTTTTTTCTTAACTCCGTTCTTTTAAAAATAAAAGTCAGGGATAATCCGAAAGTGGACCGCAGACATAAATAAGTCTTGGACAATGAGGGTTGTTTTTTAGGTAAAAGTTTAATTTTTTTCAATTTAACTTTGTAACTTTAAAATGCTTAATTCAAATTTTTTTAAAAATAATTATAAAATATTCATTAATGTTATTTTGATTAGTAAAATTTTTACTTTTTTTTTAATTATTTTTAAAAAAATTGATAAAAATTACTAACGTTATTGTAATACATTGTTCAATCATATGATCATTGAGGATTACTATTTTTAAAAATAATCATATATTTATATGGTGAAATACAGTTAAACGATGAATATTAATTATTTTATAAAAAAATAAATATTAATTAAATATTTTACATAAACATATCAAATGACACATATATTTAGATTTAATTAATTAATTTTAAAATAAACTGAAATTAATAATGTAAAATAATATCACAGTCATCCAATTAGATATCATCATCATCATCTAAATATTTATTAAATTATTTTATGAAAATAACACAACAAAGTGGTACTATGGTGAAATATGATTGTGTAAATATAATTTAAACTTAATTGCATTATTTATCTCCTTGTTTTGTACCGTTCACGAAGATATAAATTTTTATTTTTTATGAATTGGATTGAATAAGGTTCGTTTGTTATATTTTTTAAATAAATTGATTTTGTTATTCAATAAATTAAAGATTTTTAAGAAAAACACAAGCTGTTTTATGTTTGTCTTTTAAAAATAAACTGTTATAAAAAATGATTTTTGTGAGAATTAACAGAAATAATTTTTTCTTTTAAGTAGATTTTAAATTTTTTAAAAATTCATTGTCTGTTTTTTTTATAAAAAAAAAAATTGTAACCAATGATAACTTTTAAAAATAATAATTTTTTTTTAAAAAAATTATTGTTTACGAAAAAAACTATAACAAATGCACCCCAATATTTTATTAATTTTATAATAAAATAAAAAGAGTTTTAATTTTTTTTTTAAGTTAGAAGTGTTTTAAATCCTTTGTTTGTGTGGTATGTATAGTTCCACTATATGAAGCCGAAAAACAACCAAATGGCAAGAAGTAAAAGACACAAAACATGGAACGGAAGACAATAACTGAACAAAGAGGGGCCAGTGAAGCCATGCGAGGTCATTGTTTGAGAGAGACATTTGGAATGTTTGTGAACAAGAGTGAAAGAAATGACATGGATGCCTTTTCTAGTTAAACTAATTATTCAAAATTGGCATGTGTGTTGACTACACAAAACCCTTGTCTCAAGTGGGACTACTTGTGCAATACCAAAGCACAATCTCTTTCACTTTTTTCCTAACATTCTCAATTTCATTTTATCTTATTATTCTTTATTGTTTTATGTTTTATATTAACTTGGGACATTAATTAAGGGTATTCTAATTGACTAGTGGTAATAATTATCTCCCGTTTTAAGACCGAAATTATTTTCAAGGGGTACTAATAATCTCCTAGTTTCTTTTTAAACAGAACAATTAATTAATAATCATTGTTAGGTACATGGAATTGGGGCGAATGGATTGGATCGTTTATCCCGTTGTTTGCGCTGGTTAAAAATCAATTTATTTTTATTCATATAGATTAAACAATATGGTTTACATTTGCGGATTGGTCATAACGAGTGTAAAGTAATTTATTTTAAATATATTATACTATACTTTTAATGTTGGTTTCAACTATTGAAATTCTTTCTAAATATCATCTGTGTTTTTTTGGTTTTATTTGGTAATTACAACTTAAAATTATCAACAATAGTATCTTTTTTGTTTTTTTAGTACAAGAATTTGATAATACCAATTTTTAGTTTATTTTTTTTACAAAAATATTATATATTATATACTTTTCATGGTATGTAAGTTGACTCATTTAACTCGTATTAACATATCAAAATAGTTTATTCTATTTAATACGTGATTTTATATACGAAATTGATTAAACGAGGCATATTCTAGTTACCATCTCTAATAATCAAGAAGCAAAAGCAAGAATTCTTTTTATTTGATTGTGGTTACATATAATATTTTTTGGTGCTATGGTATTTTTTTTAATTTAATTGAGTAAACTATATTTTTGGAAATATAAAAAGAAATTAAGGAAGTGGAAGAAGAATATGTATATATAAATAAACTATCACAGAATACAACGCTTTATGCTAAATGATAAGATTTTAGACATGTAAGTGGAAAACCAAAACGAAAACGACATGAAAAGATTAAAGATGCATGATCAAGATCCGCGGGGAAGAAGGAACTTAATTCACATTCTTTCAATAGTCTTTAAATGTTCGCCATGATCTATTTCATTGTTCTTTCTATTCATATACACAAACTTTATAATCATTCAAATTTTTTTTTCTGCTTGCGCATTTCTTAAACTTTGGCTTTTTCTATAATATAATATATAAATCCGAACTCAATATGGACTAAAATTTAAGATTGAAATACTAATAAAAAATTGGTTGTGATGGTTCTTTTTATCTACAGCATATATGTTCCAAGCAATAATATAGTATATGGTGTATTTCATCATTGATAGCACAAGCTATTGATTCCCATTAAAATTATGTAGAATCTTTTTGTGGTCATATCATCATTGGCTACTTATTAGATTTCCTTTTGATTACATATTGAAGAATATTATTGACGTGAAAAGATCAAAGAAAAGAGGTTGGAAATATTTAAATTGCCGATTTTAAATTTCAGCTTATTGAGTAAAAAAAATTCATCTTATTGCGAATACCTATTTATCCTCTTGAAACAAATATTAGTTCGCTCCACCTCATGCTGATTTCTAGTATCAAATTCAAAGATAATAATATATATAAATATTTAACATTAATATCATTTGCTAATAAAAAACAAAATCAATGAGGATATACATGCAGTTAATTGTTTGTTTCATCGTCATTATTGGAGATTATCAATTCATATCCAACGTGATGTCTTCCAATTGCAATATGAGTCTATTTTTTTTTTTATGTATTTCAATTTACTATATCTAATAATATAAACACTTGTATTACTCTTTGAAATAACTTATAAAAACAACCTGAGACATATTTATAATTTATATAAAATTACTTTAAATTTATAAATAATTTATGCACAAACACTTAAATATATGATTAATGATTATTCTATAAGAGTTTAATAAAGTTGTTTATTCAAATATGATCTATATATATTTTTTAGATAAACTATAATTAAGTCTGAGTAATATTTTCAACAAATTAACACTTAAATAACAATAATAATTAAAATTGTTTTTAGTGATTATGAATATTCTAAATAATAGTTTTTCAAGAAATTTGAATTTATTCAATTTATATATCTAAACACTTAACTCAATAATTCGTACAAATTTCTCATCTAATGTTTTTTCCATATAAACACTAATTAGTTAATACATGCATTATATTAACCTATATCTAACATTGTTATCATAACTCACCATGTGTTATGTTTTATAATAATAATAATCATCACTATCCATTTTCCCTATTAGGAGTAAAAAAATGTAAACTTAAATTCAATTAATATTCTTTTGTGATTAAATAAAAAGAATCGCAAACATTATTGTTAAAAACAAATGTAGTGTGGACAAATAAGCTAATTAAACTTTAGCTATAATCTTCACGGGTGATGTTTACCTTACAAATTAGAAATTAGAAATTAGAATTCCATGTTCTAACCGCAACCTCGAGCCACGAGATCATAACATAGATACATATTCATTCATATGTAAATCACACTCATTCACAGGACCACAGCTGAAATTCGAGGAAGCTTGAGATTCTTTGCCTCCATTTTGATACTGACTTGCCCACTTCGTTTTGCATATAATAATTAATTATGGCCACCTTGACTTTATTCTTAGGCTATATATTATCAACCTTTGTTTCACGGTTCTCTTTCAATGTGGGGGCACAATCATGGTAGGTTCAATAATTTTCAATGACAAGCTAAGCTTTCAGTAAATTTTAATATATATCGCATTTTTTGTTTAGATATGTCATATTTTTATTTATAAAAATTAGTGATAAATAAACTTTTTGCAGCAAATAAATAAATAATAATTATTATTATTATTACTCAAGAGTGAAACCACTGAAGTATTAATTTTAGATTCACTAATAAAAAATGAATTTAACTGTAAATGTTTTTTATATTGAAAAGTAAACATTTAGATTTTTAAAATAGTTTGACTTTTTCTTTATCTAATTTAAATAGGAGTAGGGACTTAATGTAAGTGAGACCATGGGGGATTGATAGTTGTGGGTTGCTTGTACCGTAGGCATTGGTTTTTATCCAATATTTTGTTTGATTTGCGAGTATATAATTTGGCGGGAGTTATGCAATTCTTTATAAAAGATGGATACATGCCTTCAGTTATAATGTTAGATCTGGATTATTTTTTTGATGTAAAAGTTAAAATAATCCTTGTACTTAGTTTAATAAATTTTTTGTTATAAAAAAAAAAGTCATATGATTGTGATTAGCCGTTTACTGTGTAAAAGATTGACACTGTCGCTAATACATCAAAATTATTCTCTTAAAATATTATTATATACTCACTTCTTTCACGATAATAGTCACATTTGATATTTTTAAATAGATTGTGAAAAATGATAAATGAAAAAAAATGATGATTTCACTAATTTGTCTTATTAACTATTGATTTATTTCTATTATCATAAATGTAAATTGAAAAATAATAATGTAAAAGTTGTATAAATAAATAATATTAATCAGACGATACAATTGAAAATGATATTCATTTTATAATTTTTTTGTTTGTAACTTTTTTTTAGGAAATACAACATATTATTATGACATAGATTTAATTCTCAAACGAGCAAAATAATTATTACTTTTAAATAACGTAGGAGTAGAAGTAACTAGTAAGAGGTATAATTATTATTGAGGAAAACGCAAGTAATTTGAGCCTTGCTCGAGCCTTGGCCAAGCCTTCCTTCATCATGGACCTTGACTAAGACAATGGTATGTCTAAGTAAGTCACGTCCTATTTGAGTCTAGTTTTAGTTATAATCATATCTTAAGACATGTATAATAAGTGAATGTAAAACTACTTGTGAGACGAATGAAGTATATATTAGCAATATGATTTATCAATTGTTTAAACTCAAATAGTTATTTGTCTTTAAACTAAACTTCAGACTCAATTGTATTGAAAATCGAATAAATTAAAACTAAAAAATATATTAGCAGTGTAGCCACTATCACTACGTAGTGGGTTATTTTTATTTGGGTATAAAAAAAAAATTAAACGCTCATTTTTAGGTATGCAAGCTCCAAAAATATTATTAAAAATGAGTTGTTTCATTTCATTAAGAGGAGACTCTAAAATAAGAAGAATTCAAGAATTAAAAGTAAGACTAAAATTAGTTAGTCAATTTGTGCTTCTGTTGCCTTCACGTCACATATGAATAAATTGAATGTATCAATTTTTCTAAATTTTTTTTGAATACACCGAATCAGACGAAGGATATTCCTCTTGAAATTGCATTTGTTTATAACCATGTTAGTTTACAAAATTAATATATCAATGTAATTTTCCAAAGACTAGAGTATATTATTATAAAAAATTTAAGACCGTATTTAATTAGATATCATCTGTCAATGTTCAAATTACATAGATTAATAGTCAGACCAGTCAATGGACACCTTTGAATCGTTTTCCTCAATCATGTGAGATAAACTACTTGTGTGATCGCAACCTTAATTATTGTGCGGATGCGCAGTTGATCAAGCAAATCTAATCCCTCAAGGGGACCCAAAATGGAGTTTTTTAGACTGAGAATACATTTCAAATAAGGAAGCATATGTGCTCTAGTTAGATTTAAGTAACGACATCAAAGTGTGGTCCACTCCTACAATGCCTAAAAAGCCCAACTTGTTGGCTGAAAGCGGTTCATAGATTCTAATTCTCTGAAAGAGAATTCTAACTAATAAATAATTCAGCTAAAAAAAATCAATAACCACGCTATCGAGGTTGTCAAATAGTTCTATTTTCTTCTTAATCTTCTAGTTTCTAAAGCAATGTTTTGAGAGTTTAGGAGAAGAGAGGACTTTAGAAAAAAAGGTAAGAGAAAATGAATGAAAGAAATAACTTTAAAAGGTGAGAGTTTTGCGGTGTTTGTTTTTCTTAATAATAAAAAATTATTCTAATTTAAAGGAACTTAAAATATATATAATTTAGTAGAATTTCAGATGATTTAAATAATTCTTGAAATCATTTCAAGATAAATACAATGAAACTCTCTTTTTAACACTCACTCTAACATTCATCATTTTAATAAGTTAAATCTATGTATGTCACACCAGATTATATGAAACTCATTTTCAAAGTGTGAAAATCACATAAATTTTAGTCAATAAAAGAGTAGGTGTTAGAGTAGTGTTAAAAAGTGAGTGCCTCTAACACTTCTCATAATTTCGTTGTTGTTATAATAATTTAAAAATTAAAAATATATAAATTATAAACATTATCTTATCATTCTTTACAAAATTACTCTTTCAAATAAGGTAAAATATTTTTCTCTCTTCTCCTCCCTCAAATCCTTGTCATTGCTTCCCCTCAAAACTCACAAACGAAGCCTTAGAAAAATGAACTCTAATAATTCATAATTTGGCTGAGAGGTAAGTAAAGTTTAATTTATCCACAAATTATTTTCGTCAGGACTCAAATTCAGATTCACTCAAATAATTCTTCTTAAAATAAAGCTATTTAACCAATTGATCTCAATCACTTTTATATATAGTTTAATATGTAAGAAAAATTATTTGCTAGTGTTGGTTTTTCACTTATTTATAAAATCTTCGTTGAATTGTATCTTGATGAATTATGAAATATATGTCTTGTGATAAATTGATATTGGACATCATACAATGATCAATATGTTCGAATAATTTAGTCTATAGTTGAATGGATCCATAAAGGTTGGAACAATTTCAACTCTTTATAGAAGAGTATGGTTTAATACTTTATGACTACTCATGAAAGAATTAGTAAAACCACTTCAACCCTATATAAAAAGGTAAATATCTTCTCCAAAGGGAGACTAATATTATATCCTACATAATTGACATCATATAATAATTTAAGAAAAACATTCAAGAGTATCACACCATCCTCAAGAGGATAAATTTCAAGAAATAAATATTTATTTTCCTTCTTATTATTATTATATAGGTTAAATAGCACATGTGGTCCCTTAACTTAATTTCAATTAACGTTTTAGTCCTTTATTTTTTTTCTTCCACGATTTGGTCCTTTATTTTAATTTTAAGTGACAATTTGACCTTTTATGTTTTAAAATGTCAACAATATTATCCTTTTTTTTTTACAAAAATTCAAAAAACTCATCAAAATTTTCAACCAAAACCCATAAAATTAATTATATTCTTTAATATAATACAAATTTCATCAAATTCGTAACTCAAATCTTCAAATAAACTCATACAAAAATTTTATCAAATTTCATTCTTTATTTGATGTTGTTAAAAATAGAAATATGAGTTTATTTGAAAAATTCAAAAAACTCATCAAAATTTTCAACCAAAACCCATAAAATTAATTATATTCTTTAATATAATACAAATTTCATCAAATTCGTAACTCAAATCTTCAAATAAACTCATACAAAAATTTCATCAAATTTCATTTTTTATTTGATATTGTTAAAAATAGAAATATGAGTTTATTTGAAAATTTGAGTTTCGAATTTGATGAAATTTGTATTATATTGAAGAATATAAATAATTTTATGGATTTTGGTTGAAAATTTTGATAAATTTTTTGAATTTTTGTAAAAAAAAAAGGATAACATTGTTGACATTTTAAAACATAAAAGATCAAATTGTCACTTAAAATCAAAATGAAGGACCAAATCAAGAAGAAAAAAAAATAAAGGACTAAAACGTTAACTGAAATTAAATTAAGGGACCACGGGTGCTATTTAACCTATTATATATGATATACTAAGTTTATGCAATTAGATTCAGAACTAATTTGCTCATGACATGATAGGTTAATATAATACATTTCTCATAATTTACAATATATTCCAATATACATGCGACATTAGAGCACTTTCACTTTATTTCTTACATAATATAGCCTATGTGCCAAAATTATATTTATTTTCCTTTAAAAAGTTTTTTTTTCGAATTAAGTTATATATATTTAGAGATCAACTAACTCTAGCTGGGCATAATTATTATGTTCATTAACAAATTATAAATTATATTTCATCAATTAAATCATGAAATGAATAGGTATTTTATATATAGATATATATATATATATATATATAATTTTTTAATATGTATACATTTTTTAATATGTATAATTTTTGTAAATAAATAACTCATTATGAAATCGATGAAATAGATATATAATTATTATAAGATGAAGAAAGTAATATCAAAGTTAGCAAGATTCATAAAGGTAAATGTTAACAAGTGAATTTAGAGCATTTATTAGTATTTTTTTATGAAAAATGCTAATAAATATTTTAAGAATACTAGTTAAGAAATCAAAAATATAAATTTTTAACTAAAAGTATCTTAAAAATTGAAAATTTCTTGAAAAAATAAAACTCATAATTTTTAATGTAAAATTTCTATTTCAATAAAAAAAATTATATTTTTAATTGTTTAACATATACTCTTTAAAATATTTGTTAGCATATTTTTTTTAATACAGAGAGTGTAGTCCATTAAATATAACTTCAATGTGGAAAAAGTTGAGTTGACAAAGAAGTTAATACTACTATAAGTCAGCCAACTAAGACAATAGTCACATTTCCACTAGGAAGTTTTGAGATATCGTAATTAATAGCCCATTTACATATGAGCATGATAAAAAAAACTTCGTGGGACCTAAAACAAAATATTTTTCTTCCTCAGAAAAGTGGAAAAAGAAAGGAAATGAAAGTTATGAAAGTCATGGCTTGGAGGATTTTTGATTACAAAAGCCGATATAAGGACCCACGTCATAGCCTTTTGAGTCTGCTCATACGTGGCCATGACCGACAATGAAACCCTTTTATCAATTTGTGGTAGGTTTTATTATTCATTCACGTGTCACAAATCACTGCTGAAAACTACTATACTTTTTTTATTGATATAATAAATGTATTTTAGAAAGGAATTGAGAACAATGTTAGTGGGTGGGTGCAAATAGTAGTAGTTGCTAAATCAGCTTTTATATAGTTGGATTAAGTGTTATCATTGTGTGTCTATTTAAATTTATTTATTTGTCTACAGTAAAAAAACTTTTGATTAATAGTGGATTCAGTTAAGTTAGATTGTCATTCAATTTCTCGTGTTTATTTATTTTTATTAAATTTTAACTTTCAATAATGTATTATATACTATCAAATTTTAACTTTTAATAATATATTAGATAACAAATGGAAAATTTTGAATTAACATATACCCCTATTGTTAATAAACCTAAATCGCACCCTAAACCCAAGATTCTAGTTAGTTGAACCACCCAATGTTTTCGCCCAAAACAAATTTACCAAGGAGGTCCGCCAGAGGAATTCACCAAGTCAGTGTCATGACAATTACCAAGATGGGAAAATGTTACTCAATCAAAATTCCTAGACCATTGAATTTTTAAAAAAAATATATATTTTATTAGAAAACTTAATTAATTTGAGTTTTTACATAATACATTCGAAATCTCATATAAATTGGAGAATTTATTTAAATCTAGATTTTTGGAGAATTTGTGGAATAGAGGTATAATTGTAGGATTTTGGGATAAATTAGAAAGTTTTAATTACAACTTTATATACTACACTTTAAGATATAACTTGTTAATTTAAACCAATTAAAAAATAAGCGAATAAAATTAGCAAATACTATATACATATATTAATTAAAATAAAAGTAAGTAATTAATGGGTCGAATTTGTTTATAATTCAAAAACACTAGTATATTAGTTAGGAGTATATTTCTCCTCCATCCCAAATAGTTGTCATATTTAGAAAAATTTGTTTTAAACTTGTAATTTTTAGTTGTTAATGTAATTTTAATTTTTTTTTCTCGATTGTGTCAACTAATTAATACTATCTATGTCATTTTTAATTTATTATTTTATGTTTTGCATATATGATAATTAAAATATACCAATAATTAACAATGATAATTTGATAAAATCATAATTTTTTATTTCATTTATCATATTTCTTAATCTCTGTAAATTAGTTAAACGCGGCAATTATTTCATCGAAGAAAGTGCTTTAAAATATATTTAAGATGATTCTATGTAAAAAAGATATTTATAGATCAAATACAATGCATATAAGAAGGATGTGTTTTTATATGTATATACTCATAATTTTAAAACGCTTATTTAACATTTTAATTTTTTTATTTCTCTTTTTTTATTACGTCACCAATGTATCATATATTTATAGTATCAATCTATATTTCTTTCTCTTTTAAAGTGGTTATGAAATTTATAGGTATACCCACATCATTTTTCTAGAAGAATATCTCCAAATTCTACAAACGTAAGCATTACGTCTCAAACAACACTTTTATGATAGGATATTAGAAAAATACTTAATTGTCACAAAACTTAGACACACATAAAAATAAATATCAATTAATTATTTTAATAAATAAATATTATTTAATATTTTTTCTACTTTTTTATTTTAGTAAATATATCTAAATTTTATGTTGAAAATCTTGTAACAAGAATTTCTCTACGAAATATTGCAATGCATAGTTCTTCCCAGGCCCAATGCAGTACGCAGGCAGAATTTCGTAATTTTTCGAAAAAGTTAAGGCAATTCACCTTTTCACCGTTTGTATAGAAAAGTTGAGGCAAAAATTGTAAAATTATATATTTTATCTGGCGAATCCGATTCTATGGATTGGGAAACAAATTAAGATAAATGTAAGAAAAGACACGATAAGAAGGAATATATATTTTTCCCTACAGACGTATGTATATAAATATAATAACAACAATTGAGCAGAAATAATAAATAAATAAATAAATATAATAACAACCACTAAAGAGAGCTTTCAGGCCATTCATAAATTATACTCTTTCTTTTTTTCTTTTGATGCTAAATTATACTCTTTCTCAATTTGTTTTAAAAGCGCTTAAATATTTTTGTTTTTTGTTTCTAAATTAACCCATCTCATATCTTTATAAGATAAGGTACACCAAATAAAGAAACAGCCAAAAAAAACGAACAAAAGAGGAGTATATATGATCAAATTCAAATTGCAATTTTTGTTGTGTGAAACAGTTTAGTCAATTAGTCAAACCTTATCCATCCTTTTCATTTTCTAATGGACTAAGAAAGTAATCCCTCTTTTAGACACTAAAGTCCAAATATCACCACCTATTCATTATAATTATCATCCCATTCAAAGTTCAAAATACTCTAAAAGTACCGTTATAAAATAAAAAACTTGTAGAAAAGAAATGAATTCATCCAAAGAATATACAAATATATCTAAATAAATACGAGTTAAATTACCATCAGAGCTCATTTTAACCTCCTTTTAAGGCTACATGATAGCATTCATGACTCTTATATCATGATCTTAAATATACGATGACAACCGTTGTTATCCATCATTGTGGACATGCATATGAGATTAAACGGTAATATGTGAATCATGGATCACATAGTCGGACTTCTAGAAAATGTCTTATAAAAATATAGTCGACACAAGTTAAATATATACAATTTCATAATCTTAAAATCTCTCACTTTAAGATATAAAATTACTTGATCATCATAATATGTACAGATATATTATACAAAGAAACAATCACACTTAAGTGTCTCATTGTCACATTTTTCCACCTTTCATACCACATATTTAGATCTACTCAGGATCAATACCATAAGTTCAAGTGGCAAGAGTTCTATTCTTCCCTTAATTAATTAACAATGCCTTGGAAATAAAACAATGTTAAATAAGTCTTAAGTCTTTATAAAATTTTAAAAAAATTCTTATATTTTCTATGAAAAAATTCTTAGTTTTTTAGTGCCTTAAAATATTTTTCTTATCTCTGCTTTTAAGCCAATTGATTTGTACGCTTCAAATTTTATATTATTTTTTATAGGTATATTTAGAACATTATAAAAATATCTCTAACAAAAGTTTAGAATTATTTAACAAAAGATGAATTAAATATGAATTTTTAAGTTTAAAAATTTATACTTAATTCATCTTTTCTTAAATAATTCTAAATTTTTGTAAGAAAGATGTTTATAATATCATAAATATGACTGCAAAAAAAATTATTCAAAAACTAAAAAGATACACATGAGTTGAATTAAAAGTAGAGATCAAAAATGAAAATGAAAATAAAGCTTTTTTGGAGACAAAAAAGTTATAAAAAAATTACAGACTAAAAATAAAATATTAAAATTTTATAAAAAATAAAAATTTATTTAAATACTAAAATTTTCTTTATGACATGCAAACCCAAACCAACCCGTTGATGACTAGGTTGGTTTGGTTCAATTTCGTGTAAAAATTGCAGACTAAAAATTCAACTCAACCCAAATAGAATTTGATTGATTCAAATATCTAATTTAGTAAAAAACGACCACCTACGTGTGTTCACCTCTAATATTGCACCATCTGTTGACTTTGGCAGTTAATTTTCTCTATTCATTGTAGGTGTTAGGTTGAGATATCCCTAGTACTCATCTTCCAACATAATTTTGTTTTGTTGCTCAACAAAAATGTATATTATTTTCAGACAAGGAGGTCATCACCAAAATACTAGGATATATATTTAGTATTTATATACATTTAAGGTATATTCAATTTAAAAGAGTCTTATCCATTACACTATTAAGTATTTTGTCTGCAAAATGGTACATTTAAGTTGCATGATCTTATATCTATACATTTAAACTATATGTAAAGGAAATGTTATATTTTTTGTGCAACTTCTCTCTTATAATTTTACCCTTTTATTTAATTTATTTTATTTTCAATTTTATTATTATTTATAATATATATAAAAGGAATACTAGATTTTAGTGTGACTTTATCTCTTCCATTTTACCCTTTATTTAATCTATTTTATTTACATTTTATTCTTCTTTACTTAATTAAATAATTAAATTTTCAAATACCTATATTTTATATAAAAGGATATGAAGTTTTAGTGTGTCTTTTTCTTTCAATTTTACACTTTATTTAATATATTTTATTTACATTTTGTCATTCTTTAGCAATTAAATAACTTGATTCTTTTAAAAATCGTATAAAATTTAGAATGGGCCCAGTAATCCAATTTCTCTATAAAAAATACTCTTATAGTTTTCTTTTTACCTTCCCTCTACTAGTAACCCTCGTTGAGGAAAAAAACCATCAATGAACAAACGTCAAAAAAGGAAAAGGAAGAGAATTGAAAAGGAATTAAAATAAAAATAACACAAAAATTATAATTCATAATTAATATATGCACAATAAAAAACAGACGGTTGAAACTGGAGTGTGTTTGGATGCCGGTATATATAAAGGGAATATATAGTTTTAATGTGACTTTTTTATTTCAATTTCACCTTTTGTTTAAATTATTTTATTTATAATTTTATCTTTCTTTATATAATTAAATAATATATTTTTTAAAATATTTTAGTTACAATTTTATACTTTCATACTATTTAAGTATCTAATTTTGTTCCGATCTTTGATTATATATATGAGAGTATATATATATATATATAATTAAATATTGACCATACAAAATTATATATATATATATATATATATATATATAGTTTTTCTGAAATGAACAATTCATTTTAAATAATAAAATAATTAATAGTAATTATTGATCATTTGTACACATGCATGATTAATCTTATATGGTTATAATATACACACATAAGGATTGTTCTCTACTACGAGAGAAGTAAAAAACAAAACACATACATTCTTTTTTTATTGGAAGAATTAAACTTACGTGCTATCTTTTTAGTGAGAAAAAGTAAAAAATAATTCATACACTTGAAAAGATGAATAGTACGACACAAATAACTAATTAAAATAAACAAAGTGTATGAATTATTTTTTAACAGATTAAACTATCTCTAATTAAGACAATCTATTGAATTACAATAGCAATTAGAAATTTGCAGTTGGGAGATACATATATAAAAAATTTAAAACACAACAATTACAAAAATATAATGTAATTTCAGTGTATAGAGACCTGATTTGCAGTTGGGAGATACACTGAATAGTAATCTCTAAATTAGTATATATGGATGAATGTGTATATGTTGAGTGATGTAGATGTAGTACGTACATTTAATGTTATCAAAACTCAAAACTACAAAATCCAAAGGTAGTTAGTTACTAGAGGATTAAGGTCTCTATCACACACACGGAGTGAGTTGGCATGGAGAGTAATTTACATTGAAAGGTGTTACTAGTCATTCAGAGACAGTTATGTGTTATTTTCAAGCTGAATCCTCAATCCAGCAATCTCCAAACATTTCTCGTCATCACTGATTCGGATACATATCATGTTGTTTCCTTTTATGCTATCTTCAATTAATGTTCCTTATAATCCTCCTCTACCATCACCATCTGTTGACCATTATGGTCGGTGTCAGTGGATAAGGGATAAATTTCACACAACTTTCTATTGTTTTATTTGGTGGACTATATATATATATAGATATGGAAATTATGAAAATCTTTATATTTAATTTATGGTCCTACAGCTACAAAGGGTAAGGTACACTTCATTCAATTTATTAATAATATGTGTGTGGAAAATGCATGCTCTTTTTGTTCTCAATGAGTCAAGTTATGATGAGCGATCGTATTATAAGGTGTGGTTCCAACAATATCTATTGTTGGAGATAATGTAATTTACTTCTTCTCATTACATTACACGTTTTGGACTTTGGAACATCAAATAAGTCAGTGTATGTGTGTGCCGATTTCACAACTTTCCCTTTTGAATGTAGTAGTAGGTATATGTGGTTTTGAAAAACATATTGTCGGTAGAGATTATTATTAATTCATCTAATTAATAAACATCACTTTAGAAAGGATCATTATTAAATCATTAAATAAATGTATTAAATACTGATATTTATTAAAATTTTATATCAAATCTAATTTATCTTTACAAAATCAAGTTTTTTCAAATTTTATATGTTATTTTTCCTAATACAACATTCATGTCGAATGCTATTAAACTTTGTGCATAATATAGTAAGTGGTGACCTAAGTTATTAGGTTTTTTCATACAAATTCCAGTTAAGTTTTTATATTAGATTTAAATTGAAGAGTATTACTTTTTATAAACTTTAACATTATTTCTTTTTAAATGGGAGACTTGATTTTTTTTTTTCTAATAATAATTTAAAATGAGGAGTTATATACACTTTTGGAGGATGCCTTTTTTTATTCACCAAATTGAGAATTTCAACCATAAAATAAATATAAAAGAGTATTTCATTCAAAATAAAAATTATATTTAAAAAGTTGATATTTTATCTAAATTTTAGATATATACATCACTATTTTAATTTATATATCTAGATAGAGCATATATTGTGCATGGCTACGGCATGTTCTTTTCTCCTGTGGGAGATGGGGACAGAGCAATTATGAATATAGGAATTGAATTCCAGGTATGTCTATGGAAACAAAAGGGCCAGAATATCTTAGAAGAAGAAGGATAATTCTAATAATGGCAAACAATGGGAATATTAAAGATTAAAACCACTAGCTAGGTACGAATATGATGCGGCATGTTTCGATTGCCTATGTTATGTTACTCCCAAAATGTAATTTTAACATTTAAATCATCAACCGTTCTACCTGTTGCTACTACTCTTTCTAGGTTAAAATAATTAAAGCACTTTTTTTACCCTAACAATAGAGAAGAGACATGATCTGAATTCAGCTTTTAACAAAATATAACTATCTACCTCGGAGAATGGTGGTTTAATTTTTTTTTTTTTTTAATTCATTGCTTTAAATAGTTTTTTCTCTGTCTCTTTTTATTTAAATAAGTAATTTTTATTTAGATTTAATTTTTTTTTTTATGTTTTGTTCGTGATTTTGTCTTCTGAAAGTTGTATTCTTTTATTTGTTGTCTTAGGGTATCGTTGTTTGGTTTTTCGTTTTGTTGCGATATTTGTTATATATTGATAGATTAATTTTGATATATAACAAATTCAATTAATAAATTTGACGTCGTTAATTATACATGTTCAAATACATGAATATTTTAAACACTTCAATTTTGTAACATTTTTAAATATTTTTTCGTTTTATATTATTAACTTGGACGTTGTGAGTTTGTCCGCATATTCATTTTTTTTTTCTTGCGACTTTGAATTTGTATAGTTCTCAATCAATGTATTCTACCAATTTCAATAAATGAATATCTTTTTCTTAGTAATAAAACATTTAAATCAAAATTCTGTCAAAAACAAACATTTTTTTACTAGACAGATATTACAAAATTAGTGGCTATGTTAAATTCTTTGAAGCATATGAATTCTCTTAAATGATCTGTCACTAAGTAGAACATTCTTGAGATTAATTTTTTGTTATTTTTTATAAGATTTCTTTAAATTTTTCAACTAGATTGATCACTTATTTGCCAATATAAATCTAATTATATATGTTATAATCTTTTTGCAATTTAGAATAAATTACCATGATGGAAACATAAAAATTAATTTTTCCTCCTCAAAGGTAAAATTGTAAAACATATCGATTGCAAAAAAAATTAGTACTACAATTAGCTTTCTTAATTTTTAGGGTTTAGGGACAAGTAGTAGTATTAATCAAGCAATTATACATATAGGATCAATGCTTGTTTTAATTATAATGAAAATAATATATCTTGATATAAGAAAAAAAAAATTGCATCTAACTCTTTTTTGTTATCTTTTATATATAACAATGATCATCTATTGATATATATTTACTATTTAGTAATATACATGGCAGGCCTAATGCCATGCCGGTAAGACAAGGGCTTTCTCTCAAAAATAATTATTTTTTTCATATAGATTTTGGCCTAAAAATATAATTAAAAAAATAACAACGATTTATTTAAAATATTTTTTAATTTTCGCCTATGTAGTAAATCTAGGGTTCTGTCATAATATAAGTAAAGTCTGGTTAATAATTGTTTTATCTTTAATCATTTGAACACAATCACTAAGTTAAAATATTTTTCATTTTAAAAAGTAAAAAGATAAAATTTAAATAAAACTATAATAGAATATTATTACTAGCATTAAAAAGACCTCTAGTTTTTTTTTTTATCAAAGCAGTATTTTAGAAGAGAATTTCTACTGTAAATGCGTCAATTAGACATGTACCGATACATTTGATATTTAAATTAATAGTAAAATGAGTTTATTTTTTTGAAAAAAAAAACAAGTTTCTTTCATTTAAAAAATTTAATAAAAGTGTCAGCAAAATAAATTTAATTTTTTTTCTGAATTTTTATTATTCATAATAGTGTATATTGAATTTTTATTTACGATAAAATGTAAAAAAAAGAAACTTGTAAAATGCTTAATGATATTTTTTCTTATGAAATGATCATTTTTAAAATACAAAAGTCTACAAATAACTCTTTTATTTATAAAAATAACTATAATTTATTGATTTAGACAACAAATATATCAAAACCATTCAATTTGTAAATACACTATAGAAGCTCTTATTTTAGATTTCGCTTTAGGCCTCCATAAATATTAGATTCATCATATGTATTATAATTTTTATGATACAATATATTGATTATGTAAATAAAACTTTACAAATGATTTCAATCACATCTCACCACGTCTATTATGGGTATTTATATAGGCCTTAACTTAATATTTATATATTGAAGTTGATATATTAATATTTATGTATTAATTAAAAAATGAATATCTCTTTATATATTGAAGTTGTTGTTTTTTAAGTATAGTATTTTTTAGGTTTAAGGAATTTTTTGTATATTATGTGTATGTGTGCTGTATCGTACATAGAAAAGTCTTTGCAGATAAAAGCTTTTTTTCCAAATGATCTAAAACTGATAAGCTGAGGCAGATTTTGACTTTAGAATATAATTAATTAAAGTACATATGGGAATTAACCATGAAAAAAAATAGCTAGCTATGATATTTATTTTTGGCAGCCTCTTTTCATCAACAAAATCAAATTATCAAGGAATTTGAAAGACATCAATATTGCAGTGCAACATAATATTTAGATATATGCCAAAAAATACAAATATAGGAGGGGAAGCAGATGCTCTACGTAGTTTCAATGTTGACATGAAATTCTTGGGTACAAAATATATATATATATATATATATATATATATATATATATATATATATATATATATATATATTATTGATATGAAAATTTTTGTACATATGAATAAGTAGCATATGATTGATTGTATTGTATGCATGCATTGGAATCTCTTACACGTTGACAGAAATGAATTAATTAAATATATTAATATATTTGGAATCAGGTTCTGATGATGGTGCAGTGTGCAGTGGTCACGGCCCATATATGGTTGCTTGTCTTGTCTTCAATCTCAAGACTTTAATAGGAATTCAATGCTTATTTTTATTTTTAATTTCTTAGCATGTAAGGTAAGGTATATGTTGTTGGTACTATATACATCACTTATCTACTAGCTACCTAGCTTATGTTGGGAAAGGAATTCAACCTATTTTATTTTTGAATATATCATATCATATGGTCCTAATTCAGCATGGCATCACAATGTGATTGTTGGTTGGGAATAAGTACAATGTCACTTCAACGCCAAGTTAATAATAAGACGTTTTTATATATAGTAGTATATTTCTATTTCATGAGGTTATAAATATAATGAGATGAGAATAATATTTTACATGCACATTCGTATATAATTTGGTATGATTAATTTTAGTGAGATTTTTTTGGTCTAAGAGAATATTATATGGTGTTGTTCAGAAAGAGAAATATCTTGTCGTATTGCAATTTGCAAATTGTTTGATTTGTTGAAGTTTTATGAATTAAGAGAATATAGAATAATGGGTGGACCGGTTGGGTAAGTGGGTTGGCTAAATTAAAAGCATGCACATTATTTTGAAAGGCTTAGATCTAAAATTAAGGAACAATTCATCGAGAGTGATGTGAAATCGTCTTCAATTGAGGTGACTATATATATCGAATAAATATATATATATATATATATATATATATATATATATATATATATATATATATATATATATATATGCATGGTCCAATATTAGGGAATTTATATTAAGATGTTACCACCTAAAAAATAACAACTAGCTCGTAGGAGAACACTTAAGCATTGAAATACGAATGAAAATTTTCACATTTCATGCATATATTATTGATATACGTAGATGAATTTATAGTTTACTTAAAAAATCATTTATTTGTTTGTGCAAAAATAAAATTAACACAAATATATGAAATATTGTTATAAAGTAAACATACCATAAATTATAGATGAATATCTATTAGAGGCTGAAATCTCTTCTAGTAGTTACATATTGCAATATTTGTGAAAATTGATAAATATTTTTTCTCTCTCTAAAACTAAACTAATGGAATTTATAGTTGTTAGTTGTTGTACTATGCAGTTGTTATAGGAATTAAAAAAATTAATTTTTAAGTTTTTCAAAAATACATTTAAAATCTAGTGGAGGTAGAAGAGTTTTTCAGCTTTGTTTTAAAAGAAACTCAAGGACAAATCTGGATTTTTGAAAGATTTGTGGAGTAAGGGTATAACTGTTGAGGTAATGTGACAAATTTTTCCCAAAGCAATAAGCATGATCCATAGGCCAAACTCAACGGCCTTTGGATCAGTACATTAAGGCCCTACCAAATGAATTAGAATATGCTTCTTCTTATAAATACTTAAATTGCAATGTATGATGGCTGAAAGGGTGGCTAAAGTCCTGCATCGATCATTCCTTACGTTCCCTTGCAGAGATTCCTGCTGAAAGTAGCTACTTATAGATTAAGCATGACACCAGAATTTTGTAAATCAATTTATGTCCCTAAAGATATTATTGGATTGAGTTGCGGATTAGATAGTTCTATTTAAGACGTTTCACGGCACTGTCAATATGGCCACTCTAAAATTACACCCTCAATATGGCGGTAATCTCAATATAACGGTTAAAGTCACTCGCAATATGGTACTATGACCACTGATAAATAAAAAAAAAAGACTACGACATAAAAAACCACTCAAAAAGATTGTGGTATTAGGACCACTCAAAAATCAAAGGGACTACAGCCCAAACACCGCTATAAAACGACAGTGGTATCATGATCACTAAAAAATCGAAGGGATTACGACATAAAAACCGCTCTAAAAGAAAGTGGTATTAGAACCACTAAAAATTGAAGGGACAAGAAAGAAAGTGGAGAAGTGGCTGCTCTAAAAGAAATTAGTATTAGAACCACTAAAAATTGAAGGGACAAGAAAGAAATGGGAGAAGTGGTTGCTCTAAAAGAAAGTGGTATTAGAACCACTAAAAATCGAATGGATAAAAAGAAAGGAGAGGAGTAGCTCGAAAATACATTGAGCAAAAAAGAGGAAAGAAAAGAGAAAGTTGGAAATGCATCAAACTTTGATGTGTTTTTCTCAAGAGACTAACACTCTTTATATAGTGATGGAAGCAAACTCACATATATTTTTTTATCCAATATGGGACTTTAATATTTATGGAGTTGAAAACTATATATGTGGGACTGACAATTTTTAAATTCACACACTAACTTACTCTATGTTTCAACACAAACCCATAAACACTTTTTATCAGTCCCCTCCAAAAGAATTAATTTTATTAATTCAATCATTTAAAGTACAAAATTTGTCTCTAAGACTAGATCAATTGGCAAATGTCCATATTATTAAAAACTAAATCAATTGGTCAATGTCAATATTAATAAGTTGAACATCTTGTCCCAAATTCGATTACAAAAATCTCACAATCATATGCGTAAGTTTTTAATAGTGTTTACCATTTTGTCTCCTGACCAAAAAAATACATAATTTGTGTGACCTTTGTCAAATAAAATTGTATCATCCCCAGTATCATCTACAACTCTATGTCTCTTTCTTTCTTTATTTTCTTCTCTTTCATCCTTATTTGTTTATTTTAATTAATATATTCACTCTCCTCTAACAATCATAAAATCTGTTGCAGATGCGGTCCTCAATTTGGTATAAAAGAACTTTAAATTGACAATTAAAAATAAATTAAAAGAGTCTTTATTTTCTTAACATTTCCATCACTTGTATGCATTTTTATTATTTTATCAATCAAAATACCACATCTCTGTGTCACATTTGATTCTATAAATTCTCTTCTATTCCTTAACTATTTAATTAATTTACTAAAAGGTTAGGAATTTTTTTGTTGGATATATTAGTACAAGAAAATGTGTGATATCGTTTGCAAAGGGTCATTGATTTTACAGAGAGTCAGTTTTTTAATGGAAAAACTAAATTAAATTGTGTCATGTTCACCTAATTATTATAGCATATACATTAAGTTTTTGTGTGACTTTTATCTTCTAATTTTATCTTTATTTAATTAAATAATTGAATTTATATATATATATATATATATATATATATATATATATATATATATATAAAAGATACTATCTTTTGGTTTCAAAATTGAAATCCAAAATTTATAAAATATTAATTGTCAAACAATTACAAGTACACATCAAATACAAACAATTGCAAATGAATTACTTTAATTTCATGTCAATTGACACAATAAAACAACAAATTAAAGTAAATTAATTTCAGCAAAATAAAACTGACCAAAATTCAAAGAGACATGACTTCGTCTAACATTTCTAAATATTTATATACTATATATATTAACCAATATCCAAAGTAGAAAATCAAATACAAATACTTTTTGTTCTCTAGCTCGCTTTACGGAACATAAAAGTGAGGATGAACCAATCTCTTTGGACATGATTTTGTTGGATGAAAAGGTATACAATCACAATGATTGAAGATTTTTATTTCCATTCAATTTCGTGTGCGCATATATATATATATATATATATATATATATATCATCTTTGAATGTTAGTTATTGAAATACAAATATACAAGAAGGTGATATATAAACAATATTCATTTTAAAATTATAAAGACTAAAAACATTGAAAAACAAATATATTTAAATCTTTTTGAATGATCAGCTCTAAAATTATTTGACTTTTACGCACAGGAAACACTTTTGCATGCAACAATTAAGAAATAACTTCTCTCAACTATAAAAAACAGTATACAAGAAGGTGATATATACAACGTAACAAATCTAAAAATATCACCGGAAAATGATTATTACAAACCTATCGTAGGAACAAAGAAGGTATTGTTTTTTACAACAACTATTGTAACCAAAATCCAAGACCCAAAAATTATCATTCAAAACCATTACTTTGAGTTTACTTCATTCAAATCACTAGCACAAAGATTATGAGATAAAGTAAATCTAACGGGTAATAATTTGTTCAATACAAAATTCAAGTTCTAAATTATCAAATAAACATCATTTGGTACTAACTATTTTTTGGACTACAAACATCATTGGAACACTACATGCTATTGGACATGAAGAGCAAGTTTATGTTGTTGACAAGCCTACAAAAATACTCATACTAGAAATCAAAATGCATGGGTAGCAAATTTTAATACAAAATACAAAACAATTTAAATTCAAAATGTAATAACATTATTATAATTCCATTTCTTAATAACATTTAACCCATTTTTTTATTTTTTTTTTCTTTAATTTTTTGGGGTGAAATGTGAAAGTCACTTTATGGAGGAACATAGTTGCTAATTTTCAAAATGTATTTGTCCATTACAAGCTACATGATGGTCCTAAGATTGTTGCAGTAACATCAACAACAGTTAAAAAATTTAAAGGTCTCAAAGTTAAAATTAATTTTATTTTTTTCAACAAAATTCTAACACATTTCTTATTCTTTATACCCTAAGTGTTAGTGCACATTAACTTATTTATTGTAACTAAAGATGACTACTCAATCAACTCAACTTCAACAACAAGAGTTTATATTAACCTAGACATACCGGAATTCAACATGTTTTCACAATGGTTTACCATTTAGATCTTTTTGTCTTCTTTCTTTTCACTTAATCTCTACTTTCAATATCATTCTATAAGACCTCATTAACATTAATTAAAAAAATTACAAAAACAATTTTCAAAACATATTTTGTTTACAGAGAATCCAGTAAAAGTTTCATGAGAATCTAATATTCAGGTGCACTTACAATTTTGTAACTTTTACCTAATTCATAATTCCATAACTATATACTAATATGTATGCAATTACCTACCTATCTACTTACCCAACACCACATATATACATGCAATCACATTATACTTTATAGATCAAATTGAGAGATTATATATATGATAAATTTACATTTTGATTGTTTAATTATTTATGCACTATTTAATATAAAAAAAATAACATGTAACTTAAAATTTGGACAACAATTGAAAAAAATGAGAACATTATATTATGAGTTTGAACTCAAAACTTTGTAATTGTGTGTGTGGACTTTAAGTGATGTTTACTACTATGTATTGTTTTGATAAAAAAAACTGTAGAATATTATTTTATTTTTTTAAAAAACGGAACATAAATTATCTTTATCACTATAGTTGTTGCTGTAATATCATTGTCGTCATCATCATCAAATTTAAACTCTACATGACTAATGGAATACTCACCCTAAAAACTTTTTACATATGGATTTTCATATATATTTTCTCTACCTCTTCAAATTTCAAACTTTTTACTTGGGTCAAATGTTTACATCTATAGAATATAAAATTTATATAATTTCAACAATTTACATATAATTTACCAAAAATATAGAATTTATAGAATTTAAACAATTTATATATAATTTACCAAAAATACAATAAAGAATATTCACAATCTGTGCAACCATCAATGACATTGATTACAAATTTGGATGGAATTACATTGGATGTGAAAACTGTCTCACAAAATTAACTCAACAAGGCCAACAATACATTTGTCCCTCATGTGACATGAGATCAAAGTACCATGCACCAAAGTATCACATAAAATTTTACTTTCCCCGCCTTCATTTTGTTTAACTCATAGTTATGACATAAGTTGATTTTTTATAGGTTCAAAATTCAATTGAGAGTTTCAGATAAAACGGCAACAATAACATTCACTATGTTTGATAAAGAAGCTCAAAAACTCTTCAACACAAAAACAACTTAACTTTTGGAGAAATGGGACAGCATAGACAGACCATCCACTTTACAAAATTTGTGTAACCGTGAGCTCATCTTTGAAATAAGGTTATCGGATAAGAATTTTTGTCCTGACGAACATTTTTCTCCCACATCAAACAGGTATAACATTTACATAATTTAAAAAAAAAACACATTTTTATAGACAATTAATGGCATTTTATTCCCTTCCAATAACTAAGAACCCAAGTCACCGCAACCAACAAAGTCCAACTCAAATGACGAAGGGGATATAAAACAAAAATGTAAAATACATGAAGAAGAGAAGTATGCAAATAAGGATAATGATAAGGAGAAAGATGACAATCCATTATCCAAACAAAAAATCAAGGTACAACAGAGCAATAAAAATGTTCACATATCATCAAAAAAACTAGGTACAAGAGATAATCAAGACAATAGTTACAAAAAAAAAATTTGTGGTGGGACATATTACATCTTCTAACGAAGAGTTCGTCCTTCTACTTACCTTAAGGAGAACTACAAAGAATAAACCAAAAGAAAAACAATCGGGGGTGTAATGAAATTGACCAATCCAAAAAATAATGAAAAACTGAAAATCGGGAATACAAGATAAATGTATTTCCAACTATTTCTCTTTAATCATTTTGTATCTCAATTGTATATCAATTGAGTCTATCTCTTAATTTCAATTATCAAATACATTACTTCAACATTTGGCATTTCAATAAATCTCAATATTAATACGCTAATTCATTTATTCAAGACAATCGTTTAACATGGTACTTCTCTAATATAAATTACATTGTTACAATTGTATATATATTATTGATATAACTACTAAATTGTAGATCGTTGGACAATTGGGGCATAAAACTTCATATTAATGTTTTTAAAATCCACTTAAATTAAGACCGTTCAATCTCAATTATTTGTCACTAACATGCTAACTGCGTGAATGTGCTGATTGCATTCTACAAACAATCCAAATTCCATAAAAAATATAAATCTTTGATAGGATGGTCCCCATAAAGGTGAACTCAGGGGAGTTCCCTCCCATATTCAAGACACTGCACACTTGAAAGGTTGGTCACAACCGAAATATTTAAGAACACTACATGCTCCTAAGTTACAAGCAAAACCTCCCAGGCAATACCTTCAGCCTGGAGATCCATCAGCATTCCATTTATTCTGATCGTGTGGTGGAAATCCTCCGTTCCCGTACACGCAATTTCTCATCGCTTGATTTCAAATATTTTTTTTTCCTTCAATATTTTCAAATTTCCATTTTCCAACAACTCTATATTCTTAACGTGCATTTGTTACACATAAATTGAAACACGTTTAAGTATCACGATAAAGCGATGAGAAAATATTTATATGACCATTTTGATCTGTACATGTACATCTAATGAAAACTGTGACCCCCTTTGTCTCTCCATGCCACAATCATCTACAATTACATCAATCAATCTCAAAAAGACTATTGCATTTTCCACAAGAAACAAAGGGGAGCACTACTCAACTTGAAGGAGGCAACAAAATCATTCAATTATACCATTACCCTTTGACTTCAAGATCAAAACATGCCCCACAATTATGAACTTCCAATGGTATCCACCCTATCAATGACATCCAATGCCTTCATTCGGTCAATATCAAAGTCGATAAAAGGGACAGAAGGTAGTCTTCTCGTAGAGAATATATCATTTTTACTTTCATTGATTGGGGAATGATTACTACTTTTGCTAAGCCTATGGTGCTTGCTCAACCTAGTTTTGGCAGTGCTGAATTCCTGGCTCTTACTAATGCCTGGTGTTAGTTTCCGCTTACCAACATCTCGAAGCATTTGTTGATCTTCCATTGTTAACAACGGAGACGTAGAGCAGCCTTTTTGAGTAAACTGCACCGTAATTTGGTTAGGAGAACGAATTGGAGACTTGACTGGAGACCTTATTCCTCCGTTGCCAACTCTTACTTGGCTGACTAGGTGATGTAGCCAGATAACCAGTTCAAGTATATAACCTTCTGTTTTATCTTTTTCGGCATGGTGTAGTGTTTCAATTTTTAACAAGTCTGTCTGGCCCGCAGGTTTACGGTTGACATCAGACCTATACAAAACTTGACTTAGAAAAACATGTGTAGAATATAAACATGGAGGATAGAGATATAAAATTATGTCCTCTTACCCTGTATTTGCCCATTCTCCAACCCATCCAAAACCATGATGAGCTCTGAATTGATGCAATTGAAAAGGAGATAATTAAATTTGAGAACAGAACATTTGAGGTTAATGGTAATTAGACAATTAATAAAATAAATTTGCATGCACCATATACAATATTAGGAATTGAATAGAGAGGGCTAGCAAATATACTTCGTTGTGTTGGCAGCAATAGGAACAAGCCACTGTAATGTTTTCTCCATTTCAGCTTTGATTTGTGGGATAGTAAGCTGCAAAAATGTTTCTATCACTTCAGTTTCTTGGATTTAAAAAAATTTGGTCATAATCAAAATAAGCAATGTAGCACAAGCTCAGTAGAACTGCTTTGGCAGTAAAGAATTAGGCAAGTCATTATCCAGTATTGAATGAATTCGAAATAAAACTATGTTGTCATATATTGGTTCTGAACAGAAGCACATTTTTTTGAAGTAAGCAACATGAAAATTCTGAGGTAGACATTAAAGGATCTGTTTGGCAACCAAGATAAGGAAGATAGTACAAGATAGTATACATATTTGAGAAAATGGTGTATTTTATAATCTTCATGCTAATTCAGATCTTGCTTGAAAGAAAGCGCAACCTTTAAAAGATAAAAATGCCATTTAGATTTAATCTTTCTAAAATGAAAAATACAAGGGGGGCGTGTAACGCATGTTAATTAGTAACCACCTCTTCTTTAACTTGAAATGACTGTAACCTTGAGCGCAATGCTGATTTTACATTAGGCGGCAGCCCTTGATATAAAGCATCTCTAGTATTAGGAGGCACAGAACTTGATCGAGACACCTGATTAAAAAATGTCAACACATACGGTTACCTTCCCAAACATTTTGCTATTATATTTCAAATGCAATAATAGTACAACTATGACCAGAATTATCTGTTGAAAAAAAATAAAAAAACTTTTCTCTTTTTACAGCTGACCATTTTCCCAAAGAGAAAATAATCAGATATGAAATAAAATAGATGCAAAATTTATCAAGACACAATATGACTGTTGAAGTTGTGGGATTTTAGATCAAAGGAGGAGAGAAAATAAAAAGAACTATGAATTTTATTGATGATAACTTGATACAGACTTGATAGTAGCTTGATACAAAAGATTAAATACTATTTACTATTAATAGGGACACATAGACTCAATTCTAAATAAATACGGAAATTATGAAAATAATAATAATAATAATAAATAAATAAATAAATAAGAGATATGGAATTTAAACCTAAGAGAAGATATGCTAGGATTGAAAACTGATAATATTCAAAACAAGGAATGAATAGAAGTGCTTCTCCTAATAGACATGCTTAGCTTTGCAATTTTCAAAATAATTAAAATAAAAAAGAAACAAAAACAAAACAATAATATTCTATCAACAAATGTCTTTAGTAATAATTTCATAGGAAGCTATATAATCAAACTGATTTTAAAATGAGGCAGGAAAATGCAAGGTGACAGCACAGTATCATGCTTGTTTGTGATAATGCTTCTGCTTCACTGCTTTCTTTCCCCTTCTTATCAAGCTTGTTTGTTTATTATTAATAACTGGACGTAGAAGAAAAAAGAAACCACCACTATCGCAAGACTGTGATTTTTATTGGCAACTAAGAAAGATAATTTGAGCTCCCAAGACAACGACAAATATAACAGATTATATAATTTAAGTAAAATCTTTAACTAACCAGAGTATCGATTTGAGTGATAATGTTTGCATAATGCAAAGCAAGACCAGCAGCCCCCAACTTCTTATGATTGCCTTGAGAATCTTTCACTTGCTTATCCGTATCTGTGAGGTTAAACAGGAAAACAAGTATAAAAGACACATCCTGTTTAATGTGGCATCTCAACAACAGCAAAGGAGTGTCAGTGTCTTGTCCAGAAAGAGAAAGGAACCACAATTAAATTGAGTGAGAATAAAGTACAAAAAAGGGAAGCAAAACTATGAAATTGGCCAATTTTATATATTTTAAAATTATTTTATATATATACCAGTTCATGCAGTTCAATTAGAGACTCATTGATTCAATCAGTGACTCTGTGCCATGACCAAGTTGATGACCACTCCAAGTTTAATAACACTGGTTATATCAATATACCAATCAATGGTCCCTGTTGTTGAATACTATATCCAGATGTTTATGTCATAATGACAAAAAGGAGTTCCTTTCATCAATAAATAGTATATTCTCTCTATTAACTTACTCCACCATGTTTGTCATATGATAATAAAGGAGAGTTAAAGTAGTTGAGATTAGTTAGGTTAGCTAACCTTTGGAGGGGACACCCTTGGAAAGAATTCTATTCTGCATTTTCATTCAGTTCTTAATAATACATTCAGCTATTTTGATTCTTTCTATCTGTCTACTGTTTCAATTCTTTAGTTCCTAACAAATTGACATTTTATACAAGCCAAGGAGATAATTTGATACCTCACCCCTAACTCATCATCAATACTTGGAGAACGAAAAATTGGTCTGTAACCCCACCCAATTAGTTGTTACTCAAATAGTTACGCAGTTCAAAACTGTTAAGTTGAGTTAATTAGAGGGTTAGGCTGTGATGTAGACGATGAGAGGAAGGGATTGCAGGAAAGTTATCTTATCATTTGAGAGAGATTTGGGATATTTGGGCTATGGAGAAGCAGACCCTCAATGTTCTGCAAGTTTGTAGCAGTATTCAGAGAAGAATTCCCTATTTGTTCCAAATAAAATACTGGGTTTTATAAATAAAAAAAACAAAGCAAATTGCTAATCATAATCAAGAATACTTGCAATTCATGAAAGCATACCAGCAGAACCAAATGCTTCGTTTATCTCCAAATATAGGAAATGGACAATATCTACAAGCTTTTCCATCACCTGAAAATACAACAATCAGATTTTATATTGGATGATAAGAAATTTTCTTTTGCAAAAAGAGGCTGAAAAGAACTAAAAAAAAATGTTATTTGAGGAAGAAAAAGGAAAGCACAAGTGACGGAGCATAATATAGGTAAGCTGAAATAACACAATAAAAACAGTGAACATAATTTAAAGAATTCACGAACAAAACTTTCCAAATGTCAAATACCAACAATACAAGACCAAGACTACATCTAACCATAAATTCCTAAATTAAAACTCAAACTTCTATTATATTGAACAACACTCCTACGAATACTCTAAAATAAAATAAACTTCTGTCTTCTTACCTCTTCCAAAATCTTGGACCACAGTGATTTTTTCTTCAAATTTCTTACATGCTTCTTTTGACTCTTCAGTTCTGCTCTTAAAATTGCAAGGCTGTCTCCTACATATTTTACATTTTACAAATAATGATCACCTAAAGAATACTCATTACAGTAACATAGACTAATGTAGTCATAAATTTCTTGAGTAGTGCTAAAAACACTCTAACGCTCACTCTTTTATTGGGTGAAATACATGTAGGTCCCACCACTTTGGAAATGGGTTCCATACAAAGTGATGGAACTTACATGTATTTCACCTAATAAAAGAGTGAGCGTTAAAAAGAGTGTTGTTGGCACTACTCAAATTTATTTTCCTAAATTATAAATGCTTAATCAGATTTTTCAACGTCTGGACAAAAAATTATGTTCCATGGATACGGGTTACAGCATAGTGAACTTAATAAAGGTAGAGGGCTAATGGAATTCAGAAAGTTGTGAAATAAACTGGAATGTATTATTTCTGTGAGAAGACGAAAATGAATTTTTACTTTATATGAGGTGGCTCCCATCTATGACAGTGGAAACTGTCATAACCGAAGCCGGGATCTAATTGAATGCAGTTCAGTTATTACAGTTAAAACAACACTTGTGAACTTGAAGGTTTGATGCACACTATTGGGACAAAATGACCAGAAATAGGATATATTGATTCTAAACAGAATAATTATATTCAAATATGCAATTCAAGAACCCAGGAATGGGTTAACATTTGCATAAGTAAAAGCAGGTAAACATTTACCTCTCTGTGTGGCATTTGAATTGTCCTCTTCTTGAAGCTTGCGTCGATAATCTTGATCAAACCTGTCTAAGGCATGCAATTCATGATATAATTCCTGCACTCCAAGAAAAATGTTAAACTACTTCAGGACTAGTCTTAATGAAATCGCCTGTGCAGCTTATAGAAATAAGAACCCACTTTCTGTAGTATTTTATGATAGTAAAATATGCACATAAATGACAGAAGATAGTCACGATATAGAGTTGAGTTCAGCACACAAATTTGAGGAAGAAGGCATGCATATGCGGAGTTCCTTATTAAAGTTTACTCACAGCAGTATATTGAACAAAGGTCATTAATTGTTGCATCACCATCTCTGCCTCATCTTTCAATTGCCTTTGCGGTGAAAGCTCTGAACCTAACCTAAAAAACAACAGAGCAAATCATAATTAACACATCATTAGATGTTACAAAGAAAAATACAAGGAAAGTTTAAATGAATTCAGCTACAGTTACTTCTCAAAATAGCGTTCCAGGTTGTGCCACTGAGGATCTTTGCATCGATTTCCAAAACGCACAACTTCACCAGAAAATATTTTCAATTCTTCCCTGCCAAAATAGTACAAGACAGTAGTTAGTCAAAGTGCAGATAGTAACTGAAGAAAATAAGCTACAAACCAAAGTAGAAGGCTCCTAAGTTGATCACAAAAACATTTACGATTAATTTACCTCTTGTCTGCGGCAGCAATTCTCAGGAGTTCATTCATATCTGTAGATATCAAATTTTGCACTCCTTCAGATGGTAGAACCACCTCTTTTAAATGTCTAATGTTCTCTTTTGAAAGAGATTGCATTAGATTGGCACCCTTAACTATTGTGTTTGCAACTTCAAAGGCCAAAATTGAAATTTTATTTCCTTTTGTTGTAACTCCTGATGTAAAACCACTACTGAGATTCAAATTTGTCATACTACTACCTAGTGTGTCCAAAACATCTACTGCCTTGCCAAGCCCAGCTGTGCCAGCTCTTCCCAAGAGTGAACTCACTTCTGATACCTGTAATACACCAAAAGAGAATATGAAAAGGAAATCTAATCAATATTTTGTTGCATAGGAGGCCTTAAACACATCTTGGTGATAAGCTAGAATTTATCTGTTTTTATAGCTTTGTTTGATAGGTTAATTTGATGTTTTTGATTCGGTTTTAGTTCTATTTTACTACCTTTTTTTTTGTTTAGATTGCAAGGAGAAGTGAAGCAATAAGTGAAGATTTTTTGAAGCAATAAGTGAAGATTCTCTTAGCAAATTTCTAGTTTCAAGAATATTTAGTTTTCTATTTTTACTTTGTTATTTTATTTTGTTATTTTATATTTCCAATATTTTTATATTTAAGCTTTGATTCTACTATGATCATATGTGAGTAGATCTTCCTTGTCTTGAGTAGATCTCTAACAATTTCTATTTCTTTCTGTCATGAGTATTGATCTTTTAATCCAATCTTAGTAATAATCATGTTTATACTTGGATATCAAATAATATATCGAAAGGTGGATTTAATATCTGACCCCTAAGATTGGACAAGAGAATCAAATCTTGAAAATAGATTTTGGTTCTCTTAAAATCATGAAAGATATCTTCTCTTAAAGGATTTTACTAATATATCAATCATGAAAATAGGTTGGTTATAAATTTAAAATACACTTTTGCTCTTTGAAAAAAATGCATTAGTTATAATTGTTTATCTAATTTTTAAGAGTTTAACACACATAACTTAGAGAAGGTCAATTTTATTGTATCCATCATTGTAAAAAACTACAATCCCAAGACTTTATTTTTATTGTGAATTTTAATCGAAAATCCTATTATTAATATTTACCATTTTAGCTAATCATCATAGTAAAGAGAGATTGGTACTCATAACAAAATCCTTGTGCGAAAATAATTTTTACTACGGGATAATACCGTGCACTTGCGGTCTTATCACTTGACCTCCTATGCAACAACATACATAGATCTTTAAGTACACACTCTACCTTGTTTAACTGAATGGTATGGTTGTTTCTATGTCATAATTGCTTAGACCACCAACTATTCAGAAAACTAGCTAAAATATACGTATTTTCGGTGGGGCAGGGGAGGCTAACGAAAGAAAACAAAAAAATTATTAGAATAGTCACAAAGTTGAAAGATGAGGGGTTGTTTACTACGTGAAAATATTTTCATTTTTTTAAATATAAGTTCATTTTAACTTGCTAATAAGAAGATGAGAGACTTTTTAAGTGAGCCATTTGATGGAGAGAAGATGAAATGTTAGTTAGGGATAATGCATTTCTGGAAATAATGAAAATAGTTATTACGACATTTTCATTGTTACCAGAGATGCATACAATTTTACACTTTCAAGAGTCTCTTATCTACTTGTTAACAAATAAAATTAGCATAAATTTTAAAATATAAAAATAGAAAATGTTTTCACAAAGTAAACGAGCCATAAGATATCCACTCAATTTGCAGAAATCCAACATCAAAAGCCACCAAAATAAGCTATTATCATCCAAAAGGAGGCCAGAAACATATATCTGTATCAAATATCAATTCAATGGTGATACTGATGGCTGTGATTTCTGTCTAGAAACTCTACCACTATATTCTAACAATAAAAAACAAACACCATAAAAAATATAGTGCATTTATTCATGCCAAGCAAGTAAAACAGTGTATTCCAAAGCTTCCAAAACTGTTAAGAGTATAAAATCAAATGGCTACAATCTCAACATCTGAAATAAATCATTTACATTATTTTCATTAAATAATGCCATAGTTCAAACAGATATGTTATTCATTACCATATAGGATCTTTCATAAACAATTACTAAAACCATGTTCTAATAAACTCCATTATGACCTTTAGGTCCCGTCATAGCCTTATTCTTATTAGATCTTGTTAGTCCAACCTGGTCTAACAACATCAAGGTGCCTATAGTATAGGTTAATGCGGTTTCATACAAGGGTTATCAAAAAGCATTAAGAGCTTCCACATAATAGCTCAAGCTTTTAGGAGAGTTAGTCATAGATATTGTATCAGATCCTCTGTGAGCAAATAATCAGAAGTTTGATCCCTGATGTGCCAATTCTTGTACATTAAGTTAAATTGATGTGTTAAAGATGTAAAGGCAAAACCTAAGTTTCCACGTAATACAGCATAAGCATTTAGGAGACTTGCATTTCAACAAAATGAAGTGCATAGTGTCTCATTGCAACTGAGTTTTCTTTGAGATTTTGTTTATGACTTCACCCCAAGTTCCATGCTCATGTCTATTGCAAGAGTTTCCTTTTGAATATGGACACAATTTCTTGCATTCTAGATTTTATCCTTTTAAATGTTTTTCTTTTCTTAATTTCTTAATGATATCTTATCCTCCCCATAGTTGTACTTGCCCTTTTTTTCTCTTTATTAAAACTACTTTTTTCGTTCTTCCATTGAAAACAGTGCTTGGTTTTGCTTAATTTTTAGAGTTTAAAGGCTGTGCACTGACAGTGTAAAACTGTCATCCAATCAGAGTCATTCAATATGTTACGTCATATTGTACAGTTTTTAAATCAAAGACAGTTATCTAATTATGTGTTGTCGTGGCGAGTTACTATTGATTGTCAGTGTAAAACAATTTACAACCACCTATGCATCTCCTTTAGTCTCTAATTTTTACCCAAAAACATTATCATATACTTCTGCGCTATAAAATAAGCTAATTGAATCACACGATCAACAGATAAATCAAACATGAGAATGGTAACTTAACTTAACAGCAGCTTGCTTGGACTTATTTGATCTAGATTTGTGCGATAACACCCTCGACAGATGAGGAATCCCATCATTGATATCTTCCGCGCCCGGCCCATACGGAACCTTTTCCAATCCGGTAAAAGAAAACGACTCCCGTTGATGCTTATCAAATTCATCCGCAAGAGGAGGCAGAGTTGAATTGCTATTAATATTTCCAGAAATAGACTGATGATAATTGATCCCAGGTTCATTGTTATTATTAGCATGCCTTGAACTGCTGCTTTCAACAGGTACATTATCTACAGCTACACCATCTACGGTGGCTTTCCATGACTTTGAGCAAATGCCACCCATTTTAATTAATATTTTCAATTTCTAATCTTTTAACACAATGTCCATACAATACACCATGTAATAGTAGCTTGAAGAAAACCTCACTTTACTTCATCTTCACATGAGAAAAAGAAGCAACAACTGAAAAGACAAGTTTTTCAATTCACAGGAATGTTATGGTGGATGCACAAACTTTGATTATACCAATTCTGATCACTTTTACAGCTCCAGTCCATCAACTCTTGTCAACTCACCAAATCTGAATTTAAAAAAAAAAATGCATTTTTTT
>JBBPBO010000001.1:7284964-7351306 GCA_037974295.1 Cicer cuneatum | reverse complement strand
TAAAAAAAAAAAATCAACACAACCTAAAATGAAAAAAATAATAATAAATTACATAATCTAAAGAAAAATGAGGAAATAATTGCAAAATCCAATGGAAATTTAGAGAGACCTAATAAGTAATTTGGTTAAAGATATTATCTTTAAAGAAAAAGAAGCACATAAAGAGTTATGGATCAAGTAAAGAGTTACCAGTAGCAGAGATCTATGAGAAGGTGCATGTGTGTTGTTCGTTCTGATTCTGACAGAAAAATGAAAGTGGGGGGTGCAAGAAAATGAGAAGGGGGTGAAAGAAAGGGATCGATGAAGAATTGATGTGTTGTTTGTTACACGCAAACACAAAAGCTCAGAAGAAGCAGAATCTTCTCTCTCTTGCTGTGGTCAAAATACAGACAGACTCATCAGAGCAGAAACGTCCCCCCACTACTCACTCACTCACACTCCCAATTCACAGACGCTCTTTTTGACTTTTGACTGCGGTAAAAAGTTGTTTTCTTTATTCTTCTCCCCAAACACAACCCAGGAATGAAGTCTATCTAGCCTTGGTTTTACTTTTTTACATTTCTCTTGGAAAATTGGAATGACAAGAATCGCCTTTGTAATTAAAGCAATTTTATATTGTGTTAGGTAAAAGTTGCTTTTTTTTAATATTTTTGTTTGTATACAAATGTTAATATTATATATATTAGTGAAAGAGAAATTTTAATAGAGAGAATGAACTTTCAAACTCTTATTTGGCATCTCTAGTTAAAGTTTTAGATTTCTCTTTTAGAGATATTGTTTCTTAACAGCATTATTTTTTACTTCAAAATTTGTAATCTCAAATTTATAAAATAAAAAAATAATCATTGAAAGATTGTCAATTAATATAATTCATTTAGCAATCAATTTTGATAAATTTAAATTGTAAGGCAAAGATCAAAGAATACTTTTAATACATTTTTAGAATTATGCTTCAATTGAACATGCTTTATACATATATGCTGCACCAACCACATGTACTAGACCTCAGTGGTCTCTACCTACATTTTGAGTGTGTGTACACGCACATTTTATTAAGTTGTTCAAACCGTGCTCACTAGTTTTGTTTAGGAATCATTATGATTGTATGAGATTTTAATAAAAATTGAGGAGATAAAACATCAACTTGTGATTTTTTTTAATCTTTTATATGTTTCAAATACGAGAAGGGCATTTCTGTCACAATGACTCAACATTTACATTTACGTTCAATGACAGCAACAAAAACATTTTTTAGGAATTATTCTTGTATGGTCCCAAATCAAACTAATAGTGTATAGACACACAAAAGAAACAATTTTTTCAAACATAAAAAATAAAATAATTAGTTTTCTTATTATTATTAGAAAAAAGTCTTTTTTTTTTTGCACTTGCGTCTGAACACTATGCATTTGGTATTTCCTTCTCTTACATTGCGATTTCAGAATCAAATCAGGCCACACTTCTCACTTCTCAGCAGAAGTAATTCTTGGGAAGTGAAAACAACATTTTCTCCACGACTCCACTCTCAGTTCACATCCAAAACAAGCAAATTTGGATATATTCACGACAGGATGAGCACAAAGCAACTCAGTTGTTGTGTAAAGCACGTCACGTTTTCTCTTACTCGGGCAACTTCAACTAGTCTTTCAGCGTTCTAAAATATTTAATATGGTACTTTTTCAGGAAATTACTTTGTGAAACTTCGAAGAAATTTCTTGCTGTTTGATGAGGAAACAAAACCAAAAATAGGGGAGGAAACTATTTCTCAATTATTTGCCTTGAACTAGAACATGGACCTTTTGTCAAAAACAAATAAGAACGTGGACCTGTATCTCCCCGATCTATTCCCCCATGTGAAGTTGCCCTTGTCAGGTAATCCTAAATGGCATTAAGATTTATGACTAGTCTCTTTTTGATCAAAATACAGCATCTGTGATCGATACTTAGATTAATTTTTTTCTTTACCCATCTTTTGTCCATATCTAGTAGAGTTATTGACAGTTTGACACTGAACAACTTATTGTATTCAATTGGGCAAGTCCGGTTGAAAACTTGCGAGTAGATCGATAGTCAACACATATCTGGAAAGTTTCAGAATTTGGCATCTAGTCTACATGTCAAATAATGATTCAACGGCTCTTTAACAACCAAGGCCTAGATGTTTAGGAACATAGTGTCAACCTACAAGATTGCAATATCAGCTTGAAGTAAATGAAAACTGATTCACTGTTGTCAAAGATCCCCTACATTCACACAGTTTGCATATCGAGTTATTGACATAATCTAATCTTTTGATCGAACAACTCTAATTTTGAGTCAGCGATAAAATTTAAAAATATTTAAAAAATTAGCTCAAAATATGAAATGTCTAGTCTCTAGGGATAACACACACCTTGCCCTGGTCAACAGGGTAACTACACATGTCACTATAGCACTTGAAGAAAAATAATAAGAGGACAATGGACTTCGATTATCATGGTCATTAGTATTCTTCTGTTCAACAGAAATGTAGAAATATATTGAAAAATATGCTGATATTGGTAAGCTTTCTCCTGCTTGCAATTATACATGAACCCAAAGAATAAACAAGTTCAGTGAAAATCATAAAATCTCCAGAATGATAATGCTTCAGAGTCAGCTACTGCAAATCATAAGCATAGCACGACCCAGCTAGCAAACGGAAGAATAGAAATTTGGCTTCAGAAGAATGAGGCAAGCAGCTTAACATCCTTTTATCTAGCACTGTATTTACACCACACAAGACAAAAAGTCAACAAATTAATGAAAGGAACAATTTTAATTTTTAACGATATAATAGAATTAATGAAAACAGAAAACCGATATATAAAACTTATCCTATATAAAAGGATTTCAGGGTCTGAGCGGTTTGTAATATCTGCAAAATTACAAATGGAACTGAAGTAAAAGACATACCTTCTACTCTCCTTACTGTTGAGATACAAGGTCTTCCAGTTCATCTATGATAGCTTCATAGCAAAAAATGTACTGGTCCTGATAGATCGCAGAAATAGATACCGAAAAGTTCAAAGAGAGCTTATATACAAGGAAATGTCAGATTACAATAATGGCCGGTGGTGGTAGTGATAAATTAATAAGAAGAAGAACAACAATACTAAATTTGCTGAACGGAACAAATAAGGGCACAGGGAAAGAATGTCGGCTCCTGCCTGGGATCGATTCCAAGTGGCTAGAAAACTGAAGCCTACCAACCCAACCAAAAGACAGGTTGGCAAGAAGACTAGAATGTGACCTTATCATACAGTATAGAGAAATTGTTTGGTTATTTAGAAACTATCTTTTTACTATTAGAGATGTATTTTCAGCTTCAGGAACTTCAAAATGGACAAGTGGGCATAAATAGATACATTGGTGGCCTCTAAGATGAGCACGGTTTTGCTCAACAACATGTTCATGCAAAAGAGCTTGACTTTGTAACCTCAAGGGATGGAGTTCAAATCCCATAGAAGAGACAGTTGTAAAATGGCCATTAGTGCCACCGTTATTTAAAATAATATCGCATTCCCCTATTTTATTTTTAAAAAAAAAACAACAAAGGCACTCTTGGAGAGATGGGGTTGTCCTACATCACCTTCCTTAAGGTTTTCTTTAGTCGCAATGACATATTCTCTTGTTTTAAAAAATTTCTTCCCTTATCTATGATTTTTCATCCATAAGAATTAAGGAAGGGGTAAATATCTATTAAAGAGGTGATATGTTTTTGATGAAATTCAAAACAGGTCTGTAATTTCTGAAACAAGACAAGAGGTTGTGTCATTTTGTTATGAACCCAGAGAGGGGGCATGGAAAGTTGAAAGAAATAGAGGAAAATGAAGAACAATTATATTCAATGAATTACGAATGATTAAGAACAGGAGACAGATCTCTCTTATAACAGTGTGTTCTCTTCACAAAGTATTTATCTTTTCACACAACATCAAATTCACATAATGATTGCCTCCATCCTAATCCTCCCTATTTACCAATTTAAGTAATCATCACAACTAACTAACCAATGGACTAACTACTCTTATTCTACCCTAATAAATTTGCGCATAAAGAAATTTACTATATCCACAAGCTCAAAGATTCAAAGAACAATTCATGATATAATAATACTTGCAGGACTATTGGGTTCAAGAGACAATCTTGATGTCATTGGATAAAATGTTTAGTTGAAAATGCATGATAATTTGGTAGACTATGCAAGTCCTTGGAAATTAATTTCTCAAGCTTATTACCCTTCTCTGTATCCCATGTTTCTTAGAAAGCTTATGGTTGGGACAGCCTCCTCAAATCTTTTCTTTCACCTTAATTTCCTTCTTGCTCTACATGAAAACTAGTAGTGGGAGTGGTCTTTCCTAGAAAAAACAACTCTTCTTACATAAACAAAAAGAAAGAGTGCCTCTAAATCAGGATAGTACATTTCGCATACTTCCTTCCCTAACCATCCAGCCCAGTTGCTTGCAACAATTATGAGCTTATTGGGTTTTTACTTACTTTGGAAACAGATATTAGTAGTAAGAGTTTCCCTTCTGAGTAATAAATATTGCCTCTTCTTTCAGTGTTATCAATCGAGAATCGCAGACAATAGTGGTTTGTTCGAATCCTGTTACGCTACAGCGCTATAGCACCGCAATAACCGCTATTGGACAATACCTTGTGCTAAACAGTGTATCGCAAAACAACAATGATTTTTTCAAATTCCGCTACGCTATAGTGCCGCTATCTATGTCTTCTTTATTAACCAAAAGAAAGAAATTGAAAGGATTGCCGCTGAAGGAGAACAGAGTTCCTTCAATCCTTAATTTGTAATTGTGTCCTTGCTAAACTACCTAACCTAGTTCCTTGCAACAATCTGGCCTTCATTACCATCAAACAGCATAGGGTACTTCAAAACCTTTTGCCTTTGGATTTAGTTTAGAAATGGAACTTAATTAACATGTGGTATTGTAGTCCAACTATATTCCTGGTATTTCATGCAAAACCGGTACATTCATTAATCACAATTAAATATATAAATTAGAATATCCAGCTACCTGGGTCTGAACCATTCCAATACGCTGGGACCTGAACACAGATACTGTGTTAGCAATATCTACTGCAGACATATCACCAGCAAGTAATCGCTGAATTGTGTTGTGAATTGTGCAGTATGTTCCAGTTCTGCCAATACCTGCACTGAGCGAGAGAATTTGTCTCAGGCAAATATGTGTGTTACAATCTTGATGGCGAACAAAGAAGGAATGAGATGAACCTGCAGTGCACCACTATTGGCCCAAGGTTTGGTGGCAACTGGTATAATCTTCTCAAAATTTCACGCACAGACAAAGTATCATTTGGAACTCCATGGTCAGGCCACTCAGGATCCTGAATATGCAAAACAGATAATGGCGCATCTTCTACCTGCAACAATATCAATCAAAAATTAATATGAACCAAAATGTTTACATCTTGATGATGGAAAGAAACTGAGTCCCTTCCAAAATCAAAACAAAAACTTACGATGATTTTCTTTTACTTTCGATAAAAAAGGAAGAACAGAGAACCCTCTTCCAACATCATTTGGCATGCAGCACATTTAAAAACAGAAAAATGAAAGAATGTGGATAATTTTTTTTTACTGTAAAAAATAATTGAAATAGGAGAATATACAAGTAATACAACTAGGGGGACAAAAAACATCCTACAAATTAGACAGAATCAAAAAAATGTGTGTGTGTGTGTGGGTGGAACCACCACTCCCCAGGAATAACAGAGAACAGCTCATCAACCTGTATCCTTAAATTTGGAGTGGCCAGTAAGCTTCTGGTGTTACAGAAACTCTGTTGAGGGATATTTTATTAAGGAAAGCATCCAGGTTCAGCATTGAAATGCAGGGTATCTAAGAAAAGTTCCGATATCCAAGGCCTAGAGTTGGTTCAGCCGTATTATATTATTGCAAAACAAGTATAAACAAAGGCCGGTAAATAGATGAAATAACAATGATTTGACGGAGGGACCTCCCACCAAATCAATCCTCTGTCCATCAGAAAAATATCACCGATGCCAATCTGTAAAGAAAGATATATAACCTAACCAGAAAAATTATAATAAGCGGAGAAGCATCCCACCTCTCTACGGTTAACCTCAAAATGGCGCAACACTAGTGAAGTTTCAGTAGTTTTCGCCCATTTACATGTAAGTGAGATATTGCCTAATTCTCTAGGTCTATCCTCAGCTTGAAAATAATCTCCACACTTCGTCTATAAAATAAAAAAGGTGGCAAAAAATATTAATTAAATATGAAGAGGAAGAAAAGAAAATCAATCTCAAAGAAACAAGTGAGAATCACCTTGTAATTGTCGACCAACCTAGTAAGCATCACAATTGCAGGACAGTGATATTGGATAATCATTTCCCAGAAATCCTCATAAGTGTGTGGAAGCGGACCTTGTGTGGCTATAAATTCAGACACAGTTCCAGGGGAAGAGGTCTACAGTACATAAATAGAAAGATGCAATTGCAAGGGTTAAAAAAATTAAGAATACAATACCCCCAAAGTCACCTCAATTAGCTTTTTGAGACCATTATTATCAAACAAAAACAAAAATAAATTTCTACCGAGATAAAGCTTGCATTGATATACCCCAGTGCTGCAGGCCTATAATCTGAACTGGAATTAAGAACAACCCGGTTCTTATCAACTGAAACAAATAATGGTGAAGAAAAATTAATTTTCTTCAGATACATATTACACAATACAATTAGCACAGTTTGTATAAACACCTTAATTAAGCGTTTATCATATAAATGCTTATATAAGCTATTTCTATAACGAAAGACAAAATAGTGAAAATACATGGTAAAACATCTCTGTATCGATTCTTGCTGATATTGACAGAATTAAGAGCAACGTTGCATCTTATCGTCATCTCACTCGGCGTTATCCTGTTCGCCTGAAATCGCAATGCCAGAGAAGACAGTTTGATTTATAATATTTATTGTTTGAAAATGAAGAAATGAATAGGGATTGGTATGAACCTGCAAGTGAAGGAACTCTTGGGAGATGGTGTGAGGGTTTCGGAGCTTGTCCTTCAACAAAGCGAGTGCTTCCGTGCAGTGCTTGACCTGATCGGAAGTGAGGGGGATTCGGGTGGGGAAATCAGGCGAGAAATTCAAATTATCGCGAGAAAATGTGGAGGAGGTAGTTGCGAGATTTCCAGCCATGGCGGGTCTCCGGCGAGGACGAGAGCAGGTAGAAACGAGGTTCCCCAGTTCAACAGTTGAGTGGGGTTTGTGTGATTTGGATTCTCAGTTCGCACTCACTTTCCCATTCTCTATACCGAATAGTGCCTTTTTGGATATTAGATACCCATTAATCACATATTTATCATAGTCAATTAATTCATTTCATTTCATAATCACCGTGAAAAATTCAAATTTAAATCTTAACTTAAATAATTATTGATCAAAAGTTATTTATTTTTTGTTGAAATTTAAATTACTAGTGTCTCAATTTCTTGAGAATTGTGTGGTTAAAACTAAATAATTTGTACAAAAAACATTGTATAGTCTTAAAAATCTTAAGAAAAAATCATTAAATAGTTTTGTTCTATATAAAATGTTTCTAGTTAAGTCATTTTGTCCACTTCTATTATTCAGTGACGTTATTAATTTTTGATAAATGTCTACATAGATAAATGGGCGAGTGGTCTTTTTTTTGTCAACAAATGGTCAATTTTTTCTCTTTAAAACATAACAATCTCACTCTTCTTCATCATCATTCTTCACCCAATCTTCTTCTCTATTTTTCTCCAATCTTTTTCTCTATCATTCTTCCTCCAATATTCTTTTAAGTCTTAAATTTATCAAATCTTCTTTGATTGTATTTACTCAAATCTTCTTGAACCTTAAACACATTTACTTCTCAAAACAAACCGTTGTTATTTCTCAAAAACAAATTCACTTTTTTTGGTATGATATTTATTATGATAAAAGACTTATTTGTAAGAATTATGACAACTTTAGCGACTAATTTGAAAGCAAGTATTCAAAGTCTTAAGCCAAAAAAATATATTCAGGTTTTATGATGTGTTAATAAATTGGTTGTGTTTATGTATTGGAACGGTTGAATAGATCAAACGTTTATTATCTTCATCTTGTTATTTTATTTACATAAATTTTAAATTTTATAAGAATGAAGAAGAAGAATAAGATTGTTATTTTTAAAAGATAACAAAAAAATTGATCATTTGTTAACCAAAAAGAACAACTGTTCACTTGGACAATTAAAAGACATATCAGTAAGCTTAACGCAGTCGTAAAACAAAAATGTGTCAAGAGAGATAACTTTAAAATATTTAACAAGATAAAGATTAATTTAAAATATTGATAAAGTTCAAGAACTTGCTTAAAGCGGGTAACAAATTAATGACATATTTGATGGTTAATTGACTCTTATTTTAAATTAAATTATTTCTTATTTTGAAAAGTGAAAAGTGATATTTAGGAATTAGAATGGGTAGGATTTGGGTAGAGTAGTATAGTACCGATCCCTGTATCTACAGTTTAAAAAAATATATGTGTGTGTATCCGTACCTTCCTGGGTATCAACTTTAATACTCCTACTATTGCCCTTTGAGTACTTAAGTGCTCGTGCCCATACCCATTACCCGCACTTTAACAAAAATATATCGATAAATAACCGCTATTGTTGTGATAAAATTTAAAAAATTAGTATGGGTAGAGCATATGTAAATTGGTATGAACATAGTATCGTGTAGTTTGATATGTGTATAGGGACTAAAATTTATTTATTTTTTCAATTTTTTTAATTATTAAAATTGCATTTTTTTTATTAAGGCTCAATTTTTAAGATTAGAACAGAACCTCCAAAATCTATTACTAGCATATTTTCGTGATGATTTATTTATATGTTTATTTTTTAGAAGGATCTGAGAATTATGAAATGGAAGACCTAAATTTATTGATTTGCTTGGAATAAAAAAGAGAGGTAGAGAGGCATGAGATAATAGAGAGTGAGAAAGATAGTAGATAGAGATTGGATGATAGATAAAGATGCATAACAGATTAGAAGGACATATATGTATTTAGAAAAATCATGTATTTATAAAATATTTTTTCAAACAAACATGTTTTCTTGAAAATCATTTTTATGTCCTTTATGGTAATTTTGTAGTTTTAAAAAAATCATTTTTATAAAATTATATACAAACAGGTTAAAAATCATTTTACAAAAATCTCAAAAAAATAATCTCTAAATTATTTAAAACAAAAATCATTTTTATTTAAGTTCAAATAAACACATCCAATAATAATAATAATAATAATATATAAGTGCAGGGTGGGGCGGGAGTGGATACTATAGTACCCATACCTGCACCCATACCCGTTTAATTTTGGAGTAATTACCGTCTCCATACCCATACCCATTATACAGATTTTTACCTACCCATTGCGGGTTTTTTTTCGAGTACCCATTGGATCTGAGTCTCATAGTCATCCCTAGTGAGATTATAGTCAGCACAATAGTTCAAACTTACCTTCCAGCATATAAAAATGTTCATGTAATTTTTTACTATAAAAAATGCACTTGTCGAACATACAGTCTGTAAAATATTAATTGTATTAAACATAGAGTTCGTTGTATTTTTCAAATATTCTTCTCTTTGTGATAATTAAAAATAATCATTTCATCAAACATAAGTTGAACCTATCGAAATTATAAATAAAAAAACACATGAAATGTGTTAGATCGATTGGCATGGCAATGACATCAGCAATTGTTGATTTAGTCTTCTATTTTGGTTAATAAATGTCCTAATTAATAGGATAGTGTAGTTAGCATTTGATTCTGTTGCTAGAAGACTGAGTCTTAAGCAGCGCTTTTCTGCTTCTGGGTTTCTTCTGTTTTCTGTTTCTTCTATTTTATTGTACCGTTCCTTCTGGTACTTCTGCTTTGTATTTTTGGCTATTTAATAGCTTTAGTTTCGGATTAATAAACACAAGTTTTTCATTCAAGCATTGAGATTATTATACCAATTACTTTAAATATTGGTATCAGAGCTTCGAAAGAGGCCTGATAGTGTGAGAGTGTGTGGACTGTGAAGTTTAGGGCAAACACGAGAGCTTGAGTGTGTGTGAGTAAACACAGAGAGATTAAGATGTCAATCTCAGAAAGGTTTGTGCAGCCGTCCATTCCCAAATTTGATGGCCATTATGATTACTAGTCAATGACAATGGAGAATTTCCTTAGGAGCAAGGAGGTGTGGAACTTGGTGGACGAGGGAATTCCAGCACCAGCAGTTGGAAACACACCAGCAAGTGAGGCACAGAGAAAGAGTATGGAGGAGGCTAGACTCAAGGATTTAAAGGTGAAAAATTTCTTGTTTCAGGCTATTGACAGAGAAATATTGGAAACAATTCTTGACAAGGGAACATAGAAGGCGATTTGGGATTCAATGAAACAGAAGTATCAAGGGTCCACGAAAGTGCGAAGAGCACAACTTCAAGCCTTGAGGAAGGAATTTGAGTTACTAGCCATGAAAGAAGGAGAGAAAGTAGATAACTTATTGGGACGGACTCTAACCGTGGTCAACAAAATGAAGACAAATGGTGAGGTGATGGAACAAAGCACAGTGGTTAGTAAGATACTTAGATCATTGACCTCCAAATTCAACTATGTTGTTTGCTCAATAGAGGAGTCGAATGATCTAAGTGCCTTTAGCATCGATGAATTACATGGGAGTCTGCTTATTCATGAACAAAGGATGCAGGGACACCAGGAAGAAGAACAAGTGTTGAAAGTGACATATGATGAGAGATCAGGCAGAGAAAGAGGTAGAGGCATGAATAGAGGAGGACGAGGTAAAGGACGAGGCAGACAAACTTTCAACAAAGCTACAGTTGAATGTTTTAATTGTCATAAATTGGGACACTTCCAAAAAGAGTGTCCTGAATGGGAGAAAAGAGCCAATTATGCAAAATTGGATGAGGAGGAAGAGATTCTATTGATGTCCTATGTTGAGATCAATAATTCAAAGAGAGAGGTAGTATGGTTTCTTGACTCTGGTTGTTCTAACCATATGACAGGAAATAGGAAATGGTTTGTGGAGCTAGATGAGCAATTCAGTCATTCAGTGAAACTTGGAAACAATCTCAGAATGCCAGTGAAAGGGAAGGGCAACATCAGACTTGAAGTAGAAGGTGCAACTCAGGTAATTTCAGAAGTTTATTATGTTCCTGAGTTGAAAAATAACCTGTTGAGTATGGGTCAATTACAAGAGAAAGGGTTGGCTATCTTGATACAAAATGGAGAATGTAAAGTCTATCATCCTATAAGGGGACTAATCATGCACACACTTATGACATCTAATAGGATGTTTGTAGTTCTGGCTAATGTTGTGGTGCATACATCATCTACATGTCTAAGTGTGGGAAGTGATGATACTGGTGATTTGTCGCATAAGAGGTATAGTCATTTGAGTATTACAAGTCTGAATTTATTGCAGCAGAAGGAACTTGTCCGAGGACTTCCCAAGTTTCAGATGCCAACCAATGTGTGTACAAGCTGCATGAAAGGGAAACAACATCGGAAGATCATTCCAAAGAAAAGCAAGTGGATAGCAACACAGAAGCTACAGCTTGTACACTCAGACATTTGCGGACCTATCACTCCAAAGTCATATGGCAACAATATTTATTAACTTTTATTGATGACCAGAGCCGCAAGCTTTGGGTCTATTTTCTGAATGAAAAGAGTGAAGCCTTCACAACATTCAAAAGCTTTAAAAATGTTGTGGAGAAGGAGTATGGTCTATCTATTTGTGGATTAAGGACAGATAGAAGAGGGGAGTTCACCTCCAAGGAGTTCACAGAGTTTTGTATACTTGAAGGTATTAATAGACAACTGACTACAGCCTACATTCCTCAACAAAACGGGGTTGCAGAACGCAAAAATCGTACCATACTTAACATGGTGCGATGTTTGCTAGAAGAAAAGAAGATGCCTACTCCGTTCTGGCCAGAAGTTGTGAAGATGACATGTCACATTCTCAACTAAAGTCCAACTTCTGCTGTAAAGAATAAGACACCAGAAGAATGTTGAAGTGGAATTAAGCCTAATGTTGATCATTTTCGAGCGTTTGGATGTATAGGAAATGTACATGTACCAAATGCAAAGAGGTTGAAGTTGGATGCTAGAAGTCAAGAGTATGTGCTGATAGGGTATAGTGAAGAGTCTAAAGGATACAAAATGGTCAATCCGACTACAAAGAAGGTGATAATTAGCAGAGATGTTGTGTTTGAAGAAGGGAAAAGCTGGCATTGGAGAAGGACAAAAGAAGAAGCTAAGAATGACATTCTTGACTGGGGAGAAGTTGATGAAGATACATATGCCTCTAGTGGTGAAGAAAGGGAAGGAGAAGGAGAATCTGGTCACAGTGGTATCTCCAGTGATACTACATCTGGTCACAGTGGTATCTCCAGTGATACTACAACATCTACACTTCCTAAAAGAAGAGTCACTCGAGCTCCAACTTATCTTCAAGATTATACAAGCCGATAAGGACTTTCAGAAGATAAAGAAGAGGTACAAAATTTAGTTTTGTTTATGTTTTTTGATGACCCTATTTACTATGAAGAAGCAGTGAAAATGAAAAGATGGAGGGATGCAATGGATATGGAGTTTAGTGCTATTGTAAAGAATGAAACCTGGGAGCTTGTTGATGCACCAAAGGAGGTCAAAGTAATTGGTGTAAAGTGGATTTATAAAACCAAATTAAATGAGAAGGGTGAAATAGATAAGTGTAAAGCTCGTCTTGTGGCTAAGGGATATGCGCAAGAGAAGGGAGTAGACTATAATGAAGTTTTTGCTCCAGTTGCTAGATGGGATACAATCTGTACAGTGATAGCTTTGACAGCAAGAAATGGATGGACAATCTTTTAACTTGATGTCAAAAGTGCCTTTCTTCATGGTGAGCTGAATGAATATGTTTACATTGCACAACCTCCAAGCTATGTGGTCAATGGGGCAGAGAAGAAAGTCTACAAACTAAAGAAAGCACTCTATGGTCTAAAGCAGGCACCAAGAGTATGGTTTAGCAGAATTGAAGGCTATTTTATTAAGGAAGGGTTTGAGAAAAACAGCTATGAGCACACCTTGTTCATCAAAAGAGAAGAGAAGAACAAGATCCTAATTGTAAGTCTCTATGTTGATGATCTAATTTTTACTAGCAATGATACAATTATGGTGAATGAGTTCAAAGAGTCTATGAAAAAAGAGTTTGAGATGACTGATCTTGGTAAGATGAAGTATTTTCTGGGAGTTTAAATACGGTAGAGCTTCAATGGCATTCACATTGGTCAGAAGAAGTATGCTGAAGAAGTTATGAAAAAATTTGGGTTGGAGAGTTGCAATGGAGTTAAGAATCCCATGATTCCAGGAAGTAATAGACTGACAAAACAAAAAGATGGTAAGAAGGTAGATGCAACCTTATTCAAGCAAATGGTGGGAAGTCTGATGTACATGACAGTCACAAGACCTGACTTAGCTTATAGTGTTTGTCTAATAAGTCGTTTTATGGCCAATCCTATGGAGTCTCACATGATGGCAGCCAAGAGAATTCTCAGATACATTAAAGCTACTACTGAGCTTGGTGTATTCTACAAAAAGGGATGTAAAGATGAGATGCTAGCCTATACAGACAGTGACTATGCAGGGGATTTGGATTATCGAAAAAGCACTTCTGGTTATGTTTTCATGCTAAGTGGAGGAGCAGTAGCTTGGTCATCAAAGAAGCAGCCAGTAGTGACACTTTCAACCACAGAAGCAGAATATGTGGCAGCTGCTTCTTGTGCATGTCAGTGCATTTGGTTACAACAAATACTTAAACAGATTGGAGGTACTCAAAGTAAAAGTGTCAAGGTACTGTGTGATAACTCTTCTACAATAAAACTTGCAAAGAATCCAGTCTTCCATGGTATGAGTAAGCATATTGATGTAAGGTTTCATTTCCTAAGGAATCTCACAAAGGATGAAGCGATTGATGTGAAACACTGTGGTACAAGTGAGCAGTTGGCTGACATTATGACTAAACCTATGAGGCTGGAGCTGTTTGAAAAACTCAGAGAAGCACTTGGAGTGAAGTCAGCTGGGGAAGTAAACTGAAATGCTTCTGGCATGTTCTGTTTAGAGGAGCAATTGTTAGATCGATTGGCATGGCAATGACATCAGCAATTGTTGATTTAGTCTTCTATTTTGGTTAATAAATGTCCTAATTAATAGGATAGTGTAGTTAGCATTTGATTTCTGTTGCTAGAAGACCGAGTCTTAAGCAGCGCTTTTCTGCTTATGCTTCTGGTTTCTTCTGTTTTCTGTTTCTTCTGTTTTACTGTACCGTTCCTTCTGATACTTCTGCTTTGTATTTTTGGCTATTTAATAACTTTAGTTTTTGATTAATAAACACAAGTTTTTCATTCAAGCATTGAGATTATTATACCAATTACTTTAACAAAAGGAACTATTTTTAAACAAGACATATTCACTTAATTATAATGATGTTCACCTCTTGAAACTTACAAAACATCTGAATAATCGTGTCTCTCTAGTAAATTAGAAAACATGTGAAAAAATAATAATATTTTTTTAAAAGACACAAGTTAATTCTAAAAATCTGTGAATAATTTATTCAATTTAATGTTTCTTGCATATAAATTTTTCTTCGTGAATTTTAATTGGTTAATAAATTAATTAATTACCTGCGAACCTTCAAAAATTCTTTTTTTTAATGTCGTTTTTCTACTCATGAGAGTAGTGCTGTCTTAGTCATTTTTTTATCGTGGATTGAGGAATCACCTTTTCTACAAGGCTTAAGCAGGAAGAATCCATGCACATCACAGCACTTGCATCAAACAATTAATCCTGGTTTAACTTTCAGAATCAAAAAATTATAAGCATCCCACTTTAATTCATAACCTTTGTTGGCTTAAATTATTATTAGTCCAGTAGTAAATTATAAACGCATGCACCAAATGAGCAACAAACAAACACCAGATTAAAGAGAAGAGCAATAATTATTAATAATATTTCATTAACAAAGCTCACAACACACACACATGCTTCCAAGGGTTGATTGAGAAAGAGTTGAACAATAAAAAAAGAAAAGTGCATATATATTAAAAACATGACCAAATCAAGACAGAAACATTAAACCATATCATAGACTGAAGTAGCTAGCACAGTTCTGAGGAGGATAATCAAACTGATGCAGATCAAAAGAATTTAAACTATGAGCTTTGTGAGCAAGTTTATCAGCAACACCATTTGTATCACCAGGAATCCAAGTCAACGTAGCTTGCCAGTGAGGACTATTAAGAATTTCCCTTATGCCGCATATAAGAGGATCATTAGATCTACGGCCAGAATTCACCAATATCTCAATCCCTCTATTATCCGTCTTCACCGTAACTTTCCTCTTCCCTTTATCCTTTACCCAAATCAAACCTCTTAAAATTCCTTCCTTCTCTGTTTCGTCTTCTCTTAAATTTGGATTCAGTTTTTGAGCGAAGCCGCATAGCCATTTTCCTGATAAGTCGGTTAGAACTCCGCCACACCCGGCTGATGGAATCTCGCGCAGAAGTGAACCGTCGACGTTTAGTATCACTTCCTCATCGGCGTGTACTCTGACTGGTACCACGTCAGCATCGGCTTGTTTTAAGAGACTCATGTACAACCCACCGGCTACTGCTGCCGTTGCGGCGGCTGCGCCGGCTACTTTAAAAAACGTTGACGCCCACCCTCCTCCTCCTCCTTCTTCGCCTTCCTTGTTGTCATTGTCATTGTTTCTCCTCCCTCCACTCATCTTCTTTCTACTACTGATTGATTGATTGCTTTTGATTCTAATTTATAAGCAATTTTCAATCTCTTAATTATAGGAATTTCATACTAAATAGATTTTATTAAATTATCATAATTAGCTATTAGTCAAATTCATACTAATATCAAATAAAGAGTATAATTAATTTGATAGATTTTAGTTAAAAAATTTAATAAATTTTTTGAATTTTTGTAAAAAAAAAAAATAATATTGTTGATATTTTAAAATATAAAAGATCAAATTGTCACTTAAAATTAAAATAAAAGAACAAATAAAAAAAAATAAAAAAAATAAGTAACTAAAACTTAATTGAAATTAAGTTAAAAGATACGGATGTTATTTAATCTATTTTTTATTAAATTTTAATCTGTAATTTCTTTTATAAGTTACATAAAAAGTTGTTGGGACTTTACTGTGGTCACTCCAAAGTCTCAACAAAGATACGCACATAATAATACTATTATTTGAATTTTTTATCACTAAACTCTATTTTGATATTTTAAAATAAATGGAATATGGCAGAATAAAACAGAACATAAGTGGAATGAATTCAAATGGAACATAAATTTCATTCTATTGTTTATATATTTAATGATGGAACCAAATTAATTTTCTATTCTATTGTTTAGAAAGTAAATTAAATGATTTATAATATTTTTATTCTATTTTTCTTTTATTTTTTTTAAAAATACTGTTATTATGTCAAATTAAAATTATATTCTTCTAAAATAAATTTGTTTAGAAATCTAACTTTTATTTCAAATCATTCCCTCGTTTCAATATTCGGTTCAGGGAGGAATGGTAGTTATTACTATAGGCTGGCTTTGGCTACCTGTTTATTTTTTGTTTAATAAATTGGTTTATTTTTACACTTAAACACCTCAAAAAATTAGAAGAATCACGACAAATGAAAAATTATTACTTGATTAATATATTTATTTGACTTATTTTTTACTTTATCAATCTTTACAACAACTACAAATAGATCTCTCTCAATTATAACTCTCTCAATTATAAAAGCTCTAAAAACAAAACTCAAAAATAAAATAGAGATAATTTTTTTGCAAATAACTTTAATTATCTACATAGATGAAATAAAATGTTAATTTACTTAAAACAGCAAAATCAATTATAATAATGAATTTAAGTATTTTAAATAACTACCGTGAGTTTTTATTTTATTTGTGCGTTTAATTTACAAATATAAGTAAAAAGGTATTATGAATTTATTTTGCTTATTAGGTAGGTTAAATATATTAATTTGAAAAAATATTTTACTTTTTATATTTATCCTCTCATAAAATTATAACTAGTTTCACCATCAATATTTAGTTTGATGAATTTTTATGTCCCCTTAATTGTCATTTCTCATTTTTCGGCTCAAACTTAACGTTGATATTCTCTCTATGTATAAATAAAAAAATTCAGAATTAGAATTTATAACATCGATAACATTGAAATTTATAGTTAATAGTATTTCACTGTTTTATCTTATTTTTACTCTTATTACAAATTAAAATTATTTAAATATTAATTAAAAATATTTTTTTATACTATATTATACTTTTTTATTAGTTTCTCACCTAATTTCATCAAACACTACAAATTAAATTATTTAGTATAGACTATTCTTAGCTTACATGTTATTTGTTATTTTTGCAAATATCGCCATTGAGAAAATCCACATGAGTGGTGAACTAGCAACTAGTCTCATTACTTTTCTTTGTTTTTTCCACGTTGAAAAATTAATTTGAAAAAATCTTTTTTTTAAAGCTTTTCTTTTAGTGTTTTTTTATAAAAAAAATTTAAAAAAGTAAGTTAAAATGTTAATTATTTTTTTATTTTAAAAAATTATTAATGTGGTATTGAATAATTTAAAATTAAAATAAAATTTCACATTAAAGTACAAATAGATAAAAAAATTAAAAGAAATACTTACTTAACACAAATACAAATAAATACTATTTCGACACATTCACACAAAAATACGTGTCATTTAATTATTTTAAAAATATATATTATTTTATTTTATTTATTTATTTATGAATATAACCAAATATTTTTTATTGATATTTGAGTTCAAACAAATATTTTTCAGAAATCAAATGTCAAATTTTTAAAAGTAGAAAAGTAAAATAAAAAAAAAATATAAGATCAAAATTATTAATACAAAAATTATATTTTAGAAAAATCGCTATCATTGTCATGTTTCCCCCCTCCTCTCACCTTCTTTCTACTCATTGATTGATTGCTCTTACTGTCCACAAAGTCAAAGCCAATCAATCACCCTAATTATGTATTTCTCTATACTTGTACTTGATTAGAGCAAGTGTGTATATTTTTTTTTAGGGATAGAGCAAGTGTATACGAGTCTAAACAAAAAACAAGCGTAATTAAAGCATACAATACAATGTTTGCTTTAACTATTGTATTAATATATTAGATATGTCCTATTGGCATAATGGAAAATATAATACTCGGCCTTGTTGACTAAATGTAATCCACTTAATTTTTTCTTACTAAAAAAAATCTATTTTCATTTTAATGATTTAAAAATCGGTACATCGATCAAATTAATGAGATCTCTAAATTATAGTTTAATTGATTCAACCAATTAAATTATACTTGAATCGTTCAATGAACTATGAACTGCTCAATAAATAAATAATAGAATATATGGAATATGTAAAAATATCTAGAACATCATAACTTATAAAGTACAAAATCAATAAAATTTATAAATTTATAACAAGTATTCTATAAATATATTAAAATCCACAACAAAACAAGTTTTCATAATAAAAATTTGGCTAAATAGCACATGTGGTCCCTTAACTTAATTTCAGTTAACGATTTAGTCTTTTATCTTCTTTTTTTCCCATTTTAGTCCTTTATGTTTTTAAATAATTTCAGCGTTACTCTTTAAGTGGGGTTTCGTTACAAAAAAAGTTAAAAAGTTACCCCTCCGTTTCTTTTTCCATGGGTTTTCTCTCACGTTTATGTTTCTTTTGTTTGGTTTAGGGTTACCTTTCTTCTCTCATTCACTTTCTCCCTTCATCTTCTTTCTTCTCTTCTCCTGTATCATCTATTTCCTTCATCATCTTCTCCCTTCACCCACACATGAAAATCGACGCACGAAATCATAGAAAACACTATCGGAATCAACATTAAACGAAGAGGAAATGTATGTTTTTTATTGATTTTGATATTTAGTGATTCCCTTTTTTTTTAGGGTTTAGGGTTTAGTGGGTTCCATATGGTATTTATTATTTGCATGTGTTTGATTTGTGAATGAGTTGATTACTGCATATTTTGTTTATTGGGATCTATGGTTTGTGGTCCACACTTAAATATTCGTTCCTCTTTTTCTAAGATTATGGGACCAGTTTTATGGTCTCTACCATGTGATTATAGTTTTCTATTAATGAGTTTTTTTTTTGTCTTTTCAATATATAAAAAGCACAATGGATGTGTTTTTTGTTGATATCCACCATGGAGGGTATTTTTTGGATGACACAGTGGAAGTGTACGAAGGTGAAGTGTCACTGTGCGAATTACAGGTTTCAGACCACAAGCACGATTTGGCAGCTCACGAATTCCATTGGAATCAAAAGAACCATAGTTGTAGGATGTTGAGTTCTACGAGGTTGAGTTTGACCCATTTGTGAAAGAGGCAGCCATAGATTTAGAGTTTTGTGAACTATGAATATGATTTTTCATGAAAGGGAGATGAGAAGGGAGAAGATGATGAAGGAAAGAGATGATACGGGAGAAGAGAAGAAAGGAGATGAAAGGAGAAAGTGAATGGGAGAAGAAAGGTAACCCTAAACCAAACAAAAGAAACATAAATGTGAGAGAAAACCCAGGGAAAAGGAAACGGAGGGGTAACTTTTTTTGTAACGAAACCTCACTTAAAGGGTAACGCTGAAATTATTTAAAAACATAAAGGACCAAAATGGGGAGAAAAAAAAAGATAAATGACTAAATCGTTAACTGAAATTAATTTTAGGGACCACGGGTGCTATTTAGCCTAAAAATTTAAACATTAAATCTCATATGGATCAAATGATTAACCACAAGTGTCTTGTAGATTAAGTAGAATAAGCGTTTGAATTAAATAAGGTTTTTTTTTTAAGTTAAACTTAAAAAAAAAATATTAATTTAAAAAGCAATATTGCACAATGAAATGAAATAAAAAACAATTTGGATAAGTGATTCCACAATGAAATGTGATGTTATCGATAAATTATTCCTTGACAAAATATAAACAAAAATAAGTTAAACAAATTGACATATTTAGAGCCACTTTGGCAAGTCCAAAAATAAATATAGCTTATAACATTTAAGTTAATTGCTTTATTTGGCAAGTTTTTCTTTCAAGAGTTTATAATAGTTTTTTTTTCTTTAAGATTGTTGTATTTTTTGATAAATTATCTAGAGTATTGTTCGAGCCGATAGTATTTTATTTTTTTCTTCCATTTTTATTCTTATTATCTTAAGTGAAATTTTTAAAATATTAATTAAAAATATAATTTTTACGACATTTTATATTTTTCAATTAGTTTATTCATTAATTTTATCAAACACTTTAAATTAAATTAATTACCTTATTAGCTAGCTCATTCGATATCAACTATTTGTGCCGATAAGAGTTTTAGTCAAAAATGAACCAAATAAGTTAACTTTTTTGATACATTTTTATCTAAATTTTGTTACGAATATCTCACAAGGATTTGAGTGATGGATTTTTAATAGTTATCGTAGATATACATTGTAAGATATTTATATAGTGAGAAATTATCATGAACCGTGTGCTTTCAAGATTTGAGATATTGCTCTTGAGAGAACACATATGAGCGGTGAACTACTATGGTCATATTTATTTGCTTTTTCAACCATTAGTTGGAAAATTTAATTTATTAAAATATTTAAAAAAATATTTTATTTTCTAAACATTTTTAAAGAAAAAAGTTATTTAATTTTATTTTTACAAAATTATTAAAGTGCATTAAATAATTTAAAATTAAACTAAAATTCTACATTACCGTGATAGTTATTGTCACATCATCAAAATTAAGGTTTAAACGAAAAGGAGATCAAATGTCAATTTTTTTTAAATGAGGACTGAAATTGCAGTAAAAAATGGGGACCAAAATTGCGAGGATAAAAAATGCATTTTAGCCAATCACTCAACAAATTAATGTGATCAATATTGTGTGACATTTATTTTTCAATTGATAATAAAGTCAGTCAATTTAATATTTGTCGAGACAAGATTAGTTTTAGATAAAATTTTATTGATTTTAATTTTTTAAATCAATTTTGAAACAAAAAACATATGATCTAAAGATAAAATCACACGCGGTTTAAATTAGTTTACATGACACATTTAAATAAGTCTGATATGATTCAATCCAATTATAAACAGCTTACTTTTTTATATTTTTTAGATATACAAATTACAATTATAAAAAAATATATTAACGTTAATACTACAAAAACATGACAAAATAATTGATTTGATGAAAAATATAACATATAATATTCTAAAATTTAACATTACAAAATAATAATCATTTTATTTAAAACATATGAATTGTCAAAAACTTATATTAAATTAAACTAACAAACATTATAAGAAAATAAAAACTAAAACCAACAAATAATACGTAATATAGTAAAATATAATATAATATAATATAATATAATATAATATAATATAATATAATATAATATAATATAATATAATATAATATAATATAATATAATATAATATAATATAATATAATATAATATAATATAATATAATATAATATAATATAATATATCAATAAAAATATTAAAATTTATGTATGTGATTTGGCTTGGTTCAATTTTAAAAAAGTAATTCAAAATTTGATTTGATTTATGCTTTCACAAAATAAATTTAAAAAATATTTAATAATATTTAATTTTGACTAAGAGCAATTACCACAAAAATATTAGTAAAATAATTTAAATTCATTGATATTGTTTGGTTGAAAGTAAATAAAAAGAAGGGAAAAAAGCCAAATTTTTTGTAGAATTAATTTTGCTCAACATTTATTTTAGAAGATTTGTAACATTATTTTAAAAGATTTAGAGGAGAGGAAAAGTTATCGAAACAACTAAAAAGTAATTTAAAAATGTTCAGATCCTTTAAAATAAATTCTCCTCTTCTCTTAAGTTAAAAACATCTCTATTTTATTTCACTCTCCTTTCGTTGAATCAAACACATCTATTAGGTCCAGAATTTTGATGTACGGTGTGAATTTTTTGCTTCAACAGTTCATCCCCCATCATCAACAACATGGTTCTTAAAACCGACTCATTTCAGCTACCTCTCTTCTCTGCATTCAAGGACGTGGCACTACTTTTGTAGTTGAAGCCATATTTCACTTTTTGGTGCTTTTCCATGATTTCATCAAAATAGTAAGGAGTTAAAGATTCCTCTAGAATATTTTATTTAAATTTTTTATTTTACTCAACAGTTAATGAGCTCTTAAGTTTAAATGGATTAGTTTATGTTTCTTTTGAGACTATAAGATGTTGGTATTTGCTTAGCTTCGTTGTGTTAAAAGATGGAACTTTTAAATTGGTATTGTTATCTTCCTAGTAATTGTGCTGTGCATGCAAGGTATAATATGTGTAATTTCTGGACCACTTAAAAGAGTTTAAACATCGTTTGAAAAACTTAAAATCGATTTCTAAACGTATTGGTAATAAAAGTTAGGGGTGAGAAGGAAAATTGGATGGCTCGATATTTTTATTTTATTTTTTAATATTGATTGAGCGTGGAGAATGGTAAGAGTGCTTAGTCAAAGAAATAAGTTTTTTATTATATATATATATATATATATATTCTATTTTTTTAAAAAAAACTTTTCAATATACACTACATTGAAATTTATATATTGCGACCATCTATAACCTTTTAATTTTTTTGATAGATGGGCGCAGGACATAGATGTAACGTTGATAAAAAAAGAAGATATTTTAGTATATAAATTTCAATATCGAGTATATTAAAGAGTTTTATTAATAAAATGATATAAAAATAAAATACCCAAAAAATAAATATACGTATAAAAGATAAATTCTAACAGTTTAACTAAGAAACCATAGCAAACAACATATGGCAGCCATGTCCATTTGTTGAGATGATATTTCATATTTCATGAAATATGATAAGTAGTACATTAATTGTCCAAGGTTGCAGATCTTGCCTCTCTCTTCCATATGATTTTAAAGATATCTTTCTTTTCTTCTAAAAAAAATACTACATATAAGCTAAAGATATAAAATAAAATTGGTGTGCTTTGAGCCGTGAAACTGAAATTGCAACAATAATTTATCTGAATAAAATAGTGATGAGATGTAAAATTATTTTCCTATTTCATGCAAACCAGCAAATCCGAAACAAACCATAAAGTAACAACTATAGCAACAATGTCAAACACTTGGTTCAATTAGGATGAAACTAACATAATCATGATTAAAAACATAAAATATTAAGCAGCCAAAAATAAATAATTTAATCAAAGCTTTATGGAACTCCCCTGTGTGGTCTCAACATGATGCATTATACCATTATACCAAAAAGAAAAAATAAAGGCTATCAAAGTCAAAACCTTAAATGACCACAAACTGGGACTGGTTGTGCATTATCAAAAGCAATTAAAAAGAAAAATAATTGTGCTTGAAATAAAATCAACCAAAAACAACTTTATAGAGTACTTGTATCTTACATTCAAAAAAATACATGTATGGATGTACCACTCTTTTATCATTGTAATCAAAGCATTTGGAAAAACAAATAACATCACAATCAAACAAGAATTATGAGAAAAGAGAACCAAAGAAAGACAAAAATAAAAACAAAAAATATACCTGAAAATAATTAGCAATTTATAGAGAAAAAAACTTAAATTTTACAAAGAGGCGCTTTAAAATTAGGAATTTACACTGGATAGAGTAGTATAATATCTTCGTTTACGTAGCCGCATTTATATATTTGTATGTGAGAAGATAGTTCGAGATTCCTTTTCTATCTAAAAAATAAAATAAATAAAAAATAAATAAAACTTTAATATGACATAAATTTATAACCCTCGTTAGTATTACTTTCTAAAAAGTTGAATATAACTTTAAATTCTTATTTAAAAAATAAATATTTATCTAATAAACAAAAACAACATTAAACAGAAAATTAATACAAACCAATTTTAATTTACAGTTGGCAAATAAGTGAGTTGTTTAAATCTTAAATTTAAAGTAGATTAATAGAAACCTTATATAACAAATGATCTCTCAGTGATAACACAATACTATAGTATATTAGTGAAAACAATAACTTAAAAAACATAATTTTTCTTTATCACCAAAATACATCGAGATTATTTCTTTTAGCTGGTATGCAAGAGTAGATGATTTCTTCTAGCTGGTATACAAGAGTAGATGCTGCAGTGTTAATATTATCTTAGAATAGTGAATTCATGAAAACAGATTCAAAAATGAAGAATATAGCAAAAAGTAATCGAATCGATGATGATAGATAGATTAGATGAAGAAGAAGAAAATTAAATGTTTAATTATGAAATTGAAAACTTGAAAACGTAATAAGACAACGATGGTAAAAAAAAATGAAAACATGTAACAACTATAGGTAAAATAAAAAAAGTAACATTTATCAATACTTTTGGTCAAAAAAAATAATTATTGATACAAATTTAAATTTAGTATATAATAATAATAAAACATTAAAACAAATAATAATATGTTAATTACCAAAAATAGAAAACTCATACAAATAAACAATACAAATAAACATATCTATAAAGCTTAAAATATTATAAAAATAAGTCACATATGCTATAATCTATGAAGCTTAAAATATTACAATATATATATATGTATGTTTATTTATTACTTTTGGATGAGTAATCAATTATATTTGATCAAATTTTAAAGTATGTCTATGAGTGTATTAAACTAATAAATTTAGAAGTGCTATTATTTAGATATTGAAACTATGTGACAAATATTCTAATATTATATGAAATACTACTCACTAATGCAGATAATGGATAATGAAACTATGTGTGTGACTATGGAAATTTAGGATAGGTTACTTTACTAATTAACTATTTTTTTTTAATATGTGATTTAATATTTTTGTTGACTTAAATATCAATTAGTATAGCAACTCAAAAACATGCGAAAAATTCTGAGAGATGAAAGAATTGTTGCAAGATGAGATGACATTGAAACCAATCTATTTATAAAAATTTGCATGAAAGAAATTTGAGTATAATATATATACATAATGTACATTGGTATGTATAAAGTATCATCTAAATTATTGATTGGCATGTTAAAACATCATGTAATTTGACATGGGTAGAACATAACGTAAATTGGTATGGATATAGTATCATGTAGTTTGATACGTGTATAAGAACTAAAATTTATTTTTTCAATTTTTTTAATTATTAAAATTACATTTTTTTATTAAGGTCCAATTTTTAAGACTAGAACAAGACCTCCAAAATCTATTACTATTTACTAGCATATTTTTGTGATGATTTACTTACGTTTATTTTTCAGGAGGATCCGAAAATTATGAAATTAATAACCTAAATTCATTGATTTGTTTGGAATAAAAAATAGAGGTAAAGAGACATGAGATAATAGAGAGTGAGAGAGATAGTAGATAGAGATTGGAAAAAGAGATAAATATACATAAGAGAATAAAGAGACATATGTGTACTTAGAAAAATATTTTTTCAAATATACATGTTTTCGTGAAAATCATTTTTATGGTAATTTTTTAGTTAAAAAATTATTTTTATAAAATTGTATACAAACAGGTTAAAAATTATTGTAAAAAAAAAATATTTGTATAATCGTAAACAAACGGGAGTGAAAAAATCATTTTTTAAAATATCTCTAAAAAATAATCTTTAAACTATTTAAAACAAAAATCATTTTTATTTAACCTCAAACAAACTTACATACTACTACTACTACTACTACTACTAATAATAATAATAATAATAATAATAATAATAATAATAATAATAATAATAATAATAATAATAATAATAATAATAATAATAATAATAATAATAATAATAATAATAATAATAATAATAATAATATATAAATGCGGGGCGGGGTGGGTACTATAGTATCCGTACTGTACCCATATCCGTTCAATTTTGCGGGTAATTACCAGTCTCATACCCACTATGTGAGTTTTTTACCCTACTCATTACGGATTTTTTTGCAGGTACCCACTGGGTCTAATTGCCATCTCTATTTGAAATAACAAAATATTTGACTTAATTACATTTTTAATTCCTTATTTTTATCAATTCAAGAAATTGATCTACTATTTTAAAACTTGGTAGTTTTGGTAATTGTTCTTATTTTTTAACTAAAAAGTTATGATGGAATGTGTTTTAAATAACGTGACACATGATACATAGAATGATTAACACATATACAATTTTGAGTATAAGCAAGTCCATAAATATACTTCCGAAAAATAAGTGGGTGTAGGAAGTCCTATTGGCGAGATCTAGCTCGTTCTAATTATACTTGATATTCCTTCATTTTATAACTTCTATTTGGTCAAACGATCAGAAATTCATTGGATTATCAAATGATGAACTCACAATAAAACCATATAAACCCTATTTTTGAATAATCAATACATCTATATATGGTTTTATATCATAAAATTGAATGTCACATCATTTAAAATATATCAAATTGTCATATTTTAGTTAAAAAATCGGAGAAAGATACCAAAACTGTCGATTTTAAAATAAGAGACAAATCCCGTGAATTGATAAAAATAAAGAGATCAAAATTGCAATTAAACTTAAATCTTTTAGTAGAAAGAAAAATGGCTACCTTTATGCCTTAAAACATAAATTGTTGATGCAGAAAAACACAAACATTAGAAAGAATGAGAAAGGTTAAGCCATATTTATTTCTACTAAAAGATTAAGTAAGCTGACGCAATAACCGAAAAAATCGATCATTGACACTCGCGTTCTTTCAAAAATATTCTTTAGAAATATAAATAATATAAATAATTTTTCTATAATAATCAATTACTTCCAATAGTTAATACAAACTCATCCACTTAAATTAACAATATTTTTTACATCTATAATAATCAAATATACATATTTATTATGCAAAAAATCAACCAATTAATTCAATGTCGTCCAATCGTTATACGAAAACGTATTATTTCCACGAGGTGAATATTATCCCATCATTTGGGGTAGAGGACCCATCCATATAGAGCATACGCCCATCTCAAATACATAGAATAAAAATAATCCATTTTATAATAATTATTTTCATAAAATCATATTTAAAATATAATATTTCATTTGAATATACAATAACAACAATCATACAAAGACATATAATAAAACAATATTTAAAAGAAAACATATTCAATAATCATAAAGAAAACAATTCAACAAACAAAATAATAAATAAATCAATTCATATTTTAAAATTGTATTTCATAAAATATCAATTTTAATAGAATTAGGTTTTTAAGTCAAGTTGAAATAAAGCCATCAATATTTATTTAAGGTACTTTCTATCCGTTGCCCAAAATTATAACTCTTCTCCTTTTCTATGTAACAATGTAACTTATTTTTATTTGTCGGTGTAGTTCTATACACGTGAGTGCCAAATTTTTTTCAAACGTTTGTTTATCTTTTTGTTTATAATCCTATTAAACTAATACTATTGTTATTATTTTAAATTAAGATAACATGTTTCTAGCAATTCAAGTCATCATCCACTTTTTAAGTGTTACTATGCTAACAAACTCCTTATTAGTTATGCTATGTTACCAATATATTATTTTATTTTAATAAATAATTAATAAAATCAAATCTAATAAAAATAAATGATTAAACTCTAGTAATTATAAGATTTGTCGTATATCAACATAATAATAATCTATACTTTAGATTATTTTAATATTTTAATTATTTCTATAAATTAGAAAATTTTTAATCTATAATTTTAGAACATTACAATCGAAAGTTTAGGAAAATGAAGGGTTAAAGGCAACTTTGTGGTTGTATGATGTTTTAAAATTGAAAAATTTAAATGAAAATGAGGTTGAATGAAAAAACAGCATCAGGTTTGCGATCACAACCGTTGATTTTAAATCATGTTGTTTTATATGAATTAAAACCGCCAACCGCTTAGGTGTTGATCGAAATTTGAAACTGCCACACAACTGCTTTTCCTTCATGAACACAACACCAATTTCATTGCACTATTATCAGATTCTTACACAAAAATGAACAACATTCTACTCATTATCATTTCACTCTCTGCTCTCTATTTGTTCCCAATTTCTTCTTCTACAGGTTAACAATAAGCAATAGTATTAGCATCCTTTTTTTTTTTACAACAGGTTTTGCAAAATGTTTACTGTTATTATTTTGTTGGTTGCTTACAGATAGATCACAACTGCCCCTATTTGCTTTCAGTTGGTGGGATGATAAGGGAACATTTAGGGCTGGTGAAACTGCAACCATTAAAGTTAAAGTACTTGAGAATGGTAATAAGATTCACAAAAATGATTTCAACCTCATACTTAATGTGAATGGAAAGGAAGGGAATAGTTCCTATGTATCCACCGTGTTGTCGAATTTCCAAGGAGATTTTGATAGTTGGAAGATTTCTTTCACTCCTATTAGGGTTGGATTGTTCAATGTGCTCATCAACGAGGATCGACATAAAGTTTATGATTCATCATTGCATTTCCAAGTTGAACCAGGTAACTAGTGGAAAGCCAGGCATTCGTGTGTCTGTCTGCATTTTCTTTGTGTGTATTTTCTTTATGGTATTTTATTTGCTACATAACTATTGGAAAAGCAGACACTGACGTGTCTATTTGTTTGCATTTTCTTTTTTGTCTATTTTCTTTTGGGTATTTAATTTGCTATTTTTGTGATTTGAGCAAGGCGTGTATAAATGAATTAATTAATTAACTAAGTTGAACTAGTTAGTGCATCATCATGTTATACATAATGTCGGTTGATTTGGTTTTTGGATGTGTTTATTAATTAATGTTGGATGTTGCTATTGTTTGATTGAAGGGAACATGTATCCGTCTGTGTGTGTTGCATCATGGAAAGGAATGAAATATGAATTTGAAGCTGGTTCAAAAGCTACAATTATGGTGGTTCTTAAAGATGCATTTGGGAATGGCATATCTAAAACAACTCAAGTGTCCTATTTGCCTGATTTTAAGTTGTCTATGTTGAGTGAAAATGGTTCTGTTGCAAGTGAGCCTCATATCTCCAACATGGGATGGAATGAGTTTGATTATATTGTTATTGAGTTTGTAGTAACCAAAGCTGGAAACTTCTCTTTGCGCATTGAAGGAGGAAATCAAACCTTGAATGGTTCTCCATTACCATTAAAAGTTAATCCAGGTTGTTTGCTTTTTGCTTCGATAGATCGTATACAAATAGCTTTGACATAATTGACGAGCCAATTTTGTCAATTGCGAATCATGGAAAATAGCGATATGTTCAAATTTCGCTGCAAAACAATAATAGTTTGTTCAAATTCTGCTGTGCTATGGCACTACAGCGCCACTATAGCCGCAATTTGACAACATTGTGATGAGCATTTTTCAATTTGATGTGTTGAATTAAATTTCTTATTACAATTTCATACACGGTGCTTATGTCTTTGACTTCTCTCTCTCCCTCAAATGCCAGGAGTTATAGATGTCTCTAAATGTGTTGCCAAATGGAAAATTGAACATCATGCATGGCAATTGTCTTCAAAGATGGAAATATTTATACATCAGTTGGAACAATATGGAAATCTGGTTTCTGGACTATATCCATTTGATGCTGAAGTTGTTGAAAGAGACACAAATTTGTCAATACCAATAGCAGATCTTCATTTTGAGGAAGTAGATGCTGGAATTCAGTTGTTTTCCTTTGGAAATTGGGAACCAGGGAACTTCCTGTTAACAATATATGATTCCAAGCATAATAAAACCATTTCAAATATGCCATATGTTTATACTGTTTTTGTAGGTAAAGTTTCATGCCAAATCCTCCACCTTTTCCTTTTGGACTTTTAGTTTATTGCAATGTTTACATATTGCATATTTTTTTATCATTTACTTTTGCTGTTATAACATTTCAGTATTTAAATTTTTATCATTTTCCTCATCTAATTATAATTTTGTTTCATATTTTTTTCTGATCAGGTTATTGTGATGGTGTAAAAAGTGTGGTCAATGGATCTGGTTTAAATAATTCAGTTGCTGGCATAACGGAAGAATTCTCTGTTTATTTGAATGACATGTATCAATATCCTTCTCTTGTTGAAGCAGGCATACTTCAAGTACAAATCTTAAGAGATAATGACTCCTACAGTGTTTTGCCGATCATATATCCCATGTTAAACAATACTGGTATTTCAAAGGATAAACTTACTACATTCCCTTCTTCATTTGATAATTGTATTTTGCTTGTCATACATTGATCTTGATCTTAGGGAGTAGAGTGGACTCAAGAGTGAGATATGATGGTATCAGTCGCATGGAAACCACCCTGTCACCATCAGTAGAGAAAGGAAACAATGTGAGGAACGCAAACATGATTATTTGGTGTATAATGTCAATAACTTGAGCCCTTAATGAGATCTTATCTTGGTTTTTCAGTCTAATGTGAGTGGGAGCTCTGTAATTACAAGTTCTTTTCAAGTGGAATACACACCAGAGAAAAGTGGCTTTTATGATATTAATGTATATTGTGGAAACATATTATTGAATGAGGGTCATTCATTCAGAAAAGAGGTAAAAGCAGGTACCAAAATGTGTTAAATGATTTAAACAAATGGTTTCATAAGGTTGTAATCATCATAGGTAATAGAGAAGGATGGTTGGCAATGAAATGTTTATTGCTTTTAAATTTCTAATTATTAGTTATTTATAGTGCTTCGTTTAGCTATAAAATATTTTCCTTAGGAATATATTTGTTAAGTTTTTATTATAAGCTATGGAACACTAATACAGACACCAGACACGACACTTAGACACCAATAACAATTTGAGAAAATTGACGTGATGGAATGTAACCATGTGTGTCAGTATTGTGTTGGTGTGACACTGAACACGCTTTCAATATGAAGTGGCGGTACTATACAGATTATTAGGCTTATCTCAGGTTTTGTTAGGTCATTTTTTCATATATTTATTTATACAACATTTCTCATGTGCCCTTCACTTGCTGCAGGTGAAGTAAATATCTCCTTGTCAAGTGTTGTGAGGTTTTCTTCAAAGGTACCAAAGCTGTCAAAAAATGAAATAGTTGTACAGCTTTTGGATTCATATTTAAACCCTGTCCTCTCTCAACAATCAAGGTTGAAATTGGAGATTACTTCAATTAATAGTTCTGGGTTTTCAACTTGGGACACCATGGATAGTAAGGATGGGTCATACAGCTGCAGCTATATGGCTAAAGATGTTGGTACTTATGAGATTTGTGCTTCTTTTGACGGCAAGCATTTCTTATCATGTCCCCTCAGTATCAATGTCTATAGTAGTAAGTTCAAACAATGTGCTATGTATTAATCTAGTTTTGGTAAAATATGCTGCTTTTTATAAAAAAGAGTTGGGTCATTGTATTTGGTAATTATATTAATGTGTGTGTATGTCTGAAGGACTTTTTGTTGGCTGACTTACAGGTGAATATTTCCCCAAAGCCAATGATGATACATTATCTATTTCGGAGGATGAATCCATTGCCTTTGATGCCTTGGCAAATGATTATTTTGCGGGTGATAATGCAAGTATAGTTGAATTCTCAAAAGTAAGATATTTTGTCAATTAATTCCGAAACATTTTCCTAGCCTTCTTTTTCTTGTTATTCTATGTTGATTCTAACTTTTCTCAGTAGAAAGACTCTTAATTATCATTTACATTATGAGAGATCATGGATGTTAACAAAGTAAGGATTCATTTTTTCCAGCATTTAAATATCCTTTGATATTCTAGCAATTCATTCAAATTTCTTCACTGCGTAATGAATAATTAAAGTAAGACAAAATTACTCTTTTAGTCCTTTAAATTAGTAATTTTCATTTTATTCGATCTTTTATTTTGTATCAGTTTAGTTCCACTTGTTATAAACTGTTTATCTCAAGTGCAAACTGTTTGATCATCTACAAGGAGAAATGCAAACGTGCTACGGGCACGTGGCACATTCCTCTGTATCAATGGTATCATGAGTAAAACCAGCATTATCAAATTTCACCACGGTGGCACCATGACTTATGCCATGGTGGGTTTTGTGTCAGCCACCATAGGTCACAACACACTTATATCTGCCTTGTAGGTCGCAACACCATGTTTTCATGGCTGATTTTTGGCGGACCGCCAATATCTGTCATCCACTATTGATAAGTTATTGCAGAAAACCAACCATAGTCCCAATCAAGTTAACATTGTTAACGTTTGAGAATATGGAACAAACTTTGTCAAAAAATAAATAAATAAATGACCAAATTGACACTAAAAACTAAGTTAAACTTAAAGGAAGGATATAATAACTTGCCTTAAACTAACTAGTTTATATTTTCGCTACACTAGTTTATCTTCATTTCTTCATATTCTTTTGGAATATGTTAAATGACCCTTCTTGTTTGGTACTTTGTCAGTCAGATCATGGTTCACTTATACAGAACGGAAGGATTTTTCGCTACACTCCCTATGAAGATTATTATGGAAATGATACCTTTTGGTATACAATATCTGATATAAATGGAAATCTTGCTACAGCTTCTGTGTACATTTCTGTTCTCAACATTCCACCTCAGTTTGCTTCTGTTCCAAGTCAACTGCAAGCAACAGAAGATTTGATAAGCCCTAGATTTGGGTATGTATATGCAACCTATATAAATATTTATATGAAGAAATTATGTAATACTGCTTAGTTAATTGATTTTTCTTTCTCTACATTATCTTATAATTATGCCCTCTTGCAGTGGTTTTTCGGGGTTTGAGATAACATATTCAAATTTATTGGAGAATATTTCTGTCAATCTGAGTGCACTATCTGGAAGTATATTTCTGTCTCCAATGTTGATGCAATTTGGAGAACCACTGTGGAGTGAACTTACAATTAATGCAGGAAATGAAACAGCTACCAGTTTAATACTAGAAGGCACTGTGGAAGTTATTAATATTGCGCTTCAGTCAATTCAGTACCTTGGGTAATTTTTATATTGTGATACAAATATGTTCAAATGATAGAGAGAGTATTTGTGAATTGGTAATGTATCAGCCACATGAAACTACTTTTTGATAAGAACACTCCACGACATATTCAATCAAATTTAATATAATTTACCATTTGTCTCATCTAGTATGTCTAATCACCATTCACAACTCTGTGTTGATTGTGATTAGTTTTTAAGAATATAAATTTCATAGGACATGTATTGTTTTGGAAAACATTTTCTCATTAGAAGTGTAAACATTTGTGTTTTCAAGTGTTGTTAATTCTTCTTTTTGTTTTTCAGAAATGAGAATTTTTATGGTGCAGATATCATTCAAGTCTCCGCGAAGAATAAGAATGGAATAAATTCATTAGGTGTTCCAATTTTTATTGATCCTATCAATGATCCTCCATATATAAAAGTCCCTTACTTCATCATACTGAGGAGTAATGAAGACGAGACCCTTATCTTTGACAAAGATAAAAACAAGTTTGACTTTTACATTGGAGATCCTGATCTTCTTACCTTCCCTGGTATGATTGGAAATAAGTAATCTTAAGGCGATGTTTTATAGTTTATGTTTAATGTCTAATGTAAGATATACAAAATAAAGCATGCAAAGTACATTCTAGCAACACTCTCGATAAATATGTTTTATGTTGATTTCTGGTTAATTAAAGTTAATCAGTAACTGATGCATAACTGTACAATAGTTGGTCCTTTGGAGGATTTATGATGTAAGGTCATAAACATGAAGACATATTAGAGCAAATGCTATTCCCTTAAAGTGAAAAAATATTTGTTACTGTTGGTTCTATTTTAGTTGAAGTTGACTAATTATTTTCTGTATTTTAACTGAGATACTATTACTCATCATTTATTAGGACAACAACTATTTAATTTTAAGTTTATTTCTACTCTTATATAGCTAATGTTTCATCCAAGTGTCGAACTCAAGTCCTATCTGAACGATACAACCTTAGTTAAAACTTAAAACACATTAACCAGTTGTAACCAACCACTTGGTTCAAGAGCTTGTGTATGTGATAATATTTCTTTTTCACATAAATTTTAAATAATTTTAAATATTTTTGGAATTTGATTAACTAAATGTCTAAATGCCTTTCAAATTTGTGATTGACTTGATGGCTTCCTTCTGCAAGAAAGTTTGGAGGATTGACATTCTGTTGATGGATCATGTGTTAGGTGGTCAAGCTCATTTTCTGGTGACGTTCTCTATGGAGGTGAATGATGGATTATTAGCAACAAATCTTCCATCTCATTTGATCAACACAACTGAACTGAAGCACAGGAAAAATTATCAGTGGCAGCCTCTTCAAACATATGTAACTATCTCAGAGCACTTTATGGTCAAAGCCAGTGGAATCCGATTTCAGGGCACAGTCAATGACTGTAATTTTGTTATGCAGCAACTCTATTATCATGTGAGTTATGTTCTTTTACCTTGAGGTTTGAGGATCAATTATATGTTATGACCGTGTTTTCCTTTTTTCTTTGTCTAGGGAGGTGAGCATGGAGCTACATTAACATTGACATTGAATGACATGGGAAATTATGGGTGTTATCCAGACTGTGAAGAGGGAATGTCAATGCCATTATATACTGAGGCTATGGTTAATTTAATGAGAAAGCAGCCAATGGCACCATTTCTTGCTCACAGTAAGTTGCAATTTCATAATCTCGGTTTAGTTGGAAGTATTCATAATTAAAAACTGCCTTTAAGTTCAATAGAAAATAGAAGCATACATGTGTTTTGTTCTGTGACTTACAAGCTCTTTCTATTTGTGTAACAGCTTTAGGATCAATCATTGTCATTGAATTTGTGATCATTTTCTCTCTTGGATTGTTGCTTCTATATTTCACCTGTAAATGTGCAATTCTTCTTGTGCATGAAAGAAGAAAGCATGAAAAAAGGACTTCAGAGCCATCTACTGATCAAAGTTCTCAAGGACAAACTGTAAGTGAACAAAGCAACAATGTTTTTGTTTTTAGGAATGGATTTTCACATGTTAAAATTCATCAAGATCTTGTCACAAGAAAATATTGTGCCTATCTATCTTTTTAGTAGAGTCTCGGCTATAAAAAAGAGAGATAGACTGAAGACTATTACCTCATAAGTTAGCCTGTTTAGCATGAATTCTTCTTAGTACTTGCATTATTATCTCGATAAAAGAACAAAGATAAGTGTTTTATCTAATACTCTATTATAGGTTGAAATTCATGAGTCTCACTAATTTATGTGCGTCTGGTGGGACCTATTCTCAGAGACACATAATTTCAATCAATTTTAGAGAGAGTATTAGTAAAATAGAATCAAAGAGTGTGTTACTAGTGCTCCTTTAAACAAATAACTCATTTGTTGTTTCTTTTCAATTTTTTAAACTATGTTCCTTTGCCTTATTTCACAATTACATGCAGTCAAGCATGAACATACTTGAGAATGCTACTTATTCCACTGGTTGTTGTTTGAGCTCTTCCTTGCTTCGTTTTCGTATGCAATCCTCCAACTTTCGCCAACGGTAAGTGCTTTGATTCAGTATACTGCAGAATTTTTACCCTTGCTTTGAGACTAGGATAGATAATAATTTTGAAAATCAAAATAATACAAAACACCAAAAACAATTGTGTCCCATAAGAAGCATTAATGGGCAAACCAATCAAAGTATGAGGATTTTGAAAATTTCACATTGACTAGAGATATGACAAGTAGTTTTTATAAGGCTTATACAATCTTCACATTTTCAGTTATCTTTTGGACAGAACCTATAGTATCATTGCCGGTGTTTTAAAAAATTGATATTTCCAAAACGTAGTTATTGAGTTTTGACATTTTTAGTGCAAAACAGCATTTTTGGCACTTATGGTAATGCATGTTTTGTCCTAGATATTGAGTTAGACCTAAAGTCTAAATTTTTAGAATAAATTCTTCATAATTCATAAACTAGAAATGGAGCGAGTTTATTTTGGTTAGAACAAAACTCAGTTTACATTTTACTATCCCTTGAGTGCCTTGCTAATAACTTCATATCCAAATTTTCAGGTCTGGTTCTCTATTTGAAGTTGGAGTACCTAGCAAGGTAGTAAATCCATCATCTCCTTTAACAACACTGCATACAGTTATGCCAACGTCTACTTCTCTTGCCTTCTCACAAAAAACATAGCTTAATTTAAAATGGTTAATCCATTTTCAATTGGTAATATAGATGATTGTATTAAAGTGCAGTATGGATTCAAATCTTCAATTATTGACTTGTTACGTTTGTAGTATGGATTCGAATATTCAATTTTTGTCTTGTTATGTTCATAGTTTAAGGGACTGTAAATCTGTTTCACACAGACATTCAATAAAGCTTCACTGTTATGTCCCTTTATATCATTAATATTAAGATGTAGTTATAAAAGGTTGATGATGCAGTAAAAGAGTGAATTTATACCTTCGATATCAACGTCAAATTGATTTATTCCGACAATGCATTTTTTTTAAGTTTGAGACCAACAAAACAATAAGAATAAGGATTTTTTTTAAAAGAAACTATTTTAATAAACAAATTTTGGAATCAAAATTACACAGAACTTAAAATTTTAAACAGGAAAAATTGCACATATACACCGAAGTTCTGGCTTTCAGCGGTCACAACAATCTTGTCAACGAAACCATCAAGAGGGAGGAGTAATGCTATATGGGTGGATGGAGCAATCTTCTGTGTTTCATCTGTAGTCAAGGTGCTTATCATGGCAACAAAGCTGAAGAGGGAGAGTAAGGTGGACTTGATGAGGAAGTAAAAGTGGAGAAAGCAGTGGCATTGCTTTTGATTCCCTCAGAGTCAGAAGAAGATCCTACTGTAAATGATTTTGGTGCTGGTGGTTTACAAATATCTATCACACCTTCTAGCATTTGCAAAACTTTTCCCATTGTTGGTCTCTTAGATGGTTGCTCCTGCATGCACCAAAAACATGCAAGAAGCATTCTTTTAACTTCCTCCAAGTTGATTTCTTGGCTGCCAAGTCTTTTATCGATTATCTCCATGGCGTTACCTTTCTCAAACTCTTCATAAGCCCAGACGGAAAACATTTTTCCACTTGTTTCTTCTGAGATTTCAAAGTTCCTTTTACCACTCACTATTTCTAACAAAACCATGCCATAACTGTAAACATCAGATTTAGAAGTTACGGAAAGATTTGCAAGCCACTCAGGTGCTAAATACCCTCTTATTCCTCTCACGCTTGTTAAGGTTAGATGCTTGTGATCCATTGAACCTAAGAGATTTGCAAGGCCGAAGTATGAGACTTTTGCATTGTAATTTTCATCTAAAAGAATGTTCTCAGGTTTTACATCACAATGGACAATGCAGTTTCGACACTCCTCGTGAAGGTAGGTCAAGCCCTTAGCAGCACTCAAGGCAATGTTAAATCGGCGCTCCCAATTCAGCACTTTCCCTGATCGTTCTTCTTTGACAAAAAGAAAGTTATCAAGAGATCCGTTTTTCATGAATTCATATACTAAAAATCTATGGCGTCCTTCTGAGCAAAAACCAACCAGCCTTACTAAATTCAGATGATGTGTACTACTTATAGTAGAAACTTCCATCCTAAATTGTTTCTCACCCTGGTCTAGTCCCTTGAGTAGCTTAACCACAACAACAATTTGATTAGCAAGAACTCCTCTATAAACCGTGCCAAATCTCCCATCACCAAGTTTCTCTCTGAATCCATTTGTTGACCTTTGGAGCTCCTTGTAAGAGAAATGGACCAGTGCACCAGAAGCATACTCAGTAAGAGCATATTGAGCCGCTAATCCTCCAAATCCCGATCTGTTTCTACAACACCACAACCATAAACCACCCTCAAAAACAAGAAAACCTAAAATGGTGCTCGAAACAATTATAGCAACTACCCAAGCATGTATCCTCCATTCCTTCCCCTCTGCGACATTCTCCAACGAAGTTGATGAGTTTGGAGCCAATGGTCCACAAACCTTGATGAATGTAATGCTAGGTAAAGCAGGATTCTGGTATCCACTAATAAAACTACTAGTCTTAATGTAACATAATCCAGTTCCATCTGACAAAGAAGTAGAAGCAAAACAAGAACCAGATTGAAGACAATTTCCACTACAAGCTGATAAACCAACAAAAAATATCTCAGGATTGATCAAAAACTGTGGAGGATATGTCAAGAATCTAGCATGGTTCACTTGCAACATAGCCACCTCTCCTACACAATCCTCAAGCCTCACTTTCCTCACACACCCTTTCCTATTATCATTAGGATCAACCATCTCAAAATCATGAGATGCACATCCACAAATGGGCTTAGAAATGGAATCATTATTATTATAACTACAAATACCATTATTCCCACAATAACCAAAAACCTCACATTGATCCTCAACAGCAACCCATCCAAAACTCGCATTCCCACTACCTTTTCTAGAGCTATAAATCCTCAAATTCCCATCACCATCAAGCTTCAAAATCCTCAAAACATCATCATTCCCTTCACCATAATCATTGGTGTAAGCAACCACCACAGGGGAAGTCAAATTAGGATACAAAATCTGCAAAATTCCCTTTGATTGCAAATCCAAAACAGGTGAACTCAAATTCATCAAACTCATGGAAAAGTTCAAGTTCAAACCTTGATCCCAATAAGGCACAGTGTCATTAAATTTGAGAGTGAGATTACCAGAACTAAGAACAGAAAATGAGTACAAACCAGAACGCAAAACCATACCAACAGTGAAATTCTGAGACGGAACAATGGCATCAGTTGGGTTTTGAAAGCTCGACCAAACAGATTTGTTGCCATTGGAGAGAACCAAATTTCCATTTTCATGAAGCATGGCAGAGGAAACACCCATTTTGGAAGTTCCGGATTCCCACAAAGTTGAGCCCGACCCATTAACGAGGAGAATATTTCCGGTGGAGAGGAATTGGAAGGAACCGTTGGAGTCGACGGTTGCGCCGTTTCCGGCTGACCAAATGACGGGTGATCCGCCGGAGAAGACGATGGCGGCGAAGAAGGAAAGAGGGGTGGTTTGAGGGTGGAGAGGGAGGAAATGAAGAGAGAAAGTGTTGTTGGGAGAGGACCATGATTGGTTTGTGTTTGAAGCGTAAAGGGTTGTTGTACCTGGTGAAATTATGGTTGTTGCTGCAATGGTGGAGATGAGAGTGTAGAATAGGAAAAAAGACAGTAGCAGAGGATGTTGTTGTTGTTGTTGTGTTTGTTTTTGGAGTATCATCTTAATTTTGTTAGCTTATAAGGAGCATTATATATTTTTTGAAATCTTGTGTTGTGTATGTATTGCTATATAATAGAAGAAACGTTGTTAATGTTAGGAGAATGAATGATTATGGGGTTGAAAGTTGAAACAAATTAAGAAGCGACTTGACTTAACGTGTCCCGTGGGAGTGTAAGGTCATAGTCCTTGTCGCTGTAGAACCAATCAATTGTTAGGTATTTTCATTAATTCGACAGTAACATAATGAAACAAGCTGATTATTGGTGTAGGTTAATATATATTTCAAAAGTATACGTATATTGGTTGTGGAGATTTTGTTTGGCTTGATTCAATTTCAAAGTCTACCTTTCCCATTCTGTGTTTCTTTTATATATTCCGACGTTGTTCAAACACTTTATATTTGTGGTCAAAATTTTCATTTTGCGCAAAAAATGAAGGACTAGACCACAAGTTGTAATATTTCGCTGAAATTTTTGTAGACAATTGTTTTTTCTAAAATACTAAAATATTTTTTATTTTTTACTGAGAAGAAGATAAAAAATTAAGAGAAAAAGATAAACACTAAAATAGAATCTTGATTTGGAATTAAAGAATTACAAAAATTCTAATCAACTGTGACTAAAAATAGATAGACAAAGTTAACATAAATTTATAAAAATTTAATTAAAATAATTAACTTGACTACCGGAGGTGAAGTTATAGAAGAAAATCAAACAAAATAGTTATGAATATCAAAATGAAACACAAAATAAATAAATTAAGAAAACAAATCTATGATTCCTTGTTAAATCAATCATAGTTTGATTTGTTTTCTACAAGAATTGAAATATAGGGATTTATTTTAGAGTTTAATAAACATAACCTGATATAAATAATTTTACAATAACATAAATAATTAATTACATGATTCATTTTAGTCTTTTTATTAATTTTTGTTGTGTTTTAGTTTTTTAACTATAACTTCATTCTTTTTAATTGATTATTTGTTTGATTTTAAGTAACGATTTGATATTTATGTCAACAATATTATTATTTTTATATAAAGTTCATATAATCTTTAAAAAAAACCAAAAAAATTAATTATTATCTTCAACAAAATTTAGATTTTCATCAAATTTATAACTAAAATATTCAAATAAACGTATATTTTTATCTCCAACAACAACATCAAATAAAGAATGGTAGAAAAAAAAATGATTTAAGAATTTGATTTGGAGAAGGATAGATAGAAAAAAATATTTTCTTGGCGATTTGAAAATCTTAAAGTGTGAATTTTTTAATTGATGTGTGTTGAACGTGAAAATATGAGTTTATTTGAATATTTAAGTAATGAATATATGATTTTTTTTAAAATTAATGAGAAATTTTATTTGAAGATTATATGATTTTTTTTTAGATTTGTGTAAAAAGCATAACATTATTAAGAGTTAAAAGTTAAATAAATAATAATGGAGAAATGGAATTGTTAGCTTAAATTAAGTTATTTTGGTTAAAATGTATCTCCTCCATCCATGATTACTTAATTGTGAGTGAGACTGCAATCTCAGAATTGGAAATCAGTGATACCAAAAAGCAATGCCCCAATTTGTGAAGAACAACAACAACAGCAATGCCCCTTTCTCTATTCCTACACTCTTTCTCTTCTTTACAGTCATCTCCCTTCTCTCTCTCGCATTCTTCCTCTCTTCCTCCACCACCACAATCACCTCACACCATTCTCTCTCTCTTCAATCTCCCACCCTTTCCGGCATCAATGTTTACGTTGCCGACATTCCCAGATCCCTCAACTACGGCCTAATTAACCGTTACTGGTCCTTCGACTCCGATTCACGACTCGGCAGTGACTCCGATCGCGAAATTCGATCCACCAATTTGGGCAAAACCCTAGAATTTCCACCCTACCCTGAGAACCCACTCATCAAACAGTACAGTGCTGAGTATTGGATTATGGGGGATCTTATGACACCTCCTCAATTGCGAACTGGGTCATTCGCAAAACGGGTTCTTGATGCACGTGATGCTGACGTTGTCTTTGTTCCTTTCTTTGCTACTCTCAGCGCTGAATTGCAACTGGGTATGGCTAAAGGTGTTTTCAGGAAGAAGGATGGGAATGAGGATTACCAGAGGCAGAGAGAGGTTATTGATTTTGTGAAGAAGACTCAAGCTTGGAAACGTTCTGGTGGACGAGATCATGTGTTTGTTCTCACTGGTATGTTTTCTGTGCTTTCAATTTTTTGCAACCTCGTTTCTTATTGTTAAGGTTCATGTCAAACACCGACACAAACACCATACACCATACACGGCAATGAGAAAATGAAAATGATTGAATGTGAACATATGTCCAACACCAGACAAGCATTTAATTTGAAGTGTTGGATCTACATTGTAAGGTTTTGAGTTTAAATGTAATGTGCGTGAATTGCAATTTAAGAATGTTCAAGGTGTTGAATTAATTGTACTGTATGCATTGCTGGAATCAGTGTTGTCAATTTCTGATAGCAGAAAATAGCGTTTTGTTTTTAAGTCAGCTATACTATAATGCTATATCATTGCTATAAGCCACTATTTGACGACGCTTTGTACCAAATTGTGTATCACAGAATAGTAGCTGTTTGTTAAAATTTCACTATGCCATAGTGTTATAGGGCCGCTATTTGACAATACTGGTTGGAATAAGGGTTTTCAGTGTTGTCAGTTGTTACACTTCCCTTTAATGTTATGTTGTGTATTGTTATTGGTTGATTAATTTGTGTTGGCAACAATAAGGGATTAGTTTAATGCATGTATAGAAAATAGAAAGGTAAAAAGAGAAAATTATGTGGAGTGCTGTTACCAGCTTATGAGTTAGTCTTTGAATTGTCATTTGTCAGGTTATGTTAAAACTGAAGCATTGTTTGGCAGACCCAGTTGCTATGTGGCATGTTAAAGATGAGATTGCCCCAGCTATTCTCCTTGTTGTGGATTTTGGTGGGTGGTATAGACTTGACTCAAAATCATCCAACTGTACTTCATCTGAAATGATCCAACACACTCAAGTTTCTGTAATTAAAGACGTGATTGTACCATACACACACCTGCTACCCAGTTTGCACTTGTCACAAAACCAGGAGCGCCGCAACCTTCTTTATTTTAAAGGAGCCAAACATAGGCATCGGGTCGGTATTGCTTTTCTTTGGACTAGCCTTGCATAATTTTTCATTTGGAACTTTACTCTAGCATCTTTCATGACTTATAATTGGACTCTTGAGTACTCTTTGGTTTTAAGTGATCAAATTTGTTGTTTGTTGTTCTTTCTGTCTCATGGTACTTGTTCTTTCGGATTTTTCATGTCATGCACTTCTTTATCAGCTAATCTTAACTGTGGGTTGTAGCAATAGCATCTTATTAATTTTATGCTGTTTTTTTGTTAATGTTATGACTTAAATTTGTATTAAAGTTGCCCCTAGTATCGCCACCCTCAAAACCCAAGCCTTTTTATTCAATTATTCTAATGACTCTTGCCTCTCACCTCTCGCTTGAACTTGAAAATTTGATAATACCTGCAGTATACTCTGTACCTGTCTTCTCGAAAGACGTTGGATATGCACCTAGATAAAAGTCATCACTTACTAGTTTTTCATATAATGGTTTGTTATTAAAGCTTCATAGTAATATGACTTGCATTATGGCTTCACTTTTTGGCATATCATTTCACACACGTCAGGAAGTTTTAATCATATCTTCCATCTAGGCTAATATGCTTCTTAACTATTTAATGGCATTTTGATTTACTGAAAAATCTGTTTTGGGAAGCATACATTGGTTTTGGTTTTCAATGTCATAAGTGTGTGATCTCCCTTTGAGAACCAGTAACAAGAGGCCCAACATTTCCTGCCACATACATAAGACCTTACTTTTTAACATGTCAAAGTTACTTACTTGCTCATGAATGAATTGTTTAAAAACCTATAAAATTCATCTCCGATGTTCACTACTGCTTGTAATATATTGATGTAAATATGTCGAACTTTGCAATCAAATTTTAGTTATTGCCTTTTCATGTTAAAGACTGTGGATCTACTTTTCCTGTCTTGTATGAAAAGTTGACATCCTTGAGGGTAAATAGTTGACATCCTTGAGGGTGAGTTCAGCCCCTTCTTTCATTTAAGAGGAGTGTTTTAGAAATAGAAATCAATTTCCTAATTTTAGGTTTTTTTTAAGTACCCTTTTTTCTAGGATTGTTTGTTTTTCATTTTGCTAACTTCCTAATGGATCTAGCTTTTGTTTCCTTGCACTGCAGTCTTTTTTCCTTCACCAAGGTTTTTTTGGGTTTTCTTGGTAAAGTTTTTAATGTGGCAGTTGTTGCTCTCACACACTGTTGTTACCTTGGGTATTGGTCTAGCCACCCCAAGCTTTATTTTCCCTCTTTTCATTTTCATATACTTTTTAGGGTGTTGCAAAGGATAGGTGATTGATTTGGGGTGCTAACATAGTTGGGATGCCAAATTTACCATATGATGCTTTTGCACTCTTTCTTTTTGGCTTAAAAAAAATATATGAGCGCTCAGCTGAATTGTTTCCACTCAAAAAAGTACTGGAAAGCCAATTCCACACTGTTTAATTATATAATAGATGCTAATAATTTATGTAGATATTCATCCAACAGAAGTGTGATTATGCTGATCTTTCTAGTCATGAAAAGCCAATGCTTTATCTGTTCCATGCCCATCTCATTGAAAAATTGTTCAAATTACAGGGAGGCCTTGTTAGAGAGAAGTTGTGGGATCTATTGAATAATGAGCCTGGTGTTATAATGGAGGAAGGCTTCCCTAATGCGACCGGGCGAGAGCAATCAATAAAAGGGATGAGAACATCACAGTTTTGCCTGCACCCAGCTGGGGATACACCTACTTCATGCCGACTTTTTGATGCCATTCAAAGTCTTTGTATACCTGTTATTGTCAGCGACAATATTGAGCTCCCATTTGAAGGTATGGTGGATTATACAAAATTTTCAGTTTTTGTAGCAGTTGGTGATGCACTTAAACCAAGATGGCTAGTCAATCATCTTCAAAGCTTTTCAAAAGATCAGAAAGACACGTTCCGCCAAAACATGGCTCGAGTACAGCCCATGTTTGTCTATGATAATGGTCATCCAGGTGGTATTGGCCCTATACCTTTGGATGGTGCAGTGAATCATATATGGAAGAAAGTTCACCAAAAACTGCCAGTGATAAAAGAAGCCATAATTCGAGAGAAAAGAAAACCACCTGGCGTGTTGGTTCCACAACGATGTCAGTGTACCTAAGTAGTTCTTTATGTTTCTCTTCTATCAAAGCACAGATATATGTGTTAGTATCTGGTTCAAGTTTGCATCAAAATGGTTTTTTGTTGGACGTGGTATAGGAGAAATTAGTTGCCATTGACTGTGAATAGTGTTACTCGGTATTTCATTTTCATTACATTCTCGTTGCACCTGTATTTTTCTGTTTTTTTATTATTCTCTATGTATTGTAACTGATAAATTTATCAAAATGAAATATTTTTTGACAAGTTTGTTACTGTTTACTATTTATTATCACCAATCTATCTTTCAGAAATACTCTGTTTGAGTGAAGGTTTAGATGCAATTTCTTGAAATTTCAACCAACTTAGTTGTGTACCTTGCGAATTTTACCTTCTCTTTGTACGGTGATTAGAATATTATGGTATGCACAAATGTTTAACGCGGTTGGTTTCTTGTAACAACAAATCCCATCCCCTATAAGACTTTTTCCCATTTCGTAAGGACATTTTGAACTTTTGGTTAGTCTTTATGATTATATGATACAAGTTGTAACAAATCTCTTGTCAGAGGTGAAATTCATGTCTCTGATTCTGCATGGTCTATGCAGAAACAAAAAATGTTTCAATTTCTATAGTACATACGATCTGATTGCAGCAAAAAGGGATAACCAATCCCTCTTCTCTTTGAAGGAAACAATACAAAAAGGATGCTCACTACAAAACCAACCACAAGGGGAAGAGTGTTGGTCACCTTCCTAGGCATTCCTGGATAGTAACATTTCACAACATCATAATGCAAACCTGCAAAAGCAAGAAAAGAGAGCAGAGACAGTAATGCATGGAAAAGATCAGTCCATGTAAGCCTATAATCTGATGGCACACGAGGTTTCTTCCTGCCTCCACAGAAAGTCCACATCCCTCTAAATGTTGCCACCCCATAGTACAACCTGCCGGTGGCCGTTTTGAAGCTATCGGTGAAGGTGAAGAAGACACACGACACTGCTAACATAACTAGAAAGACGCCTGTCAACCAGTGATTCAGAACGCTGCATTCGCCGTCATTGGTTAGGATAGGTGCAAAAATGCTGAAGGCAAGAGTGGTCACTGTTGGTAAGAGAACATTGAGCCTAGCTGTACCACTCAGTATTGCATTGGTAACATAGAAGTAGTGAGATTCATCCATGTCATAATCATCAAGATCATAATAATCATCATCACTCTGTTCAAAGGGAACATTCATATCTTGGTTGGCTGAGTTGTTCATCTCCCTCCACAAAGCAGCTATCAGAATTTCAAAAAATGAGATTTTAGGATGTGTAGATTTTTTAGATAGTCCTTAGGTGCAAGTATGCAATATGTTTCTAGACATTGTTCGTTTGTTTTTGGTTTATTCCTTTGGAATGGAAATTCTTGTAAGGTTGTAGGAATATACTTTTCCTTCTACAGAAACAACTTCCGATTGGCCTTTGCTTTCAACTTGGGCAATTTTAATGCTTTCATATGTTTAGGAAGGAATTTTCAACATGAGCAATTAAGCATCAAGAAATGCTGCTTGTGCATGACAGTGGTTTTATGTACAGTTGTGTGTCATTTTAGATAAATTGTGTGAAGAGCATTTTCCTTGTTATTTTGTTCAGATGTTTTATATTAAAAAATAATTTAACATTTTAAAATGTATTAGTTATTAGTTATATATTTCAAAAATCCATTACTTTCTTTTGTTTTTAGTAACCCCAAAACTATGTAATTGGGTGTGGGGGCATCAATGACCAGATTTAATTTTGCAACGATGAAAATCAATCCAATTGAGTTCAAATTTTACTGGTGCGTGAGTTCAAGTATTTGAGTCATGAGGTTTTTCGAACTTTGGTGAATTATTTAGACCTAATTTACCTAAACAAAAAATTGAAGAGACCAGTGAAAAATGGAATACTCAAATCTCTAACTTTAAAGAATCAATGTAAAGTTAAATGAAAACACTAAACAAAAATTTACAGTGGATAAGATTTGATAGAGTATAAAAATGAATAGACAATACTATGTTTTGATTTGGCATGTATCATTATTGTTAATGTTATTGCATTACCTCGGGCTAACTGGTTTTTTTAAATTGAATTCGAAATTCATTTATCACATTCATCTAATAAAATTTTTTAATCCATTTCATCAACCCCTTGAATAGGGTGATGTTTTTTTTCTTTCTAACAAACAATGTTAGTAATTATTATTGTTAATATTTTGTTGAAGATAGAGATCGAACTCTCTACCTCCTTATCACTTTACACCCTAACTCTCTTACCTCATTCATCAAGTTAGCCTTATATAGTGTGATGAAACTTGAACAAAATGCTTTTTATATATAAATATTAATAAATTAGTGGTTACGTTAATTTCAAAAATTTAAAAACTCCTTTGGTATCCATCATCTCGCCGACCATTCAACCAAGTTAAATATTGGTCGATGCTTGACAAATCCCTTAATTTATTAATAATATAATAAAAAAATCAAATCAAAGCTATAGTCTCCTCTATATGGCTATCTCTAGTTCTCCATCTAAATTTGTGACCGGAAGAGTTAATTTCAACCACAATAAAATTCACTATACAAGGCTACATGTTGATAGTCATGGTTGAACTCAAGAAAGAGAGAAATGATAAAAAAAAATAAAATATAAAACTTAAAATGATAATGTGAAGAATTATGAAAAACATAGTGTAGAATACACTTTTATATAACGCCCATAAAATAACTTAAGTAACTATCTTCTCTCTAATTATAACTAATTTCCAACTACTTTAAATCATATATAGTACCAATTTTTCTCAAAAATAGATAACTAGAGATGCATCAAGTATAAGAATGAATGAATCTTAATCACTAGATCTTACTATAAATGAGGAAAATCAAAACATAAAATCATTCACTAAGCAAAACATGAAATCAAAACATTGAAATCATGTGACTCAACAAGTGAAACAAGATTCCTGTAAATATAGTCCTCTCATTTGATACATCCTCAAATGATTAGTCTCTTCTTCCTCTCACTTGATCTAATCAAGCATTTTTCCATCAAAATTCCAACACTTGAGACCTTTTTACAATAAAAGGGCATGAAAAGGGGAATATAAATCCAAAAGGAAAGGGGATTGAAATGCTATCAACTGTACTTTTCATTGACTCAAAACTCAAAATAAACCTTTACATTGTTCCCCTTGACTTTACAAAAAAATTGCTCAACTCATGTTGGACAGGATGAACCTATAAATGAAAACATCCCTTGAAATTCTCTAAAATTGTAGAATAGCAGGGCTAGGTTTTTAACCAATATCGCTGTCTATATACAGTCCTAACAGTCGCATAATCGCATAAATTCAATTTGTATAATTCTTTTGAGAAGTAAATTAAAAAGTTTAGGCAGAGAAACTATTTGGGACCCTAGTAGTAATGCTAGGGTTTTTGTTGGGAAGCGTCATCTTCTCCTGAGCAACAAACTTTGCAAGCAATAGGGGATCTCTGAGAACACCAATGATCTGGAACACTTAGAAAATATGTAGACATAAACTTCCTGAACCTTTTCTTGTATTCTTTTGGAGAAATTACAGTTGGCAATAGATTCTTGGGGACAACAAGTGAAGACTTCATCCATGTCTCTAGATGCTTGTCCCATGTATACTGCCTAAGATAATCAATGATTCCGCAAACAAGTTCGCGCTTCTGAGAATCAACTCCAACAAGTAAAGAATAATCCATCACATTGATTGACTGCATATTGGAGCAAACAATGAATGAGCTATTAGAGAGCAAGGGAAAAAAAAGTCCAAAACAAGAACATATTTGAGGAAAAAATATGAACACAACAAGGGAAAAGGTATGCAAAATAAATACTGACTATTAAGAATCTAGGAACCAAACCCCAGTCATGGACTTGGGCCCTGTTTGGAAATACAGTTTAATTAAGCGCTGATCATATAAGTGCTTATATATAAGTTATTTCTATAACAAGAAAAAATAAAGTCAAACTGTAATTATATAATTTTAAGCAGTTTTCATAAGCTATCTTAGAGAACTTATGTACATGACATATGTTGTTTCCATAAGTTCTTCCTAACAGTTTGACAAATACTTATGTCAATAGATAAGTTCAAATAAATCAATCCAAACAGACCCTTAGCAGAAGTATTAGTAGGGAAAATATGAAAGGAAATCAGAGAAATATAGATCAGGTTCAAATAAATTGCCAGTTTTCAGTTCCATCCTACCAAGTAAACCCATCAAGTATCAATAAAGAACTTGGTTTGGCAGTGCAAGCTCTCTGGTAAGGAAAAACTAATTAAATAGCAAATTTCAATGAGAAAAGTTAGGCTAAAAAGCAGAATGCTTTTAACACAGACTTACATTGAGAAAAGATGTGTCATTCCAAACAGCCCTCTGAAGAACTCGCTTTGCTTTATGACTGACATATAATGGGGAAGAGTTCATGTCATTCACAAAGTTCTGATCCAAAAGAACATCTCCAGCACCAACAGCAGCTGAATTATAACGGTCAAAAAGAGCACCTTTAAGATCATACTGGCGCACAATATGTCGGTTGTATGCAAGATTTTCCATCACCGCGAGGTCATGTTTAACCTCTTTTCCACTTTTAACATGTCTTTTCGTAACCTGTACAAAGATTGAAATGCTCAAAAATGAGAAAAGTTTGGCAAATGACAGAGAAAAGAAATGTATAGAGCAGTACACCAACCTGATATATCCCCAAGACTTTTGCAAGACATGTTTGGCTCCCCGACTCAAATGACTCTCTCATGTGTTTGAAATACAGCGAAGAGAACCCCAAAAATGCTTCAAGTTCTGTCTTCTTGATTTCCTTTATGATAAACCTGTCATCAACAGTTTTTGCAAAAAAAGACTTGCTTTTTCCACCTTTGGCATCCCAATTCATACATCGGCTTAAAGAAGCGATATAATCAATCTCAGATGGGCAACACGAATTTCTAAGTGCACGGAACTGCTTAAAATAGTGACAAATAACTGAATATTTTTCCCTTCCAAGTGATTTTGCATAACCAAAATGAATTTCTATGCTATGGTTTTCTGTAGCACGAGATGTTTGTGATGCTTCTGAAGAAGAGCTTCCATTAGAGTGCACAGAATCTGAATCTGGAAAGCCATGCAAATAATCTGTAGATTTTGAAGTTATTCCACTTTCTCTCACATCACCTTCATCTACTTCTGTGACCTCAGATGAATCTTTCAACAAGGCCAACGCACAAGCAATTATGCTGGAGGGTTCACCCTCAAAGTCAGACACAATATGATTGTCTGTCTTGAGAGGAATGTGCAACCTTGGACCTTCCTCAGTAATTAATTGATTCCCTGTCGGCACATGTTCAGCAATAGAGCTGAAAAAATATTCAAACTTCGGAAAGAAACTTTTCTGAAATTCCCTTATGCCTATCTGTCGAATATCAGCAAATGGCTTCCAGAACCATTCACTAGGTAAGTTGGAAACCGGTGAGTGCAGTGAATTACTCTTGTTTAATACCTTAACATCAGTGATTGGACGAATAGGTTGAATATCTGTAGCAACTGTTAATTTTTCATGTACTTGAAGATGACCATTTGCAGAAGGAAACTGAGTTAAAACATCTGCACTTGATTCCATCTTTTGATCAGAAGATCTATTCGATCCCGAACCATCAACAGTCTGTATTTTCACATTCTGTGAGACATCAAAAGTGTCTGATGGATCATCCTGTTCATTGCACTCTAGAGGAGATCCACTGATAGGAATTTCCTTTACTTCTACAGATGTTTCCGACATAATTTTTTCATCTGCATCCCCATTCACATAGCCATTTTCCATAAAACTACCAGTAGATGCAGTTTCTCTACCAGCAGTACCTTTCCCCTTTGAAACACTATACTCTTGCACAGGTTTCTCCGGTGAGCGTAATACGTTCAAGCGTTGATCCCACACAGCGGATTCGATCAGAAGATCCCACATCAATCGGTTTAGACTGAGTAGTTTAAAGGCAGACCGGCTTGGATCATCTTTCTTAGCAATAACAGTCTTGATGTTAACCTGTTAACATAAAACAAGATAGATGAAGACAATATAGATTATAATATTCATAATTTCATACTAATTGCAATATGAAAATATTGAGGTTATAGCTAGGAAAGAGATATTTAGGGCTTGTAAATTTGAGAAGAATCAAGTTTGGAGTGAAAGTTGATTTGCACGAAATGTCAAAATCTTGTACTAACAGAAACCTAACCTCAAACTCTTCTTGCTCTTGCTTTAACATCTTCTCAACCTCAGAGAACTCTCTTTTTGATCCTCGATTAGAGGTTGATCCATCAAATTGTATTGTCTTCAAACATTTTGCAATTTCGGTGAATAGTGATATGCCTTTCATGTGCACCTTAAAACATAGAAAAGAAAAAGGAGATTTTAATGCATGAGAATCACGACAATAATAATGCTCAACTCATATATAACATATTTCAGCCTTTACAGATCAAGAAATATCTACATGAAAATTTTGGAATAGAGAACATACATTCTCGGCCTCTTTCAAAAGCCACTCTTGTTTTATTGCACCATTGAACTCTAGCTTTTGAGGAGGCATAGACACGGTATAAGTGGTGACAGAAGAATATCTGAACACTGCAACCATGCGACCTAATCTGCATGATAAGAAAAAATATAATAAGACGTAATGTTATCAATTGAAACGTGAACATGCTAACAAACAATTCGTCAGTAACAAAAATTTAAAAACATTTCTCTAAATGTCAAATATTAAAATGAACGTGTCAAACGACACAAGCATGAAATAACTGCATAGCAGATTTTACTATAAAAAGTTGCATATAGATGATATAATACCCAAAGAAGTAGAGAAAATCCCTATCAAGGGAATGACCACAACTCAATTTTCTGATAGATGAGTAGTGAGAAAGGCTAAGCTCCAAATATTTTCCAAACGATAGACTACGGGCAGTGGTGGATATCAACACTCTATTTGTAGAACAAGACTTGCATTTTCCACAGCGGCTCCACATCCAAATTTTCCGTTCAGCCTCCCCAGCCAAAATAATTCCTGGTGGCAATCGTTTCACTTGTATAGTAAGCTGTTTATTGTGATGAGCATAATAATAAAGGTGAGCTTCCGGCAATTCTTGACAGGTGTCACAAGTTCTTGTCTGTATACATAGCAGCAACAATCCGTTAGAACATATTAAATCTCATTTTGCAAAGAAAATACAAACAAAAAAAATAATTTGTATCAAATTATATATTGCACTTCTAGTAGTACATTAATGAAATGAACTTATTTAGAAATGTGCACTATATCATGTGAATATGATTACCATAGTCAAGTAGAATAAGCAAAGAATTAAGGAAGGAAAAAGAAGGAAGCACAAACCTGATTGAGAAGGTTATCCTGCAGAAACTTTCCAAGTGGGATGTCGAAATTCTTGTAGAACATAATATGGGAAAAATGACTTTGTTGGCATACAGTTCCTCTTAAGGCGTTACGGCTAGACATCAAGACCAAAATACTCTGAGAATCCAACACTGCATTGATATCATCTTTACTTTGGAGTTCTTTTCTATCATTATCGACTTTACTTATATCACCATTAGAATCCAAGTACACAGGTGCAGACAGGGTTTGTCCCTCGTTAAGCAACTTTACTTCATCGGAATTATTTTTATCTTCAATCGTAGTATTTTCATCTGCCTCCGGAGAGTCTATAATAGAAACAGAATTGTTGACCTGAACATTAAGTTTCCTTCCATTGAAGCCAAAGTATGTTGATAGAGACTGATAAGGAGCAGACGATGCAAAGGGGAAACTGTCCCCCATAACCTTTTTCAGAGAAGATGAAATTGCTGAGAATCCAGAAAAGACAGCTGGATTATATGGTTCATAAGAAAATGGGGAAAACTCTTCGGTTTCTACGGTTAAATCATTGGTACTTTTTTCATGAAGTCCATTGAATATGGGAATATCGGTACTAACTATTCCATTTTCATCAGAATGCTCAACAGACTGAACACTTGAATAAATAGACGCTGAATCGCAGGATTCTTTATTGATTGGCAAAATATCTGCCACATTAACTGGAGGAATGGTAGCGAACATCGCTTTCTGATCAACAAGAAAGGAGGTTTCGAGGATTAAGTTATATGCCATGATAACTGCACACCGCATGACACATTTGATCCTCTTCAGTTCATCGCTGTCTGTTCCTTTCAGCAAAATCTGCAATTGCAGGAAGTGAAGAGGTTAATAGCATCCAAAACTCAAGACAAATAATCATTCTCTGAAAGAAAGACGAGAAACTAACTTCATATTCGTAGGATGAAAGATAATGGTGACAAAAATAAATAATACTTGACATCACCAACAGAAGCACAGGGTAGAGAAAAAATGTCCTGAAGTTATAGTTGTTGAAAATTTCCATGTACCAAAGTCGAAGACAGTACTTCTCTCAGTCCTCGAAAATTAACAATAAAGGGATACATTGAAGCATCTATTCATTGGAAAATGAGAGCATCTCAAACATGCTACATAGTATACAACAACCATATTCGGTTTATTTGCTTTGAAAGTAAAACTAAAAGCAGTATATATGTAAAACAATGAAAGTTCATAATTTTAATAACATGTACACATGTAAGTTTCATAATGTATTAATATCTACATATGATAAAGCCATTGGACACCTAAGCCAAAAAGACCGAGTATTTTTCAAGTATACATAAATGTACGCCAATAAAAACGATACAAATTTGCAGTGTCACAGAAGATGAAGAATCCATCTCATTAGTTTGCACGATTGAGTAAGGATTAATAAGAAAACAGAGGTTCCAAGCTAAAAGTAAAGGCATACCGTACAGCCGAGACGTGTAGGACATCCCTCGATAAACATCAAGGTCTTGGTGGGCCTCTTTCCTCCTTCACCAGTACCATCATGTTCCTCCACAAATTTCTCAAAATAAATAGAGTCACACTGTCGTAGTTTTTGGCCGTTCAAATCATCGCATGAAAGAATTGGTGAACCAGTGCAACGTGCAACTCTTTCCAGTCGATGAAGTTTCATATCGAGTACTAGTGTCATCCCCTCGACCAGAATCGCCTCTTGTATATCACGAGAAACGGTTTTCTCTGCTAATATAACATTTGGATGACATAATTTTATAAAATCCATTTTAGATTTCAGATAGTCTTTCTCCTGTTAGAAAGCAAATAATCAGCAAGAGAATATCATGTCAATAATAACGTTTCCAATCTAAATAAAATTACCTGGTCCATGGAGTTAAACGAGGACAGCGCATTCATAGAATGGCCCAGCATGCCCTTAATCAGTAGCAACCTTGGATTTTTGTACTTAGTTGGCATATGCTTGTGAGCAGCGTGCTTTTTGAAGACCAAACCTTTGAATAGTTGACTGATACAAAATATTTTCTTTAAGATTGGCTGACGTGAGACAAATTGCATTCTAAAATATTTATATACTCAGTTTCCATTGAAATGTTTATGCAGTGTTATCAGTAGTGGATTGCTGAAAACAGTGGAACACCAAAAATCCGCTATGTGAAATAGCAAATAGCATTGCGAGCAAATAGCAGAAGCCGCATAGCAGTTGAAATGAGTCAATTATATATAATTAATGCATGCTGCAAACAAATAAAAAAGGATTGGAGGCAAAGCATCGCTTACATATTGAAAGATTATTACAATTATGGTGAATATAAGAGTAATACTAATTGACTCTTCAGTTTTTCTATTTTAAAAATAGGTATGTTTGGCACACGTGCAAACTTTTTAGTTTTATTATTTTTAAAACCCTAAAATTCTCCTTTTTTCGCTATTATCGCTACATCTGCTACCAGAAATTGAAATAGTGACCACTATTTCCCTAATAACGGAACTAGGATAGCGTCATGGTTTTTTATAGAAGATTCATCAAAATTCACTATTATGTAGCACTATAGCGACACTATTTGATAACATTATGTTTATGGAAAAAGAAAGATTCCCGTGAGTTCACAGAAGTGTGTTGAGAATACCATGTAAAACATGTTATGCTTTTTGCTAAAGGAAACACCAAACAAAAAAGATAAGCTGTGACTTTATGTGGTTAAGTAAGGAAAACTTTCTTAAATAGGTAGGAGAATAAAACACCTTGATAATCACATAATACAATATGACGATTTATGGAAATCACTAACACATTACTATAAAATAAAATATTATGTAATTTAAACAAAAATTAACATGTGTTTACTAGTTTGTATAAACACATACCAGAAAGAAGATTCTTATTGAAGAAGGAACTATTTTTACCTTTGGCTGCGAGTACCAGCTGCAATGCATTTCACTTTAACAAATCCATCAGGATTCATCGCATTACCTCCGATAGCATCAGGCTTCAAAAACGCCGCAGCTTCCCAAGATAAATATGTAACTATGTCAACCCAACTCTTATCCCCTTCATCAGAAGAGGAAACTCCCACAGATTTAAGAAGCTGACCTACAAGAGCCTTAAATTTCCCATTCAATACTTTTTCCAATTCTCTTTGTCTTTCCTCTCTAAACCTATAGCCTCCACCTAATTCATCCTTAGAACTACTCATAGCGGTTGGCTCGCCCCAGTTCGCAATCCCAATGTCCTGATCTTCATCATCGTCGTTACATGCCACACAATCGTCCATATCATCCTGCGGGTTTTCTGGCTCGGGTGGTTCCCATGTTTGGATATCCAAATCATTGCGAAAAGAATATTCATTTTCTTCGGCAGAGGATAGGGTTGGGTCCTCAGAATCCTCAGCCTTAGCTTCTTGAAAGCTATCTCCATCTGCAATCTCTATGTCTCTCACAGTATAGCCCTTGATATCATCACTTCTTTCTTGGGTGTCGTTTTTCGCCACAGTCGGTGATTTTGCATTCAACTTAGAATCAAGATCTACCATAAAACCTTCAACTATACTGTCTTCTCGGCTATTCCTAGTAAAATAAACAAAATAAGCATTTGAGCATGGCTAACTTAAACATTATATTCACACTTCTGTTGGACAAAATTACCTGTCAGATGAAGATGAGTTAACGTCAACTGAAAACTCGCCTGAAAGATCAGATATTACAGAGACATTGGGTTACATAACAAATAATTTGTAATATAAAACTAACATCATCAGCATGATAAAAATGAAAGAGAGAGGGCAAGTAGTTTACTGCAAGTGGACACACAGCTGTCAGTACTTGACAGCGATGCAGTTGGACTGATATATGGTGTCGCATACAGACTTGTTGTACTATTCGATTTCACATTTTCTTGCTCTAGCTTCTCTCTGCAAGCTTTACAAGGTTTTAAGGAGACTTTTCCGTTCAGCTTTAAACTACTCTCAATTCCCTGTTTCTTATTTTCAGCATTTGATTCCGTCAAGCTTGCACCGCAATAATGGCACATACTACACATCCAATCCAACGCTGATCCAGAAACTCTATTCGAAAGATGCCTGATATTGATTGCTTATTCTGGTACAAGAAAAAATATATCGATACTGAATGAGTTATAAAATTCTTTTTCTTTTTATAGAACTAATCTATAATAACTTTCTTTGTCTACGTGATAATATTCCTATTCCATCATACAGACAAACTACACAGAGAGAGAGAGAGAGAGAGAGAGAGAGTTTAATTTCAGTGTTCTTTCCTTTCTGACTAAAGTAATATTCGTCAAACATTACATATTAAAATCAAAATGTTTGCATGAATAAAAATAACTGTTGTGCGCATATAAAGTATGAAATACAGAGAAGGAAACACATCATCTACCTGAATAACAGCCAAAAATCACAATAGCATACAATGTCGAGCATATATTCCCTTCATAAATATAATAAAATAATTAATCAATTGCTTTAAGAACCAAACTGTTTGATGTAGTACGAAATGTTTATAGAAATCATTTTTTTAAACACAAAAATTAGTCGTTAGTATGTTATATTTGTAGTCGAGGTTTGAACCCTAGACTTCTTTCTCAAACTCCTTCGTGAATCTCGGCTCAACCACTTGAGCTACACTTTAGTGACAAATTACAGACATCATTAACTATGGTAAATACTTAATTTTGTAGAAAACATTTACGCCGATGGATGAGGGGCTCTTGGCATAATAAGAAGGTCTTGCTTTTGCCAAACTATCGGAAAAATAAAATTAAGAAATGCACCTTACATAGGAAAAGTTTCTCCTTTTTCTATCTATTGAAGTAATAAACATGTGAAAAACACAGAACTAGTTAGCAGTTAGTTGAATCGGCCAAAATTCGAGGAAAAGATAACTTGGTTTCCATCAAAGGATTAAGAAGATAACAAAATTATGAATTACTGTGACATGTGGCCATATTAACTAGTACTAAACAAAACCCAACAACAGAAACACAAGATCATTAAAAGAATCAGCCCAAAAAGTACAAACAACTGAGTAGACCTAAATTCATTAACCACTATGAAATTAAAACACAAGACAGTATACAACTCAGCCATGTGCAACAATTGCAGATTAGAAATTAGTTCAATTTTTTTTTTTTTGCTACATGAAAATAAGTGATGTTTTTTTACAATGAAAATAGTGATTTTAGATGCACATTTTCTAATGCCAACAAAGCAACAGCAATTAAATAAATAAAACCCAAAATCAAACAACATAGGATTGAGAATCCAAAAATTTGAATTTGAATTGGAACCTTTAAAATAGCAAACTCTCCCAACAACTAGATATAGCTTCAATCCAAACAGTGAACAAATGGATCAGAACTGAAAGCATAAAATCACAATAATAATTAAAAATGGAACCCATACAATACAAGACTGATCCACAAAAATCAGACGAACCCTTCAATCAAATCTTCAATTTCAAACATAAACCACCAATTTCCTGCCATGTCATAAAAAAATTATCACAAAAATGCCATTTTCATCTCCATGGAAAGCTTAAATTAAGAACAAGTAATTTGAAATTCAAATAATAAAAAATAAAAGAAAAACTAAAAATAAAATACAAACCTTAACGTCAAAGCAAAACCAAGAACAATAGATGGATGTGACCTCCAAATGAATCTCAAGGTACCAAGAATAAAAGGGTTATCATCTTAACCCAAAAAAATCTAGTATTAATTTCAGAAAGAAAAAAAAAGCAAAGAATTTTGTATGAAAGAAATAGTGGAAGAAAACAATTAAGCAATAGAAAGAGGCAAAGTTTGAAGAAAGAAAAGAGGGAAAGCAATAGAAAGGAGAGAAATGAAGAATGGAAGAATTGTTGAAGCTTCAAATGAAATGAAAAATAATAATAAGTAGAAAGAAGAACTGTTACAGAAGAATATAACAAAAACACAAACAAGCAAGAAAATATATTTACCTGCGTGGACCCCACCACCCTCTATTTGCCTCCTAAAATATCAAAAAATGTTTTAAGGAAAATCTTAAAATCATTTTTTTCCGTTTCATTTTTATTTTCAATTTTTAGAAAAAAAATCATTTTTATTTATACGTGATTTTCAAACAAAAATGTTATTTTAATTATTTTTTTTGTCAATCTCTAAAGAAAAACTACTTTTTCAAAATTTAATTTTATTAAAAATATTATTTATTACAAAAAAAATAATTACGAAAAAATCACAAATATCAAATTATTAATTAATAAAAAGTCATGACTGATCCTCTAAAAATAGAATAGTTAATATATTAATAAAATTTACCACGTAACTTGTGCTGAGTTCGTGAATTAGTTTTTTGTGACTCACAATAGTTTTTATTATTTTATTTTGTATACATGTTAAACATTAAAGAAGTTGTAGAAAATAAACAAATAAATAGACCGATAAAATTTTATAATAATTCAAAGTTTGTTTGCTAATCAAAGTCAATTTTTGATTTGTATACAATAATTTTAATATATATATATATATATATAAATAGTAAAAAAGTTTAATAATTAGCAGTATTGATAATTATCATGAAAATAAAAAAAGTTAAATGTTACAAGTCATCATGAATTTATGATAATTATTTTTTTCTTAAAGAAAAACAATTAATATTATTAGAATTATTTGAATAGAAATTAAAATGCTTCTTAAATTAAATTTTGTTTTTAATAGTTTTCACTTATTTTTATTTATTCTAAAAATATATGAACATTGCATCGGTTTATTCATAAAAAATAAAAAATATAGCTATTTGGTTTTGTCAAAATAAAAATACTAATAACTTAGTTATTACTTTTAGGAAGGTGGCATGTTACGTTACATGTATCGTATGCAGACAGCTATATTATATGCTAGATTTTGGGGTAATCTCTGTCCAAATAAGTGCTTTTTCGCATGTCGTCAATGTGAAAGCTAGTATTTTTCCATATATCTTTAAAGTGTTTTTGCTATTAGGTCCCTAAAGTTAACATATTTTATACTTGAAGACTCTCGTACTTTCGGTCTATTCCGTGCACCCTAAAATCTCACAAAAGAAATTGAAAGAATAAATTTTTTTTTGTTTTTTTACTCAAGAATAAAGTTTATAAAGTTAATTATACATTAATTATTATGAAGAAAAAGTCTCCAAATTTTTTAATTTGTTTGATACTTGGTATTTTTTAACTGATATTTTTTGTTCGTAGTTACTATTATACTATAGAATTACTATCATACTTGTAGTTTATTTTTGTATTATATTTTAATTAAACTTTTGAAAGATTGAAAAAATTCAAAAATGTTTGTTTTATTTATTTTTTCATTAAAAAGTCTTGAAAATGTTACGATATGTATGAAATAAAATTAAAAATGTTTATATTAAATAGTCGAAGTATATAAATTTAAATATTAAAAAAATCATATATTCTCTAACGTGATTGAGTTAAATAATAAATAATATGTTTTAAAGTGAATCACAATATAACTGAGTTAAATAATGAATAATATGTTTTAAAGTGAATCACAATAAAACTGTGATTAGGACAATTATTTTTCTTGTGACATTTCACTTGAATAATACTTAATTCAAGCAATGGGACTCGTGTTATGCACGATTATAAATTTGATTTATACAATTAATTATAAAAATAAAATAAAAATGTTATTAAATATAAGAACATATAAATAAATTATTATTGAATAAAAGATTTAGAATAAAATCAAAACAAATTTAAATTGAAATGCAGTCAAAAATCTTGAAGAAAAAATTCTTTAAAAATTATATCAGTATGAAATATATACGTTCATTTTAATATTCTTTCACAAAAAATGTCAAATATTATTTTAAATTATAATATACTTTTCATAACATTTATATGTAGTTATGTAAACTGTTCATCTTTATATGCTATATTTTTAAGTGTACTTATATTTATAATACTTTTATAATTTTATATTGATGGACTTTCATGTAAATTTATAAACTTATATAATTTAAGTACTTATTTAGAAATCCTGATACAATTTTATAAAAATATATTTCTTTTTCAACTTGCATATTAATGAGCTTTTTATTTTGTTATATCTCTATGAGATAGAAATGTTTACCCATATTAATATTCATCAATAATTAAAATGTAATTTAATTTTTATCAAATTATACTCTAATAAAGTAAAAAAGTAGTATTTAATATTATATATTACATTAAATTCCGGTAACATATCAATAAAACTCTTTTATCATATATTTAGAATATTGAATCAAAAATTAAATGCTTAAATGTTAAAGCAAATTTTAAGGGTTTTGTTTGTTCTAAAAGAGACATTGAAGAAAATAAAAGAGTTTTTGAAGGAGTGATACAAGAGTCACTCAAAATATCTAGTAAATATTTATGAGATCAAGAAATATATTAACAATTTGGATATCAAATGTGAAATTAATAACTTAAACAAACATACAATCAATAAAAAATGTGAGATGAATGCACTCTTATTATCTATATTTAAAATAAATTATCGCATTTTATGGCAAAACTCTAAATTAATTTGGTTAAAAGAGGTGAATAAAAATTCAATTTTCCATTAAAATATTTGCAACTAAAAGAAGATCCAACAAGATTGTGTGCCCTAACGATGGTGGAAGATATTTTAAGGGTGTGAATGGGGTGGTTAAAAATTTATAATCAATTAAAATTCCTTTCTCAGTCAATTCATCGAGAAATACCTTTTTTTAAGGTAAATTTTATATTTAATTAATAGCACTAATTGTAATAAAGAGTTTTGAGGAGTTAATTTGAATGTTTTAATTGAATGCAATTAGAAGTAAAACTGATAGTTTGAAATTGTGATAGCTATAAGAGTTATAAGAGTTGTTGCTCAAATGATGTCACGTATAAGTTTTAAAGGACTTTTGGATTGATATGGAGGATGATTTCATGATCTTCATTTGGCAAAGTACTACAGAATAGTTTAAAGACTATGTTACATATTATTATAAAAATATGTCCTACATTAAATACTATACAAATAAATTATATATATTATTTTCTATAAAAAATATTAGATTTTATTCGAATTGATACATAAAGGAAGCTTTCATATCAATTGGAGATTTTTATATAAAAAAAAAAAAAGCTAAATCATTTTTTTATTTTGATTATTATTTATTTATTTGAATGAAAAATGAAATTTAAAAAGATAAATGGAATGGGATTTTGAATAACTACGAGGGTGCCATTTGAAAATTGTCTTAATTAGATTTACATCGTTACTTTAGTATATTAGACTTCCTCTTCAGTATTATAGAGACCAAAAAGAAATAAATTATTCAAAAATACATCACACAATCCTTAAAAAAATGCATCACGTATACACATAACTGTATGTAATATAGGCTGGGTAATTTTCAATCCAATAATGATGGATTTTTTTAAGAGAAACAAAAATATAAAAATAGAGAATAAGTGATGTATGAAAAATAAATAAATAAGCCACGTGTGCCATGGACAGTTAAAACTACAACAAAACCTAAGCAGCAAAACACGACCAAAAAAATCTAAATTAATAGCCGAAAAACCAACAATAACGACGTTTATAAACAATTAATATATAACTTCAAAAATATTTTTTGAATAGTAGAAGTTGCTACTACTATTTTGAAAGTAACATGACTGAGGTGGTGAAAAAAAAAAGTTTGAACTAATTTATTAAAAAATAATAAATTTAAATAATTATAGATTTTTTTCTACTTTTATACCTTTAATTTTTTTAACAAAAATAAAATTTATGTAATGCATATTTTTGCTTATAGGAATTTGACGATCCTTTTTAAGAATTTTTAATTTTATTTTGTTGAAAATGATAATAATTAGAATTAGTTAGTGTGAATTGAAAAATTAAATAAGTCTCATATATGAGGGATGAACTCATATTTTTCAAACTCAAAAATAACACATTTTCTTGATATTTGACCTCATATTTTTCACAAAAAAATAACTCAGCTAATTTTTTAAAAACAAAAATTAGAAATACAAAAAATAAAAAACAGAGAGAAATAAACAGTAGTAATTTTTCATGCCCCGTACTTAATAATTACTCCCTCGAGTACGAGGAAAAAAAATTAATTTCACCTCTTTTAAAAGAATTTACTTCATTTAATTTTCTCAAAATAATAAATAAAAAATAACAATTGTTTTCCCAAAATTAAACGCGTTCCATAAAAATAAAATATATATTGAGAAATGAAATTTGCATTAATTAAGGGGAATTGCATCATGTAAGTTGGAGGCATTGATTAATTTGTAAAAAAAGAAGATAATTTGATATATGATAGCATTAAATATACTTATAAGTGACATAAGATGGAATATTTGTTTATGAAAAAATTGGGTGATGGGATGATGTTCATGGGCGGAGTTAAATTGTAAAGTGGCTTAATAATAATTGAGACTTTTATAAATTTTATGTTCTGATTGAACTCCTTATAATAATAATTTTTTTATTTTTATTTTAAATATAGTAGTTTGTTAAATAAAATTGTAAATATTTTGATTCGAACCAGACATTTTTTATACATTTAAAAATTAGAATTTCCATCACATCAAAATCAATATATATAAAATTAATTAAAAATATGTAGTATATAATCTATTTTTTGTTGGCTCCCTTAATAAAACTTGTTGAAAGATGATGTTTAATCTAGAATAAAACTCTATAGTTAACTTGAGTTACTCATAGCTGATGAAATAAAAAATACATCATATTGTTTTCTTTGTTCTTTCAGATCTTGTTGTTTACCTAAAAACTTGAAACTTGTCATTTACTTCTTGTGGCACAAATTGATGGTGAAACACTCACCCTCGTTGAAGAAGAAGAAAAATGATGGCGGATGATGATCCCGACGACGAGGAGGTTTGTTAGCAACAGATCTTCTCAATTTATGACCGGAATCAAATATATAGGAAAAAGGAGCTGAAATTAAAAGAATAGAAAAAAAAATAGAGATTATTGAAATAATTATTAAAAATAATGTGACCATCTAAAGTTTAAAGAGATAATCACTTATGTAAAAATTATAATATATTGACCAGATTTTATACTTAACCAAACAAAGAGATAACTTCTTATATTTGTTTTTTTATTTTATAATATATAAAATCTATTATATTTTTATCTTAGTATGCTCTTTCTTTTTCTTCCTCTCTTTTTATCTTACCTATCAAAACCTATTTTAGAATTTATAATTAGGGTTGAAAGTGGGAATTATTTATTGTTCCACGTGTCATTCATGAATTAAAAGAGTAGCTGATATATAGTAGCCGCCAAATTTTTTGTGTTGCTTTATGAAGAAGGATTACAGCATTGCACTCGTGGCATGCCATGTGGCATTAATGGACTAAGATAACCCTTGAATTATTGTGAAGAGTTTGTGAAGATAATGGTTTACATTATGAGATGGAGCAATGTGATTGGGTGTGATTGTTTTTTCTGTATTAAATGGAACTCATTATTGCACCCTATAATTGGTATTTGGTTCCGTATTTGTCACCTAATTTAACATCCCTTTCACTTCAGAAAATAAATAAACACCACAATCACAATCTTCTTATAAATAAAAAATGCAATCCATCCTGACCTAAAAATATATTCCCTCTTATCCTCCAATTACAATCATTTTATAAAATAGAGAAATTAAAATCTAATTTGCTCTTCATTTATCCCAACAAATTCATAATATTTGTTTATCTCACACAAATTAAAATGATAAATTAATAAATTAATAATTTTACTAAATTATTTTTATCAATCATTTGTATATTTTCATTGTCATAAATATAAAATGTAAAATAATAATATATAAATAATAAATATGATTTATTTTATTTTATTTTATTTTAATCATTAGATTTTCAAAAAAAATGATCTATTAATTCAGAGTTTAATTGTGAGGTATAATTAAAATATGATTGAAGATTGTTTCAGACTTTTGGTCAAAATTTGATATCGAGTTCTTCAAAACTATTTACTCTTACTATTTATTAATCATCTAACATGAGTAATTGGTTCATGATATTACTTGAAAGATACAATTGAAAAAAAATAATAAACATAAATTAAAAACTAAATTACTATTTTTTGTGGTATTTTTTTAAATGACAGATATATATTATGTGACAAAGAGTATAAAATGTTAGTATAAAAAAATCTACACATTTTATTTTACAAATATCTAATTATATCGATTAACATTTAATGAACAAGTTTAATTTATGCTCATTGATACTATAATTTATTTTAGGTTAGATTATTCTCTTAGTCCTTTTTTAAAAATGAAAAAAAATTTACTTTGGTTTTTTAATTAATTTTGGTTTATTTTAGTCCCTTAGCTACGATTTTGTTAGTCATTTTCGTTAGTTTTAATTGAAAACGTTAAATTTAATCTACACGACAACTTGCACTCGTGATTAAATTGTTTGAGACACTCCTACAAAAGTCAAAATTAAGATTTTCGTACATTTTTTTACTCCTCTTTTTTTCTTCTTCAAAAAATTATAAAATCAAATGAAGTCATTTTAGTACATTTTTCTACTCCTCTTAAAGATACAAACCAATTCAATATGTTATACCTATAGTTCCGCCTCTCCTAAACATATACAACTTTTCAATCAAATAAATTAGCTTTTTGCAATTGTGTTTGCATTGCAAATTTACAACATAAAATTCTAATATACAATAAAATATTATATTTAATTTATTAATTAAAATTTTAAAAATTTGACACTCCAAAGCATTTGTTCAAGCTCTGCCCCTTCTTTCATCTCTATATATCTTTTAACAGAAATATATATTCTGGATGTGACACTAAAAACATAATGATACCTTTCAAAATTGCAAATATCATATATATGGTCGTACATTTACAAATTAAAGCAAAAAACTAATTGTGTCATATAATAAATGACATAAATAGATGTAAGTGTGACAAAAAAATCAGTGTCATTTGAAGAGAATTTACGAGGGATCAATGCAATTTCTCCAAATAAAAAAATTCTATATATTAAATAACCGGAAATATTAAAATAAAATTATATAAAAATTAAATAAAATTGAAAATATATAAAATATTGCATGTAATACGTTGTTAATTTCTATAAAATTTTAAAAAAATATTTTTAATTCCTTATAATTTTTTATTTGACTTGTAGTCTTCACAGTATTTTCAAACACTAGTTTTTTATTCCCTATTTGGTCATAAAGATTATCGTTTTTATTAGGTTTGGGGCGGCCAGCCCAGGGGTTACCCGCGATTGGTAATGGTATAACCAGAAGAGGAGTAGGGGAGACAAGGTTACGCGCTGGGTAGCGCCAACGCATATGTTTCGGGTAAGTCCTCAACGGAATTACAATCTAACTTTAATTTAGCTTATGTGTACTCTTTGAGTTTTTGAACGAATTTTTTTAGAATATTATAAACATTTTTCTTACAAATTTAGAATTTTTTAATAAAATATGAATTCAATATAAATTTTTAAGTGTTAAAAGATCAAAACAATAAAAAAATAATAGAAGCATATGTAATCATCAGTTCTTGAGAAATTATCATACTCTTAATCATTCTCATGACTGTGCAATTAGTTGAAGCAGTGTTCATTCATCAATAAACTAATAAAAGTGCATACATCCTTATACATGAAATTCGTTACGAAGATTATGATATAGTTACGTCGAATTCTTTTTTTCCTTCTTTGTTTAACTAATATATTTATATAGATATTGAGAGAGTCGGTTCCTTGATTTAAATTTTTAACATAATTTTCTATTAAAAAATACCATAAAGCTAGTAACAGAAAGACATTTAATAATTTAAATAATGATTCCATAAAAAAATTATTAAAAAAATAGTATAATAAAAATCGTTGAACATAAGAAAAACTTCATGGTAACTAAGTAAATAATTAAAAAGTAGTAAAAATATTTTGTAACGTTTCAAATATTTATTCGTTCTTTTTTTTTTCTAATAAAAAAACACTTATCACTTTCAAGATATGTGTTACCATGATATTTAATAAAAAATAATTATATAACATTATTAAACAAATTTTAAAGAGGACTTATACAAT
>JBBPBO010000001.1:7241079-7284954 GCA_037974295.1 Cicer cuneatum | reverse complement strand
GAAATATTAATATGTTTTGATATTATTAAAATTAACTCATTAATAGTTGAATGACATATACTAAAAATTTTAATTTAATCAATTTTAACATATACTATAGTAATACATATATAGACAAATTAAAAAGAATATTAATAAAAAAATTCATAATACTGATATACTTTATTTTTTATTGTATCATATAACTTGTAAAATTTAGAACACACGATTTATCATATTTTATTGAAAATGTAATTTGTATCTATCAAATAGTGTAAAAAGTTTAATAAAATACTTGTTTAATTTTAAGAAATGATTGTATATTTAAATGATGAGGTGATATTTGAGGTTTCTATCAAAATAAAGGCTAAATTAACTCTTTTTTATGTTTTTTTTTTGTCTCTTAATTTTTATTTCAATCCATTTAACTATGGTTATGTAAATGGTCATTTTATCAGTTAGTTAAAATTAAATTGAGTCTATATATCAATTCAAATGTCTCATTAATTTGTGTAAGTCATCCTCCTCATGATCATTACTCTCCTCCTCCTATAAAAACACTAAAACTTTAAAAGAGTAACAACACAAATCCATACTTCTTACATTCAAAAATAAATGAAAAAACAACAAATTTAAACCCACAAAAAATACTTTAACAACTTAAAAGTGTGACGAAAAATAAAATGCACATTTGTTTTAGTTAGTATAAAAAAGATAAGTGTATTTTAAAAACTAAATAAAATATATGTCATTTAAAAATATTTAAAGATATGTAATTTCGCATTTTTATTTTAGAACCCACACTTTTTCTAACATATTTTAAAGGGGATAGTTTTCAAATTGAAAAAAGACGATAAAGACAAAACAACAAAATGGAATCTTTACCCAAATTTGGACTCTTCCTTCGTTCCATGTTGGAAAACGGATTCCTCTTTTGTTATAAAAAAAAAACTGATTTTTTTTCTGCTGACAAAAATTTAAAGTAAGAGATGGATTTCTCAGGGAAAGTCAAAGTCAAAGCTATATATATTTTCAAATTTCATTTTAATAAAAAAATTGTCTCTTTATAATTTTAAAAAGCAATTTTAATTATTTTTTATACTATTATATAATAATTAATTTATTCACAACTTATAAAATATTATTGTAATTTATATTAATAATAGAGAAAAATTTACTAATAATTAAAATAATATCTTTTTAAAACTAGACCAAACAATTGTGTTACATATTGTTGTTTCTTTTTATGCACCATCACCATCACCATATGGAATATGGATAATAATCAGACCACATGACCAGCTTCCTTCCTCTGCCAAACATGACCGACCATTAAACAATTCAAAGAATGAAGCTGCAAATGCCAAACGGCTCCTATACACACTCACAAATAATACCGAATAAATAGTGTATAATTGGGCAGGGGAATCTCTATGAAATCATATTCTAATTTCTGACAACAATTATGATTATTTCCTCAAAAAAAAAAAAATTATGATTAATATGTTATATTATTCTATTATTCTGATACTCATTAAATTTATACTAGCATGAAAAAAATATATATAACAATATTACAGACTACCATATTTTGACGGAATATTTCACACAACAATTGATTTACATTACACGTATCAATATCTGGCTTATTTGAAATTTAATATAGTTGTGCACTTATAATAAACCAATTTTATACGGTCAATCTAAATTTTTATGATGTAGTTATTGTTTTAAACATTAAAAAATAGAATGACATATCAAAATTAATGATTTTGATTGACGGTCACTTAAAATTATTTTGCACACATAATTTATTTTCTCAAACATTTTGTATTATCGACAAATAACAATTATTTATAGGCTTTGATTCCTTTATGTAAATTTGTGTTTTTCTAATTTACGTCTCTTTTTTTTTTCCCTTCAATTTAAACATGTCAGTTCAATTTAGTTTTCAAATATGTTAGTTGCTCTTAAAAAAGTTTACATGGCAAACGGAAGTGTGACGTGACAGTCTTTAACAATAGTTGATGAAATGTCAAATATTTGACAACTAAGTATATTTATGAGGACTAAATAAAAAAATTTCAAACTTGCAAAATCTAAAATTTGAAATGTCTTTTCTTCTTCTCATTCGTGCAACCTAAAATTTCAGCTATTCTTAAATCATTTGTTTCTTCTTCGTTCAATCATGACATCATCTTCGTCTGCAACAAACTCAATTCGTTTTCAACTGTTTGAATGTGGGTGTATCAAAGCAAGGGGTAAGGCTGGACAATCCGTCCGGTCAGATATGGACCCAAACATCCAATTCGGCTCAAACCGCATGTGCTATATGAAAGTCCAATTTCGACCATTTAAAATTTCGGTTTGGCGGGTATCGACGGGCTTTACGAGTTCAGCGGGTGGGTAGAGACGGATTTGACTTTGTTGGGTTATAGTGCATTTTTTGAGTCATCTGATTTTTGCAACCAATCATAGAAAAGCTTCATGAATAAAAAAGAAAAGAAAATGAAGAAGAAACAAAGCCAAATTTAAAAACCTTATAAAACCATCAAATGTAGCACTTCTTCTTTGATGAAGAAAAAGTCGCACTAAACAGGATGCATGCATGCAGCGGGGTGGTAAAATGGAGTTGCATGGCAGTGGTAGTGTTTTACGATTCATCATCGTGTGTCAATAAGAAAGGTTGAGTATGGTCTGTGTGTGTGTGTGTGAGAGAGAGAGAGAGAGAGAGAAAAGATGCAAAAAGAGTGAAAACATAATATAGTGGTAGAGAAATGGGTAGAGTTGGGAATAAAAATATATATCTAGTTTTAGAAAATTAAACGAGTTCTCTATTTTTGTGGTATATGAAGACAAAGTCATCTATGGTATACTAAAAAAGTGAGGTAGGATACTCGTAGTCTAATATTAGGATGATATGTTTTTAGAAGAAAAAAAATACTAAGATGGCGTGCATTTTCAATTAAAGTTGTCTGCTGCACAAATTGATCAGTGAAGAGTCAAATAATAAATAACACTAGTAAGGCTACAATATGAAATCGTTTCGGATCGGACATCAACGGCTCTATTTAATCAATCCACAACCGACCATTTGAATATGTCTTTAAATGAATTTGAAAACTTGCAAGAATTCGCCCGTTTCCTTTTATTGGTGATCAGGTTACTCAGTTTCAGATGGGTAGTGGGTTCCAGTCTCTCCCTAGCAATGGGTATATTCATCTATAACACTGATGAAAACCCTAAACGACGATTTTGGAGATGTGATTATTTTTTCTTTAATCATTTATTTTTATATTTATTCTTTGTAGTTATAGTTTAAATTTACTAAATTTAATGTTTAATTTTTTGTTTTTATTTGTAGAACTACGGAAAATGGAGAAAGGAAAAGAGCAAGGAGTGAGAACCTAAGTTTATGTTGGTATGACTTTAAAAATATTTATGTTTAAAATGAAGCATTTTTAATAATTCGATAGTTATGATGGACTGACATTGAAAATGTATATAAATTAAAATATACAATACTCTATTTGTCATTAAATATAAGCACCGTTTGAAAAAAATAGTCCCTAAATGTTAGTTTTCTTTGGTATTACTAGTTAGTGTTAAGACAAACTCTCAATTTTAAAGTTTTGATGAAAATAAACAAAGGTTAATTAAAAGATTGTTAATTATGATTCTAAGTATATTGTTAATTTAACCTGTGCTTTTGAGTGTGTTAATTCAAAGATAGGTTTCAAAAGAATCAAAGAAAACAGCATCAAAAGAACATTCTTCACATTCTGGAAAACGGAGAATGTTCGCCAGACTGTGACAACATAAAGACCCAACTTTCTCCATCACTTAATTAAAGTTGTTGGCTCTGGAAGTTACATGAATATGATCACTACATGGCAGAGATCACATAGGATCTATTCAACTCAAATGGGACATTCGAATTACAAAAGAAAAAGACTCTCAAATAAGCCTGTCCAGACAGTTCTGGGAATGACTGTCAAGACTGTTAGAACAATCTTGAAGTCAAAGACAGTTTCCAATATGACCACAGAAACGTCCAGATTGATTATCAGCCTCCAAGGATACCTAAAGTACAAAAAGTCCAGAATGATCATCAATCTCCAGTCAGTTTTAAAAGCTTCAGTACAAGCTCTTTACATCAAGCTTTCATGATCGTTTTCAATCTGTTTTGAATGGTTCAAAGCTTCAGTTCAAACTAGCAATATTATCTCTTATCAGAAGCATTAGAGGATCATTAAAAGTTCAAGATAATTTGATTCAAAACGCAAAATACAGCTCAGCCTAGAACAGAAAGTAAAAAGTGCCAAAAGTAGGATTACTTTTTGCCTCTGGTTCAGTCAGACAAAAGCATCAACAACGGCTATATTGGCCTTCATTAAATGCTCTCAAGCCTATAAAAGGAAGGCCACAGCTCAAGGAAAACTCAGAAGTTCAAGTGCTAACAAGTTTCTCCAAATCATTCTCATTCACATACTTGAAGATCTGCAAATCATTTACAGAATTAGTTGTAGTTAAATCTTTCTTACTCTGATATATTCATACTGATTTATCTGTAAAAGAATCGAAACCTCAAACAAGAGTTGAGTCATTTCAGATTCTAAACAATCTCATTATTATTGTAAAACTCAAACTATAAAGAGTTTAATATAGTTTGAGGTAGATTGTAAGAAATCCTATCAAGACAGATAGGTGATTCGATTAATCTGATACCAGGTGGAATCAGATTAAGTTGTGTAAACAAAGATCAAGGTTGATCTAGGCTAGGTGTTGTAAAACCAGAAGGTTCTTGTTTTAAACACTTAGTGGAAAATTTCACGATTGTGGGGACTGGACGTAGCCCAAGTTGGGTGAACCAGGATACATCTGTGTGTGGTATTTCTTATCCTTAATCTCCTTATCAAGTTTGATTGTTTTTAAGATTAAAATACAAAACCGTTTTTCTGTTTTACACACTAATCTGAACGTTCTCCGTTTTCTATTCAAACCAAGAACGTTCTCCATTTTTCTGCTTCCTTAACCAATAACTTTCTTGAGTTTAAAACTGAAGTTTTTCAGGAAATTTTAAAAAGGGAGATTTACAATTCAAACTCTCCTTCCTTGTAAATCAATTTTGCTACTTCAGTTAGATGCATTTAATTTTCAAAAACACCTCTTATTAATACTACTAATTTAGTATGAAGATTTTGTTTTTTTTATCAAATTAAAATAAATAGTCAAAGTTTGACTCATCAATTATTCAAATATAAAGAGTATTTTAAAAACATTGATGCATAAAAGGCTGCATTAAATTTACTACCTAGTTATCATTTTTACTTATTTGAAATTTAACATACATGATTACATACTGTTAATTTATTTCACATAATTCAATCATTATAAAGTACTTCCTAATTTTATATCTTGTATATAACTACAATGTTTTAGAGAATAATTTAATGTATTGTTAGTGTAAAATGATATTTTTATATTAACAAATTGCTATAAATAGTTTGATCTTTGAGTGAAATACTGCGAGAGAAAATTCTCCATTTGTGAAGAGATCATGATTGGAAATGGTGGTTTTTCCAAAAATATTATTAGGAACAGTGACATGATCAATCGAAGACTATCTTCAGTTTTTTAGATGTTTTCGATATGATGGTGATAGATATAAGTGTCAATTTTATAAATTCATTAATTATTGGTTTCAGTTTACATGTTGGAGGAAAAAAAAATTTATAGTTAAAAAGGTTTTAAAAAAAGAAAGCCCTGAAACTAAAAAGCTCCTAATATTTTGTAGGTTTAGTGGATGGACTCCTTTTTAATTTTTTTTCTGAAAAAAAATTTTGACATATTTTTTTTTTGATATTTTTCCAACAAAAATATATTTTTTTTATTTTTTATCAAAATTTTTCGATAAAAAAATTTTGATTTTTTTGATAAAATTTTTTTTATTTTTCTGATAAAAAAATTTTGATTTTTTTGATAAAAAATAATTTAACAACTTTTTTTAATTCAAGAAAAATAATTTTTTGATTTCTCTCACAAAATTTTTCGAAAAAAAAATGATTTAAAATTTTTTTCGAGAAAAAACTGTTTTAGACTGAAGCTCTAAAAAGTTTATTTCAATATAAGACATAATATTAGAGGTTTAATAAAAAAATTTAAAGAGAGACAGGGTTCCGAAAATTCTGCAAGGAGTTGTTTTTGATTGTGTGGCGTCAATAGTTTTGAGAAAATTTCTGTAGCTACTATGTCAAAGCAAATTAGGCATAGTAGAAATGGTAACTTAGTTCATCACAACCTTGTTTACTATTGAGAAAATGAAGATTGAGAAAAAGTAATACAAAAAATATTTTAATAGATTTTTATATTTTTTAGATGTACCCGAAAGGTCAATTATAACATTGCCAAATAAAAAAGATCAATAAGATTGTTTGAATAAAAAAGAACATAAAATTCAAAGCTTAAGAGAGGACTAATATGTTGAGTAAAAAAAAAGAGTACTAATATTTAACAATTAATATTTAGTTTCAAATAATCGTTTAAAAAATATTCTCTATTGTATTAAATATAAGAGAAAATTTAGTCAACAAAAATTGATGTATTTAATTCAAAATATAAATTAAATAAGTTTGTTTTTGTTGGCTTACTTTTTTTATATTTAAGATTGGAAGGAGTGTTGGTCGAGAAAAAAATCCTAATCATAATTTTTTCCCCCAATACTATTATGTAAACAATAGAGGTGAAGATATCCACAAAAGAAGAAAAAAAAAAAACAAAGCAAAACATGATCCTTGACATATATGAAAAAACATATTTCCTAATAAAATTTGCATTTTTTTCTTGTCAATAAATAATTGGGTATACATACTATATGAATCATGTTAATATTGACAAAATCTTCCAAACACAATTGTGGTGTAGTTAAATGTCAAATTACTTATCGTATATGTGCAAGTGGGAAATTTAAAAAACGTAGCAACTTGTTATTTGTTGTATTGGGTTGGGCAACATGGAACTTGCAAATTGCTAATATTTTAAGCGCATAATTTTCCAATTTCAATGCACATTGCCCGCCATTTGTGATGTCAAGCACGTATTTGAACTTTTAATAGCCATGCGACTTTATCTAAGGTTCATTGTCTCTGGTATTGTCACTTTCAATCTGTTTATGGCAATATATAAACTATATAGATTGAATTAGTATGCTAATTGACAAGAAATAGAACAATAAAAACATTAGTATTAGATTAAGAAAAACATTAACAACGTAAAAAAATAGCAAAAGAAAAAAATAAAATACTCGTTCAATATAAGCAAATTTCACTGCTAAATATTCTTTACTTAGATCAATATAAACATTAAGAATTTAACTCTCGTTCACAACTAATTAATTTTACTTCAAAAATATCTCATTAAAATAAAATGAACACAAATTTTAAAAAATGAAATCAAAAAATATTTTCTCAAATTCTATCATTTCAAAATAACATACTCTATATATAAATTATAGATTATAAAATTATATAAGAGAACATGAATATCTTTTTTGTCTTGATTACATAAAGAGAAATAGAAATTAAAGTCTGAAATCAAACATCACTCATCAGCTCAATATTAGTATTCATGGGCTACTCGCGGGTTTATAAACAATGTCTATGAAAACTTCTTTTCTCACCCCTACACGTACATATACTTCAAAAATATACTTCCAAAATAAAAACACTATTTTTACCCTCTAAAAATATATTTCCAAAATAAAACAGTTTTTTTTTTCTAGTCGAGAAGCATGCTTCTAATCAGAGGTGTGATTTAAAAAAAAATAGAAACATGGGACCCCCTAAATAATTCCACTCAAATCCATCGTATTAAGTATGGCGATCCTAGAGGTCTAGAAAGGAACAAAATGACCCTCTAAATAATTCCACTCATATTCACTCATTTGAATTTCATAGAATTTAAAATTCCCTTGAATTTTGAATTCCCTCGTCCAAACACAGTCGTGTGTTTTAGGAAGCTTCATCATTTACTTCCTTGTGATTATGTTAAATTGTAAATATGGATTGTTCACAATGCATGAATCCCATCACCATAAAACACTAAGTTTTTTGAGTTAGTATGAACATCAAAATTAATATTAAAAAGGAAAAGTAACCTTAAAAAATCCAAATTTCTGTTCTAGAATGTCTAGATCCGTCAAATTTCAAAACCTTATGCAACGGTTTATTACTCTACCACAGCTTAACATAAATTAACAATCTGGCTGATGCGTAACCCCCACTGTCCTCAAGGACATATACATGGGCTTGTGCCCGGAAAAAGGGCTTCGCTTAGATGGTCGACAACCTCAATCAAACAAAAGGCTTTGCTTAACAAAATCCTTTAACCTCGAAAACACGTGCTGTGTGATCTAAAGAAGCCGAGACAAGGTAATCGCGATTAGCCGACAAAGAAAGCGATTGGATGCCCTCAGAGTGCCCTCTGAATGTTCTGACACATTCACCAGACCGACAGTCCCATAATCTCACAATTCCATCCATAGATCCAGTTGCCAGATACGATGTGCCGAGCCATGTCATACAAGTCACTCCATACTGACCACAATGGAAAAATTCCTTTCGTCAGACATAATGAAAATTCACAATTCCAAATAAAAGTATAACTGCAGATAGAGTTATTTCAGTTTCTAATGCAAAGGCACGTCACTTGCACAAAGCAAGATTCCAACAAACCTCGTGCTCACAAGTGCTTCGGGCTAAGGAGTGCTCTAAATCCCATATGATCATTTTTTGATCCATACCTCCAATTGCAGCCCAGGAACCACTGTCATAAAGTTTTAAGGAACAAAATTACTGATGGCCCATATTCAATTATGACTACAAAGTCCAAGTTAATAATTATTATTACATTAAAACAAAACAGGCAGTTATTGAAAAGTTGAAATAATACAGATGAATGAATTCCAATGCATGATTGAAAAGATGCCCGTAATTTTCACTTGTACAAACTATTCATATTTAAGGTTTAGGTCACTTTGCAGTCTATTATTCCTTGGAAATGAGATGGAACTATATTTTATATCGAGTTATACCATAAACCAAGTCATTGAGGGTTATATCAAGTAGGTTAAATAATATATCACAATTTACGAGTTATGACACTTGGTTTTGTTTCATATTTATTAAGGCACCCTATTTTATGTTGCTTGTCACTGACAAGACTATTTTTACTTTTGCTAGAAAATTTGGTACACATTTGCTATTGTTATTTATCTCTCCGGTATGTTATTCTATTGTTCTTCAAACAATCATTGAATCAAATAAAACATCCACCATACACATGCCTGAACCGAAAAGTGTACATGGACATGAAAATGTGTACAAATGCACATACACGCAGGTTATGAACAGTTTGCTAATAACATACCTTGGTGCGAACCCAACACACTCAATGGAATCTGAATGAGAAGGCAGGGTACTGACAACCTGTCAACCAGGATACAATGTTTCTTAGAAACCACACAGAAAGCTAAATTTATATACTCAAACACCTTTAAAAATAAATGAAGTTGCAGCAAGCAGAGACAAAGAAACAATTGGCACAGGGATAAGTGATGAAAATTTGGGGCCTTGGTTAGTAGGCTCTTGAAGTCTTGCTCGAGTACTACACAGGCCACGTTATGTAAGAACATTGTTTTTCAACAATTACATTTTTGTGTGATAAAACCAAAAACAGTTGGGACGATTACCTACTCAAGGCGCTCAGTGTTTTTCGGTCAAAGAGCCACCAAGCCATACTTCTGATAAATCACCTAAGAAACTACTCTCATACATTTGAGCATGACATAATATGCCAATTTTGATTTATATTGGTGATAAGCTAGCAGCTGGCTTCCACTTGTTGAATTGAAAACAATGTTGTCAATCATGGATCACAGAAAATAGCAGTTTGTTCAAATTCCGCTATGCAACATTACTATAGCACGGCACTATAGTCGCTATTTGACAACATTTTGTACTAACTTGCTTATCGCATAACAATAGCGCTTTGTTCAAATTCCGCTACACTAGAGCGTTATAGTGCCACTGTAGCAGCTATTCAACAACACTGATTAAAAATCATTTAGACTACTCTGGCTCAGTGAACATAAGAAAGATACCCAATGCTCTTTGATCTGATTCTCTTAAATGTTGAAATTCTTATTCCATTTAGCACTTGAAGTGCAAGATAATTTCATGAGCTGACAATAATCCATAAAAAATTCTATTTGGCATCAATCACTGAAATAAAACCTAAGAAATTTAGCAACTGATGCAAAAGATTTCATGTAACCTATTCAAGATGATTTCATGTAACTCACATTGGAGTAATCATTCCTTTAATAAAAGCTAAGCTATTTGGCATCAATCATTGAAGTAAAAGATTTTATGCTCAAATTTTTGCTTAAAGCAACAATTGTCTCTGACATTTCAGTAAACTTTCAAACTACTTAAACCAATGTCATTCTTAGAATTTAGGTTGAGTCTAACTAACCCTACAAAATTGATTGTAAGGTGAGGGATTCCTCCTAATTATAAACACATTTTCAGGTCATACCTCAATCAATGTGGGACTCTCAACACAACCTCATACCTAGGATTGGATGTATGGAGCATGACCTGAGTCACCCAATAGCAAGTGGCACAGTGGATCTTAAATAGACTCCAATACCATCTTAGGTTTTGGATATGAGTCTAACCCATCCTAAAAAAACTGGCTTGTAAGGCAATGAATTTCTTCCACTTATATACACATTTCCAAGTCATTTTTTCTCTAATGTGAGACTCATAGTCATATGTGCCAAATTTTAGAAACATAACTCAAGACACACAAAAGGATTCTCAAAATAGTGAGACATCATACCCAAAGACAATACACAAAACGAGACTAGTTGATTATAAAAAAATAGCTTATCAAATGAAATGAAAATACATACTCTTCCTGTGGTGATATTCACAATATGAACAGATCCATCCTTGGAACCAGTAAGAGCAAGAGTTGAAGTAGAGTTTATTGCTAGACATGTTAATCCCTCAGTATGGTATGGATGACCTAGAATGTAAAGTTGAGCAGGTTAACAAGAAAAGACAAATATGCAGATGAAAATAGAAGAACTTGACATGAACTCTTTGTGAAGCTATTGTGAGTGTGAGAATAGTTCTCAAGTATTACTTTGTGAACGTTGACCCTGTTTCATAATGAGAAAATAGATAACAAATACAGAACTGAAGTAAAACACTTGGAAGATAGTTCGCTCATTTTATCTCAAGCTAAATACAGTAGGGATCAGCTACAAAAGGCTCATATGATAGAGGCCTAAGGAACTCCACTGCAATGGTTAGGAGGCTATAAACTTTCAAAGTATGGGTAGAATATGTAGCTTATTCTAAATTTCTATTTTGCATAGATCTATTGTTGGGGCCCTGCAATTTGCTACTATCACAAGGATAAAGAACAGTTTTGCTATACTAGGCTTATCAAATTATACCCCCAGTCTCTAGAGGATCATTAGAAGGCTGTCAAAAGAATTCTAAGATGTATTAAGGAATCCATGCACCCTCCTTCAGCCAGTATCATCATTCAGTCCTTCTTTAAATGCTTACTATGATGAGAATTGGGCATCTAACCGGATGATAGAAGATAACGTTTGTGTGTTTTCTTGGGATACAATATAATTTTGTGACAGTCAAAGTAACTGCCACTCGTGGCCAACTAAAGCCTTATCTAATCTAGGATTTATCCTTCTGACGATGTTGACCAACTTTCCTTTGCTAACCCACCCTACCAGGGGGCATCTTAAAGTGTAGTTGTAATACAGTATGACCAGTATTTTTGTAATAAGGCAGCATGCCTTGCTCACTGTAAGATCACTGTATTGTACCATTAACTGCAGTGAGAGATATAGCTGATTGTTTTCCTGTTATAAGATATCAGTTGAATGTCCACTTCTTAGTATCTGCTGTCACAGAGATACATATGTCACTCTACAAAAATACTCAGATTTCTCACATTTTCTGTCAAACAGTTGGTTTGTCTTACTTTCTAGCACTTTTTGTCACATCTTCACTTCGCAAATTCTAATAGAGGCAAGCAGATATACTTTTTCTTTCATATAAGAAAATCACACAAATATGAACGACAAAGCTTGCAAGTTCTCTTGTAGACAGAAGATGTGCTGCTGCAGTGTTCAAAGCTTCTTAAACTTAATATTGTAGTTCAATAGTTTTGGGTATTAATAATAATCATTAAACTAGCTTATGATTCATATATACAGCAAAGATACTATAAATTGAAGTTAAAATTACCTCGCACAACATGAATGCTTTCTCCAGTTTTTGGGTTCCATATTCTCAAGGTTGCATCATCAGAACCAGTACATATTAATCTCCCTAAGGTACAAAGTAAAAGGAAGCTAAAAAATGTAAAAATACACAATGTAAATCATAACAGTTGAATGAGCCAAGATGAAGATAGATTACTACCATCAGGAGTAAAATCACCACAGGTCACACTACTACCATGACCAGCAAACGACATAAGGCAGGCAAAATTATCAGTATTCCACATCCAAACCAAGGAGGACTCATCAAAACCAGCCAAGAGTAAGTTTCCTCTTGGATGCCACCTGAGCCACTGAAAGATTTAACGGAAACTAATTTAGAAAGTACTTAAAGCAGAAAAGGCAAGAAAAATTATTTAACAATCTTACCTCAACTCCCCCTCCAGGACCGTCAAGTGTACCTTTCAGATTTCCAGATACATCCCAGATTTTAACAGTTCCATCCAAGCTTCCTGAAGCCAAAAATGTTCCATCATAGCTAAACCCTAAACTAGATACAGAATCTGTATGACCTGCACATCATTAATAATAACAAACTCACTTTCAGATTGCAAGTAATACAATCTTGACTTTACCAATAATCATGCCATGCCCCAGTTATACTAAATATTAAAAATCCATCCATCAATAGCTGTCAATCATGCAAATACCAGTAAGCTCAGAAGCCCAATCTCCTTTATTGATCTTCCAGAGAAATCCTTTGTCATCGCCGCCTCCTGTTGCCACCAGTGCCTCACCTGTTGGGCTGCAGGCAACTGAATATAATTCCCCTATACAAGAATCAAAGAAAGCATAAAAAATATCATACATTCCTTCTAACACTTTGCACACATATGATGTGTGTGACTTCAAAATATGAAAAGGAACAGAAAAAGATTGTCAAACCAGTTAATAAAACCATTGATGAAACATCAGGCTATTAAAAATCATAAATTTAATTTCAACATAATTAAAGGCTCGTTAAGAACTAGGACGGCACAAGCAGAAACATAAACAAAAAGAGTAGAAATCTTACCAGTATGACCAGTGAATATGTGCTCAGAATCATCAATCTCCTCTGTAATATTTAAAATAATATTACTATCAAATATATTAATACACTGAAAAAAAAAAATAAATCTCGATTCCAACATTAGTGAAAGCATCATACAGAAGACTAGAAACATTTAAAAAATGGATTGTTTAACAATTGTACCTAAGTTACTTTTTAAGTGTCTTTTCCCTACTATACCTTTGACTATTTATTATTTGATTATACTTATTTTTCACTCTACAATAGATAGTTAAGACTTAAGGCTATGTTTGGATTGGTGGTATGAGATGGAGTGGAATGAAATAAGTTTTGTTTCTTTCCACTCCACTCCACTCCATTCCGCTCATTTTAATGAAACATAGCCTAAGAGAATTATTGACGAACGACAAATAAATAGAACCAAATTCTTCTATAAAAGTGACAATTAAAAAGGAACTAAAGAGTATTAATATGAAGTTCATACCAACTTGTTCGGATTCAGAATCATCATCCTCTGCATCGGGAAGATTTTCATCGTCGAAGGCAACTTCACCAATGATATCAGACTCATCAAGGAAAACATCATTGTTATCTTCTTCATCGTTGTGGTCTTCATTGTCATGATTATGTGGATTACTCATTGTATTGCTTATTTATCAACGTAAAAATTTCAACTGTATAAACCTGGGGTGGATGGGGAACAAAGTAAGAATAATTTAGTGAGTAATTTATCAATTTTAAATGCTAATATGTTCACTTTTTCAACTAATAAATGTTTTGGTACAACACGAGAAGTGAAGTGAAAAGAATCTATGGAAGCAAGAATTGCGTAGGTAGGATAGAGCGGCGCGGTGATGGAGGGGCTTGCAGACTCAAGCTGAGGCCCAAATTAAAGTGTGGGCCCCTTCTGAGTTCTGAACGTGGAGGCCCAGCCCAACAGCCAAGGGTAGTGGTGGGTTAAATGGTTTGTTATTAGCTAGTACTAAACATGGAATTGAATAGAATACAAAAGTGTTCAACCAAGATCAAAGAGGCAAGACTAGAACGGACCTGAGAATGGCGAACACGGCGCTGCAAACGGCAAGAGAACGAGGGCGGCGGTGCGCTGCTGTCTGGTAGTGTTTTGATTTTCAGGTTTTAAATAACGGCGCCTGAAGTAACATGGAGCCTCAGTAAATGGTCGAGATTTATACCTCTGGACTCGTCAATGCGACTTCTTTTTTTCTTCAAAATTATCTTCCAATTAAGTAATAGAGATGAGTAATTGATATTTTAGTTTTTTACATTTAATTAATTAGAAAGATTTTTGTAAAAAATTTCAGGGTAATTCACTCTTAAGTATTTGACTCATCAAAATAAATATACAATTTACTATTAGAAAAATATATAAAAAATATGGTTTATTGTCAAATAGTACCTGATATGTAAAGATGATTCAATAATTAATTTAAATTTTTTATTGAATTAAATAACGTCTTAAGAATTAAAATAATTATTTATTCAAAATTTAATAAACATTTAAATTGAAGAGAGACTATGCAAAGAATTTTTCTTTTTCTTCCTACTTATACGAAGAAAAGTAATAATTATTGTTGATAACTAAGTATCAATTATTATAGGGTGTATGTTGTTGGGCCTATTGTAAGAATTACTTAAATATAAACAAATTTGATTAAATTAATTCATTGTTTAAATTACTCCCGGTGAATAATATAATTGATTTATTGAAAATACGAAAAGTTAAATTAAATGAAAATATTTTAAATAAATTATCATTAAATAAAAGAAAAAAAATATTTACTTATATTTTATTTAAGAAAATGAAGTTAACTTTTCTTATAATTCATTTGAGAGGAAGTGGGAGAGCACCAATGACTTCAGGAGCACACAGATAAAAGAAAGCAACTTTTTTCACCCATGTATCATTAAAAAAATACACATAATTTTAAAAGTGTGTCTTTGGATAGTATAATCTTTTCTAAAATATACTTTCAGATAGTAAAAAAAAAAATTACATCAAAACATGGTAAGAAAATTATATTTTTTATATGTAGATCCAAAGTGATTTTTGAGGACAACAATTCTTTTTGGAAGTAAATATCATAAAGTAAAAAAATTGTTACATCTTATACGAGTGTACGCACCTTGAAAGATAAAGAGAGTAATGTGAATTCATGTGATAGATATAATATGTTAATGAAATAATAGAATAAGAAAGATAAAAAAAAATATTCAATAAATGTTAAAAAATTTAAAATATGTGTATTATTATTGTTTTTAAAATGTGTAGTTTTGAAAAGAATCTCTCAAATCTCAAAGTAGAAAGACAGCATACCCTACAAATTTTTTAAAATATTAAAATTATTCTTAATTTTTTTTATTATTTTATCAAATTAATTTTTTTTTATTTTTTAAAGATTTCCGGTATGTAAAAGTTTTTCGATAGTTACCGAAAAACTTTTTTCAAGTTTTTCGAAAAAGACGCGTACATTTAATACTACCGGAAAAATTTACATGAAGTTTTTCGGGCGGAAAACTTGAGAGGAAGTTTTTCGAAAAAGACGCGTACATTTAGCACTACTGGAAAACTTGCAAGGAAGTTTTCCTGTAGGTTTTTTTTTCTTTTCAATTTTTGTTTCGATTTTTTTAATTTTTAATTTTAATAGATATGGATAATCTGCTAGTATTATATGATAAAACATGTGTCGATATTACCAACGTTTTTAACACCGATCAGGTATGAAATACAATACCAACTGGTTTCATTAAAGCAAGATCTTTATCTGTCACAATTTCATGATTATTATCGGTGCTAAAAACATTGGTAGTATCGACGCATGCTTTATCATATAATACTAGCGGATTATCCATATTTATCAAAATTTGAAAGAAAAAAAGAAAAAACTACCGAAAAACTTTATGGTAAGTTTTTCGGTAGTGTTAAATGTACGGTCTTTTTCGGAAAACTTTCTCTCAAGTTTTCCGGTAGTGTTAAATGTACACGTTTTTTTCGAAAAATTTTTACATACTAGAAATCTTTTTTTTTTTAATCTAGAAATCTTTAAAAAAAAAAGTAAATTTTAATTTGATAAAATAGTAAAAAAATTAAAAATAATTTTAACATTTTAAAATTTTTGTGAAAGTATAAATATGATTGTGGAGTATGGAGTAAAACTTTCCTCAAACTATACAAAAAGCAGGGCCCATATAACATAGCTCAAGTCTAAATTACCGATTATCCAAAATCATTATTGTGACTTGCTTAAATAAACCTGACAGAGTACATGTTTATTGTTTTGTTAAGACTTTTTGCATTAAACTACGTGTGTTGTCTGCAAAATTCAAATCAATTGGACTGAATCCTTCCATAATACACTTTATTATTATTATTACTAATATTATTATTATTATTTTTTATTATTATTTATTATTATTATTATTATTATTTAATGTGAAAGGAGGTGTTTTTTTAGTTAATGTGAGAAGAGACTTTAAACTTTATTTTTTTAATCAGGTGATTAGACTCAAAAGGTTAATAAATACATTTAAAATCAAGAAGATTAGTAGTATCAAGTTCAAACTCCGACTAACTTATCAATTTTTTTTTGCCAAACTAGTAACAAGCTGACAAAATACTTCATAAAATTCATCGATGGTTGTTTTTTTAAAATTTAATTAAAAATGGTTATTAAATAAAATAATTTAGAACTTACAAAAAAAATAGAGATTATTTGTAAATAAAGTATAAAAATTAATTAGTATTTGTTTATAATTGTGAAAAAAAATTAATATTTCTTCCCATTTACCATACTGATTTTTTTTTTCAGAAGTTTTTAAAAGCAACTTCTCATTTTAATAAAAAAAAATCATTTTTCAAGACTTATTAATTTAAAAAGCTTAAACAGATATAATAATCATTCAAAAACTACCTTTTAATTGGAAAAGAAAAAGGATTATTACCAAATAATATATAACAGAACTCTATCTATTGCCACTGACAATGTTAAGCACATTACCTGCTTACAAGTTTTTTTTCACCAGACTGCTAACTCGTTAGTAAGCCCTTAAAGGTCATTCATTATATAGCTTGGATATATCGATGAGTATATATATATAGCTTGGTGATTATGATAGGTGCAAGTGTGATGCTTTGCTTTAGTGATTTTTCAATGTGTGCTTGCAAAGATTAATATGTATTTTTTCTTAATTTTACAACTCATGATGTTAAAGTTACTTATTCAACATTTTTTATTTGCAAAAATGTTTGCATTGAAGATTTTTATTTATTTGTTTATATTGAAAAAGTTCACAGGAATAAAATATTTTCCATCATTATAGCTTCAGATTTTTTTTTTAGTAAACTTTATCATCATAATAACCGATCACAAGTTCACACCTAGAAAGAACAAAATTCACATTAGATGTGACCATAAATCGCAAACTTCACAAGGATGTTCCACTCCAACGCATCTAATCATATAATTTGATAGCAACACACACACACACACAAGTCATAAGCATGAAACAAGAGTGTACAAAAAGATTCATTCATCTAAGTAAAACATCACTTCATCCAACAACACCAGATGATACAAATTTGCAACTTGACAAAGTGACCCCCTATGCACAAATGTAAATGAATATAATATACTGCAGTGGACTTACAAGATCTGTAATCATGATATGGTACTTGAAAGGAACCAAAAAAACAAAAAAAGGTAAAAAAAAACTTTTATAATTAAAAAATAAGTCACAATTAATTCCATTCATTTTTTCTTTTCATTACTACTGTGATGACAAGGTCACCTTGGACCAGATAATTCAACTGCATGTAGATTTTCAGTAGAGTCAACAATCCAATCTGAGTTCGGATGAGGCGCCAGCTCCACTTCTTGGCGAAGAACTTCCCCTTTTTGCCACTCATCCCATCTTTCGGCCAAACCGTCGCCTTCGAGCATTCTCACCACTTCTGACATCTTAGGTCGGTCCATAGGGGAACCTTGTGTGCAGAGCAGCGCAACCTGGATTAACTGTTCCACCTCAGCTTCTATGTAGTTGTTGTGAAGATCAGGATCAACCAACATTTCAAGCTTTTTCTCCTTCAGTAGTCCTTTTACCTATAAACATGTTCAGCTGTGTTACATTTCGACATTACATTACTGAAATGGAACAGAAAATTTTTAAAATAAAAATAATTAAAAATTATCAAATATTTGTGACTCTTTCTAGGCAGAGTTTGAATGCACAATTATTCAAGAGGTGCATGAAATTCAACTGCAAAGGTAAAGTATATTAAATAAAAACAGAAGGAAATGCATTTGAACTGAACATACCCAATCAAGCAGCATAACATCATCATCATTCGCAAGCCGAGCAAGGTCAAAAGCTCTTTGTCCAGTGATAAGCTCAAGAAGCATGATACCATAACCAAAAACATCAGTTTTCTCCGAAGATTTGCCAGTAGACAGGTACTCAGGAGCTATATGACCAATTGTACCCCGTACAGCAGTTGTCACATGGGTGTCTTTGTAATCCATAAGTTTAGCCAATCCGAAATCCCCGACAACAGCCTCAAACTCCTCATCCAGCAATATGTTAGCAGCTTTCACGTCACGGTGAATGATCTTTGGGTCGCAATGATCGTGCAAATATGAAAGACCCCTCGCTGATCCCAAAGCTATTCTTTTCCTTGTCGGCCAATCTAGGGGTTCTTGATGCGGAGGGCGCTCTAGAATAATGCAAAGACAAAATAACAAGAATAATAAATATTAAATGAAAGATTGCTTTGAACACATATATAAAAACAAACAAGACTAGTGGCTCCCCTATAAACTAGTAAGGGAGAATAGATACCTACCTCTTAAGCAGGAGGCAACACTTCCATTAGCCATGTAGGGATAAACAAGTAACCTTTCTGTTGGTGTCATACAAAACCCACGTAAACGAAGGAGATTTCTATGCACAGCCATGCTGATCATCTCTACTTCGGTCTGAAACTGAAGTTCCCCACCAGGCGTCCGTTCCTCTTTCAATCTTTTGACAGCAACCAGGGAACCATCAACCAAGCGTCCTTTGTACACCTTACCAAACCCTCCCCTTCCAAGAATGTTCTTATTGCTGAAAGTATCTGTTGCAACTTGCAACTCTCGGAGCGAGAACCTCTTAAGCTGCCCAAGATGAACTTCAGGATTCTCTTCAGCTGCAAACGTATGCAAGGAAGTTAAATTTTATATCCATGTTTGAGTTCAACCAATGTAGTAGTCATTCAACTAGGATCGCTTACCAGGAACGTCAAAGAAAAACTCTTGTGGTTTTCTTCGACGCCACCATGCAAATGCAATTGCAGGTGCGGCAAATAATAGAGCAGCACCGGCAGCAACTCCTCCAGCTATTGCTCCAGTTGCACTGCCACTTCCTACAATTTAGGTATAAGGGAAGGTTGCAATTGAAAAGTAAGTGCTTCTTTCAAATTCTCTATGTTTGGCATACCATTAATAAGATATACAGTTAAAATAGTCATTGCAGCAGAAAGAAGATTACCTGGGGCAGAAATAGGGGGTGGAGGGACAAAAGGGGGAGGTGGAGAAAATGGAGGAGAGCCTGGACAAGGGTGACCAGTTACTGGTCCGCATAGATTCAAGTTATTTGCAAAACTGCAAGCAGAAATGAAGGGGATTCAGAAAAGTTTTACAAGTAGAACCAATGAATGTAAGAATAGCACAGAGTTTAGCAGGAACCTGATTGGAGTGAATAATGAGAAGGAGCCATTATCAGGAACCACGCCTGAGAGCTGGTTATTAGACAAATCCCTGCATTTGAAGAGAATAAAATGAGATGAATGTTAGTACCACATACAAAATATTAAAAAAACAAACAAAGTGCATATTATTAGAGAAAGAAGAACTCACAAAACTTGGAGAGCTGAAATATTAGTTAGTGACATGGGAATAGGACCCATCAAGCTGTTGTTATTAAGCCGGCTATCCTTAGACAGACATTCCAGGAAAACAATATTAAGCTTCTTTGAAGAAAAAATTTAGCAAGAAAAAAAAAATTTAAGCATGTCAACATCATAGGTAAAAGTATAGAACAAACCATCAATAAAAGGTACACTTACAGGAAACGCAATTTGGATAACTTGCCCAATGAATCCGGGATAGGGCCAGTGAACCGATTTAGGTACAGATCCAAGCTCACCAAGTTAGTAAGATTCCCCAGGTCACTTGGAATAGGACCAGTGATGTTATTGCTGTAAAGTTCCCTGTTATACATTTTAAAAAAATGAGTATATATATTTATATCGAGATTTTGTAAAATCAGCATCTATTAGACTTTTATAATATCTCATAAAATTCAATCAGTAAAGTTGCCAGGCAATTCCAGAATTTGTTTCAAGCAAGAGCATGACCTGACTTTTATGAGTAATCCAGTTGCAAAAGGGTATAGTTTTTCAAAATAAAATTGCAATAAGATGAAACTGAAGTTCAATTTTTTTCAGCTTCAAACAAACACATAAAACTGGACTCAATTAACCGACTTGCATGGGAATTTCAACCAGCAGAATATCATGTTCCCCACAACATTGAAATATTGCTTGATTCCATTGAAACAATTAGACTAATAATTTAAAACCACAATGCAGTTGTAGGCAGATAAACATCATCAACTAGTAGTTCAGAAGAGAAGCATACAGCGCTTCATTATCTTAAACAACTCTCATGCAACTACTGTAAAAAAGATATAATATCAAATAAAAAAATTATAGAAACAAGAAGACCAAAGCAATTGTTATCACTTCATTAACCACGCCCTTAGAAAATCAAATGATAAAAGGAAAAAAGCATTGGAACATCAAAGTATCAAGGCACGACATACAAATACTGCAAATTCTTGAGTTGACCGAGCTGTGGAACTAGTTGGCCAGATAAAGCAGCATTTCCCAAATCACTGACATAACACCAAAGGAAATAACAAAAGGAACGTTAGACAACTCATCCTCCATGAAAAGCTGTTCAAACAGCACAAGCATATATGTGATGATATGAAGGAACAAGCAGCTTACACTCTTATGACACTATTATCATTATTGCAGGTTACATGAAACCATGTGCAAGGATTGACAAGTGTAGGATCCCAACTCTGCAAAACATTGTTAGGATCTTGTAAATTTGTCCTCAAACTATGTAAAGCATCACCTGTTTCAAAACACAAGAACATATAATTCAGGTCCTGTAAAAATCAGAATCCACTTCGTATCAGATCCACATCGATTAGCATCTCCAATTGCAATTTTAAAAGAAAAAAACATTTACAAATTGCATCTAAAAGAAAATAAAATGTGTCTAAAGATTTTTCTTTCTTAGCTAAATAAACATCAAATTAGTATGAAGAATTATCATAATATACAAAAAGAAGAATTTATTGACCAGAACAGAAGTAAGCATAGGCAGAAGAAGGGTCTGGCAAATTCAATGTTGAAACTGGTACTAAGCCTATGGGTAATCATTTCATTGCTTTGTTTGGATTGCAGAAAGCATAACCCATTTGCAGAACACGTGATAAGATGGCATTTCCCACAAAAGGCACACAGCATGAGTTGAGAGGTGTAAAACCTTTGAGAATTTGTTATCCCAAAAATAAATAAATAAACAATAATGGTGGTTCCATCTGATAAATTCTACAACATTTCATCAACAAATCCACAAGCACAGAGGAAACTGAAAGACCAAAAGACACATCAAACATAGCATGAAAACACAATCATTATGATAGAACCAAGAATCAAGGAGAAAAAGGAACCTCATTTGCCAAACCCATAAAAATCAAAAAAGAAAAAACCAAAAAGTTTGTAAATAGTTCCCTTATTTTGTTAACTTCGGTTTACAAAAGCAAAAATGAATGAAATTGACACAAACCTTCCATGTTGGCAGAAATCAACCATAGTGGATGAAGCAACAAAAACAAAACACCCCAAATGAAAGCTAAAGCACAGAACTTTCTCTCCATCTGACTATATAGTTAATAACCTCAGATCCAAACAATAACTCACACTATAAAACACCATCACAAACCCCCCTCCTCCACCTCCACCACCACCACCGCCGCCGCCACAACAAATCCAAATTACCCTAAAACCCTAACCCCCAAATCTCACATGCAAGTACCTCAAATCTTCACCATTATCACTCACCACACTACACCCAGAACCCGATCTCGTCAAAATACACCTTTTTGAAACTGACCCAGAAACATAAACCCCCAAAAAAAATAAACTTTTTAAAAAAAAAAAACCAAAAAGAATCACAGCATTTTTCCCACTGTCAAATTTATTTTTTTGTATATTTTCACTCAAATTATTAAAATAAAAATAAATGCAATACAATAAAACAAAATAAATGGTTCCTCCTTTTTTCCTTTCTCTCTAGCTACTAGCTAGCTTAATAATAACACAGTAACATAGACACGCTCTCTTTCTCTTTCTCTTTCTCTTTCTCTTTCAGCTGGTGAGAGTGTAAGTTGTTATCTTTTTCTGAGTGAGGCGTGCTGAGAGAGAGAGAGAAGTGAGTGAGATTGAGAGTGAGTGAGAGAGTGTATGTAGAGAGAGAAAGAAAGATGGAAGTAAAAGTGCCCGAACGGTGGTGACCGCTGCCCGAACGCAGTCAAAAACGCATTCGCGCTATATGATGGAAAGTGACGTGACTGAAAGATGGAGAGGCAAAACCCCGTTTTTTTGGTCAAAATGGGATTGAGTTTAGTGGGCCCAACGTTACTTTCTTTTTGGGGGTGCTGCCATCTAGCATAACCCATTTCCTTCTCCTCCATATTTAATTGAGCAAATCAACATTTAAATTACGTAGTTTACTTTCCTATTATAATTCAAATCTATTTATACATATTAAAACTATTTTGCTCAACTCATAAATGTGTTCTATGTAAGGATACATCAGAAAATTTTAGTTTAAGTTTTAAGAATAATTTTTGATAAAATTTATTTTTTAAATAAAATTTTGATTACTAAAGTCGCATTTTCTTAAGACTCGGAGTTAAAACAAATATAAATGATTTTTATTAAATTTGATTTAATTTATATATATATATTTAATTTTTATAAAAAAATACACTATCAATAAATTATAACCACTTAATAGTAAAAAAAATATTTAGTATAAATTATAATTACTTCAAAAATCCCATAAAATGGTTGTAATGCACAATATTGTAAAAAAATTTACAATATGTTATCTTGTCATTAAATTCTATATTTTTTTTTTATAAGATTTAAAAAAAAGTATGTTATTTTTGTAAATTACTTTAAGCTAATTTACTCTCATTTCCTCTTCTATCGTGAAAACATCTTATACAAAATATATTGTAATATTTATTATCGTAAATGTTAGATTAATTAATATATATTACACCGTATTTCTATTATATCTTGCAGGTCCTAAATATATTAAATTAAGCAATAAAGATGTGAAAAACAAGCTAGTAAGTTAGTACCACGTCTACGTGCAAAATAATTGTTGTTAAAAACGTGTGATTATTGCAAAGATAGGTTGGAAAATCATGTTTTGAACTTTATTATCGTAGGTGTAAAAAAACATTATTATTACTATTATTGTGACCATTTCTATTTCTATATAGATTTTCGTTTGTCAATGCAAAAGACCATAAGAAAAATGGAGAACTTCAATTAGCTAGTGCCCTTAATATAAGACGGCATTTGTTAAATACTTAATTTTATCTATCCTAATTTTTTTTTGTTAAAAGTGATAAAGCATGTTTGAGATTGTTTGCCATGCGTATGTGTCTCTCATTTGGTAAATCATGCGTTTTTTTATGCAAAATCAAATATGATTGGTTAGGCTAGAAGATCATGCACTCCAATGGATGAAAATGTGTTTGACCAAAGAAAAAGGGCAAACTAGGAAAGGATGCATACATGTAGTTGAAAGCATGTGAATTTAGGATTATTATGAGCCCACATATTGCTTGATAGTGTTTTTGTTTAATTATGAGCCCATGTTTCTACTTTGAGTCACTACGAGCCATCATTTTATTCCTAATGCTTGTGTTTGCAGATTTTAATTGTGACATCGTTTCATAGTAACATATATCGTTAACAAATTTTTATTCTAGTATTATATATCACGTGAGTTCTACGATTAACTCTTTTTTAATTAATATTTAAAAATTATTTAAATTATAACGATTATTGATGATTCTCTTCATAAATAATAGTTTATGATTATCATTGTATTTGTATTTATGGATAAGACGATAATTTAATTATTGTCAATTTAATATGATATATATTTATTTTATTTTTTTTATCAAATTGGTACAATTTAATTCATTATCACAGTCGTAAAAATAAATATGACCATTAACGTCTACTTTTAAAAGACACGTTTATGATCCTTGAAATTTTAAATATTTTTTAAGTACCAGTACATGGTGAACCGTAATCCATATAATAATTTTTCATTATATGATGTAAAATTGATACCATGAGTATTAAATTGGCAAAGTTTAAGTGATAATCGACTTACTTCCTCAAATCATATATATGATCGTGAGTTACTCTTTTTTATCTAATAAATTTAGAGTGAAATGGTACCTGATACATAGGAGATAAGATTTTTTAGCTTAAGGGGTTTACAACATGATTTATATTTAAATTACTCAAAGACACTAGCAAAACTCAAACTAACCACATTCGAATTTAAGGCATATCTTTTTACTACTAGACCAAATCTTTTAAGATCTAGTGAGTTACATCTTTAACACTTAAGTTCTTTTAGTTAAAATTGGTGGATAAATGATGAACTTACGCTGATAGTTGATGAGTCAGTTGATAGTGAATTTATTATAGTCACACAAGTTAATTGAATTTATTATAGTTGATGGTAAAATTAAGAGTTCAATTAACTTTAAAATAAAAATGACATCCTTAATTAATAATTAAATTTATATCAATTAATATTTAAAATATGTTGTATTTAGTAATTTAAAATTTAATTTTAGTAATTTAAAATTATTAATTTAATATATTTTTTATTATATTAATTTGTATTCCCTAAAATTTTATTTTAAAATATTATATTCAGCATGTCAATCATATAATAATAAAACTTAACGACATGCATTTAACAATATAACATATATTACATAGAAAGACCGAGCGTTGTGCGGACAAAATGGCATATTACTTTCCTTTTTGGAAAGAAAAATGGCAGATCCCTCGAAATGAGTTTTAGTTTTAATAATAAAATAAAATTAACAAAATAAGTATAAATTATAAACCATAAATTAATAAACTACTTAAAGCAATTTATTAAAAAAATGTTATAAACTAGAAGAAAAAAAAAAAGCAATAAGATTGTGATGGAATAATTGTTATCAAACATACTTTTTTTGTCATTTTAACTTAAGTGTGAGCTAGCTTGTGTGTCTTTCTAAATAGAGTCTTAAGCAATATTTTTTTTCCACTTTTTATTAGGCAACAAACTTATATCATTCATAAATATAACAATTAACAAAAAAAAATGTTCTTCTTATTGATTCAAATAATAAAATTAACTCTTTATTATTTAACTCATGTTACATATATGTATTTTTTTAGTATGAATTTTCTAAATGAGTCAATTTTTTATTTTATTTTTTAAGGAGTGTGATACATTAAGATGTGTTATAGGATGTGCATGTTAATGTATATCATGGTAAGGAACCCTTTAAATAAAATTAAGTCGGTAATATTCTCTGTACATCTTTGATAAATTTAACCAATATAATAATAAGGGGACTAGTATAACTTTTTAAAATATGTTAAGAAAATTGTTTTGATTTTAATTTTTATTTATTTATCTATGTTATTTATTTCTTATTTTCTTCATTTACTCTTCTAATTTTAAGAATTTGCTAAAACAAGGGTATTTTTTTTAAAATCTTATACATCTATGAAGAAGTTTCTTCAAATCATGAGAATTATGAGATTTTAAATCTATCAATATCCATTATAAAAATCTTATAAATCGTTTAAATTATAACATTATCTCTAAAAAATTGCATCATTATTTTATGTAAAAATCATAATTTAAAATTGCAATTGAGTACACTCCCTTAAATCTCTAAGCTACTTGATAGAAATTAGATATGTGATACATGCTTATGAAAAAAATAAATACTGTGATAAGTCAATTTCTTAAATAATTTTCATTATTTCAAAGATATATTAGTTTTAATATTTTGTGCTTAAGTAGTTATTGAGCTCAAATAATTAACTAACTTTAGTTAAAGATGAATTGTTCGAAATAATTCAAATTCAAATCATGATTTAAATAATTCTTAATCACAAGGATTCTATTCATATGAAAACTAGAGGATTAAAAAAATCTCCACATTTGTGCACATACAAGAAATTAGTTTACCAAATAAACAATCGATCAAAATCTTGCAAATAAAACATTTAATAACTTCATAAAAGAAGGGTGTTTTAGGTGAAAATTTTGGTATAAAATCACTCATTTAAATCATTTTTATCATTCTCTTTTATTAAAATAAGTGATTTTTACACATTTTTAATTTTTTGTCATTTCGTCGTCTTAGTTTGACGTTGTTCTGGTTTCCCGTTTTGTTGCGGTGTTGTTTTAGTTTCTCCATTATTGTAGTGTTTGTTTGATTTTAGATCGACAAACAATATCGATATAATGCAAATTCAATTAATTATTTTGGCGTTTTCAATGCTGTAGCCTCCGGAGGCATGATGATTTCAAACACTTCAATTTTGTTATATTTGTAGGTTTTTTAAATTTATAGACATTTTATCGTTTTATATTATGAAACTATATGTTGTGAGTTTGTTTCCATATTCATCAATTTTGTTTCTATAGACTTTAAATTATATTATTGGATGAAATTTATACTTATTTGAAAAAAATGAAAAGAAAAAAAAGTCTCTCTATTGCATTATGTGCATTCAATACTTTTTCTTTTGGTCTAAAAAGCCTAAAACATAGGACTATGGTACCAAATTTGTTTATAAAGATGTGAGTTTATGTCAGCCACGCTAGTAAAAAGTTGAGGTGTAAACGACGCTGTATCCTTTCCGCCACATTATCATGCATATGCTTCAATGTTGATCATTGTTTAGGGGCTTAAATGGTGGAGAGCTTATCATGTTACAACTTTTTTTATGTATTTTCCAAATTTCCAAACTAGGACTTCCTTTTTGGGTACTGCTTTCTAGTGATAAATGATTTCGATCGTGATCCTTTCGTGTCAAGGAGGAGGTACTATATACCCTGTGTTGTGACCCAAAGTCTTAGAGTGGGGGCACTAGCACTAAAGGCAGCCCATTACATTACATGCAAGATAAATGCATCTACCTCAACAACTACTACTATTATTATTAAAACTATATAAATCGCAATATTTAAGTTTATAAATAATAAAATATTTAAAAAATAATAAAATTAAATTTATTGAAATATATATGTTTCTAGATTTAAAATATTGACAATCAAATTATTTATTAAACATATATTTGATATTTTAATCTAAATCAAATTGCTATTATTAAAAAAAATAAAATAAAGAACATTGCACCAAATTTACATACCAAAAAACGTGGTATTTAAATAATAAAATAAAAAAATACATGTGAAAACAATCTTGTTGATTAAAAATGATAAAATAAATCATATTAATAAATGATTCCAAATAATAAATTGACTTCAAACCAATTTTTTATTTTTTGTGTGGACAATAGATGGAAGTAAATGAAAGGTTGAGAGAGAGACATTTCCATTATATTGGATTCAATTATTTTTATTCAAAGTTGCTTAACATATTGGAATAAATAATTCCAGTACCCTTTTCGTGTATGAAATATAAAAAGCCACGTAGTATCAATCTTTTTAATTACTAAATAAAAGAAGAGTGGATAATAAATGTTTGATATATCTGGTGCTTCCAACCATGAGGACAAACATCAAGCCTGAAGTTTGTGGTGTTCCCAGAAAGAGACATTTTCATAGTTAATCCACGTAACGTGTATCCATCTATCAAACTCAACACCCGCCGAACAACAACAACAAATAATAATAATCATAATCTATGGGTATATCATATTTTTATGTGGTTTTTTCTATCAGTTTTACCACTTATTTTAACTAATTTGTTTACAATTTTTATTTAATTAAATACTTGAAGTTTTAAATATCAATCTGTATATTTTTATATAAAATGGATAATAAGTTTTGGTTTAACTATTTTGTTTTCAATTTTACCTTTATTTAAAATATTTATTTGCAACTTTATCCCTTTTTAACAATCAAATAACTAATTTTTTGTTTAAAACGTATTAAATGTTACCCCTTATATTACTATTGCATGATAATTATTACGGACTATAAAAAATATTTTTTATATTTAATAAATTATAAACAGAGATATTTTATCTTTATATATTTTTTAAATAATATATCTTCATCGATAATTATTGAAAATAAAACGGTTGAGAATAAAATCTTTTAATCATTTATCTTTTGAAAGATAATTTTCTTCAAAAACCAATCAAAATAGTAGTTTCATTTTTAGTATAAAAAACATTTCTTTAAAAAAATTAATCACATACTTAACTAAAACATAAAAAATGTTATGCTTTTTACAATTATAAACAAACAGAAAAATAATAGAGTCGCGTTAATAGCAATAATAATAATAATTATATCAATTAAACATGCATGATCCCTCTTTTCTTTGTTTTTTAAATTTCACAATTTTTTCCACCACTAAATTTGTAACCTATTTTTGCTGGTGTATAAGTTGAATAATGAACTAACAAACTATAGATGATATGACAATATTTACATGTTAATTAAATCTTACTATTCTATTTGTCATACCAATACATTAGTGTTTAAAAAACAAAACTACAATAAAAAAATGTAAAACCATAAAAGAAATTTTTTTCAATATATATATATATATGCGCATTATGAAATTCAACCGTGTGAATATTTTTTTTAAATTTGAAAACTATATATTTTAATTTTAAAAATAAAACATTAAATGAACCAAAATATCCAAACCATTAGATTTGGACTTTTATGTAAGTGTCTGAATTGGTTGAGGGGTACTTTCCCAGTCCCACGTGTGTGAGTTTTATTTTATTTTTAATTTAGAGTGGAACTTTATGCATGACAATTGGTTTGTGGTGAAGAAAAAACCAAATGGTCGCATTCATCAGACATTTGTTGATGAGGGGCCAATTGTCTTTTCGTTTTGTCCATTTAGATTTCGTTTTTAAGATGGACGGATTCTCTAATTTACAGTTTGGGCCCGACCCATATCACTCATACCTTCACACGTGTTCATTTGTCGTTTCTCTATTACTTTCTTAGGCACTTATAATAATAATAATAATAATTTATTATTATTATGATTATTATTGTTGTTGTTTTCATTTTTTTGAAGAGTTTAATTATATAAAATTTTGGTGTAAATATCACAAATTTAAGAATGGGAGTTAAGTAAATCCACTCATAATCGCGCTTTTTATAAAATAAAGATTTGCTCAGCTCAACTCAACTTGAGAGGATTAAAGTTAGATCTGAATTTTAGATACTAAGGACATAAGCTAAAACAAAAAATTACTATTATTACATGCTTTAATAAACTTCACTGTGTATTTTATTTTAATTTCTGATTAAGTAAAGGAAAAGGTGCTTGTAGATTTTTTAATGTTTTGGGCCGTTTTTAATGTTTTTGGGCCTTTTTGTCATAGTCCCATTTTGCTGCTAAATACAATATGCAGGTTCACTAGTCACAAGGTTTGTCGTAGTAATTGTAGCTGGTGTACTTAAAAAATTGAATTTTACCTCTATCGTTGATTATATTTTTACTCCTGTATTTTACTCAAACCATTCATTTTACATTTTTTAAATAAAAAATAAAATTAAAAACCGACAGTCTGAACAAAAGATTTTTGGAACATTGAAAAAAATCAAAAAAGTATTGTACCAACGAACTTTAATTTATATGTTTTTTAAGTGCCCCGAAAAATTCTAACTTTAATTTTTTTGGAGTATATTTGTGTTCTACAAAATGCAAACTTGTAATTATTCCGACCTATTTAAATTGAATTTTTTGAAAAATTTAATTTAAATTTTTCTAAACACATTTAGAATCTCTTGATTAGGATAATTTTTCATTATTTTTTCTAATTTAGGGATAAATCTATAATTTTTTAAGAATTGTGGAGGTAAGAGTAAATTTTATTTTTGGCTATAAAGTATTTTTAGGGATTTTTAGTTATGAAGTTATATAGCAATGGATGAAGTTTAAAATATAATGGGCCGTGACGTCAAAAAATATATAAGGCCATGCTGGGTGATTGCCTAAGTTTATTCGGCCCAATTTATCAACTGATATCCTATGATCTCAAGCCCATACTAATTGTTTGAAAAAATATTATTAGCAGTGCAAATTATATATATATATTAAATTGACATTATTGATTAAGAAGATTCACAAAGATGATGTTGGATATTTTTCCCACACCGTTTGGCATATATGTTTGATTGTCACAAAAAAAAAAAAAAAACTAGGGGAGGTGAAAAATAGCATGAGAAGAGAGAATGATGTGACAAATTGAGTATATTTGATGTATTTAATTTAATTTAATTTAATCTATTACAAGAGAACGAGAGAATAAATCAAAGTGAAATAATTACTTTCTTTCTCCATTTGGTTGGATAATAAGCGAATAGTGAAAATATTATTATTATTTAAACACTAAATTGACTTTAGTTGCGAAAATTGGAATAGGTTGCGGGACCCACTACATTTTGTTCTCTATTCTAACTGACTCATTTATTCGATCTTTCTCGTGACACAAACACGTCATTCGTCTATTTTTACAAAAATGTTATTTCTTTTTATTTTTTATAGTCCGTCGTTCATTCCATTTAATAGTGGATCAATGTCAGGTGGACTTGGACCAACGTATTACTACTCGTTATCATTCGTAGATAAGCTAATCGGATCCGTTCAACATGTTGATTTATGTAGAGCAGGTTATATTCAACTCTAGTGATAAATATTCGTTTGTGTATGATTTGTTTATATATTTTTTAAAATGTTTGTTTCACGTTTTCAAAGTTGGTGAAGAAGACGACGCATTGTAGTGTTTGGGTTTGCATAACACACATTTTCAGGATTTACAGCAGGTTAAAAGATGATTCATTTCGCGAGAGTGCGAGACGAAAGACATCCAATTTAGATTTATTTATTAAAATAAGGTTTTTAAGTATTAGTAAAACAACGCGAGTATGCTGCTGCCCCCACTTTTAATAGATATATAAATAAGTCTAAGAATGCTCGATCTTACTTCTTTGTTATATCTATATACCTCATCTAATTATTGTTGTAAATAAAAATTAATTATTTTTGACTTATTTAATGTTAACATTTTTAATATACCCCCACTTTAATAAAATATATTTTATGTTGATTTGAGTATTTGACATTCACAGATACAATTTAATAAATTTATATTTTGTTTTAAATGAAATCTAAAAAACTAATACACTTAATTAATTTTTTTAATAACTGTTAAAGATAATTATTTATGCTTTATAATAGTGTTCGGATGAAATATAAATGAATCTACCAGCATATATAGAAATTTATAAGCATGTATATAAGTTTTGGAAATTTTTTATAATCTTACTACTAGCTAGTGTCATGATTCTACGATTTGCAATTTTATTTCTCTTTTTTATGAGAGAAAATAAATATACGTCTTTTAAAGATAAAATCGTCAACTCAGTTTACAATTTTAATTATAAAGATTAAAATAATTATAAATATCACTAATTATTATTAACATCAAATAATTTTTAAACATCATCTACTAAAATAATGGTCATAGTTAACATGTAATAGTTTTTAAGTTCACTTATTTTGAATAGTTATCTTATCGACACCTTAGCTGGAGTAGGTGGCATTGCTTTTATAACTTGAATTTTTTCTGTTTGGCAGCATTAATTGAGACTTAGAAGTTCTAACTGTAAAATGTAGAGAATACAGTCAGACACTCACTTGCACTTTTTTTTAAATGTTTCAAATATATACATAATATATCATTGATTCTGACGGTCCAATGTTGTAACCTGCCGCTAACAATTCAAAAGACAACGCGACACAACCAACACAGAGGAGTTAAGATTGGTATAGTTGACACATGCTTTGGTTAAAGTTAATTTTACTAAAACTCAGATTCTTTTAATTAAATTTATTAATTATATTTAAATTTAATTTATATTTAATTAAAATCTATTCACTACTTGTGTTTAATTATTTAAATATTAATTGCACAAAAGTTGTTTTATTTCTTAATGGTCCTTTCGTATAGTAAAAAACTTAATGACCTTCCTTCCTACATTAATCACCTTTATAAAATAGAAATTTTTTAACTACCTTCTTTACCAAAAATATATAATTTACATATATTATCATATTATATATTTATATTTTTGCACATTTTGCTATTAATGATAAAATCTCAACAAAATAAAAAGCTTACTAAATCAAAATCTTAAAGTAAAACTTGGAGAACTTGATTCATATATATATATATATATATATAAGCTATTTTATGGGAAAGGAACAAAACAAACATTGAAAAACAATAGAGATTAGTAATTGAGAAACGTGGAAGAAACTATGGAGAGGTTACAAGCTAATAAGAAAGAAGAGAAAACAATGATTTTCTTTGTTTACCATCCATGTTATTGTCTTGGAGAAGTACTCAAGACTTTGTTGAAGTGTTTAGGTATTGAAAAGTCCACAGAAATGAAAGAAGAGGAAAACTCATCATCAACATCATTGCTTAAACCTCTTGCATGTGCATCTCCTATTGCAGCCTCAGAAGATCACAACTCTTCAAGCAGCAGTGAGAAAAGCTCCCTAGAAAGTGTTGCAGATCCACCATCCACAACTACTCAAACCCTTGTATGTAAATATTCTAGCTTTTTCTCCAAAGGGAAAATTATATTTAATCCATAAAAATATTATTATTTATTTTTAGTCTCTATTTTAATTTTACAAAAAATTTGTTTAAAAATTAAAAGTATTAAATTTTTATAAAAACTTTTTAAAATAAATGACTAAAAAAGAATAAATTCATTTTAAAAATTAAAAAATATAAAATTTTATAAACCGAAAACTTATTTAATTATAATACTAGTGATAAAAACCTTAAAAAAGTGTTATATACATCGTTTTATTACAGTGTGTGCAGAATGCAAGATCAATGGCAAGGGGTGGCCCTCGAAGGCCTCCACTTACACCAGGCCCACCACCTCAACACAATTAATCTCAACTTCTCCGATGTTAGTAACTAGTAAGTTTCTCCCCCACATCTCAAATCTCAAACTCTGTTTCTTTGGTTAGAACTTTTCCACAATAATTTTTTAAAAGTTCTAATATATATAGTTTTTGGTCCATCATAGTTTTTACCGTAATTTTAATATTATTCAGTTACACATTCTCATTCAATTTCAAAATTGTGTTAGTTATTTTAAAATGTGTTTATGAGATATATATTTTTACACTTACGATAAATCATATTAAGTTACTTCTTAATTATTAGTATAATAACAAAATTGTTGTTATTTTCTTGCAGGTTTAATCAGACATATTAGTCTCAACGTTCAGGACTTGCTATGTACATATTGCATGCTTAATTTCCTTTCGGTTGTTTTTTAGTAGAAATCAAACTCAATTTTTGGGATTTACGACACTTACACACTACACATCAATTAGATTCGGTGGTGTTCTTGGTTGTTCTAAAGTAGTCTAAAGTTAATTTGTCTATGATGGGAAATGGATATTTAGCCTTTGATATATAATATAATATAATATTTAATGGTTGTGATTTAAGAAGAGTAACCTATATATTCATACTATATTACATAATTATCTATATAGATTAGGTTAATTATATAGTCCCCATTTTGTCTTTTTGTGGTAATTTTATTTAATTTATTTTTTCCGACCGATAAATTAAACATCAACCTTTTTAATCGACACTAACATGTGAATTTTTTAATCAACTAAAAGTGTTAATTTCATCCAGAAAGATGTGTGCCATTTTTTTTTGGGTCTAGAAACCTCTACCATTTTTAACTACTTGGATTTTTATATGTTTAACCGCTTTCATTGAGTAAAAAAAAGCAGCTTTCATATCGATCCTTGTCCCAAATTAATTGTCCAAAAAACTATTTCCAATTTTATCCAGAAAACAACAACTTTTCACCACTGTGGTTTGGAATTTGTCTTGTATTTTTACGGCGTTCGACATTTCTGTAACTATCATTAAACAAAAAATTAATCACTTAAATAATTATTAAGATATTTATAATTTGATTTAAAATATGAACTACCCCTTATCTCATATAATTACAGGAAAAATTATGAATTTTAATAAAATTTAAGTTTTGCTTAAGTTGTGAATAATGTGACTGTGAATAATAAACAGGCAAATTTAATTTTATTTAATTCAATTATTAACTATGGTTGTGTCAAAAAAATTATAAACATGGAAAAGTATGAAATTACTCAAACTCGTTATTGAGGCGTATTTGGATCCTCTACCTTTTTGGAGGAAAAGATAGAATGACTTCAAACAAGTATATGGATCCTCTACCTTTTTGGAGGAAAATATATGTGAGATAAACAAATTAAAAAACAGATAGAAATATAGAAATAAAGGTAGAGAAACGAAAGTTAGAGGATAATTATCTGAAATTATTGATTAAATGTTCATCTAATGAAAGTTTTTTGTCTTTAAGATGGATTGTACTATAAGAAATTTTAGTCTCCTTATTTTTATTCGTAATTTTGTTTTTTTTTAAAGTTGTTGATATTTAATCTCTCTCGTTAATTTGAGTTGTAATTTGGTCACTTGTATATATTTATATTTAAATTAAATAATTCTAATTTAATAATTTTTTAAAATAAAAATTAAATAAATTTTATTTATTTTTTTACTTTAAAAATGTATGAAAAGAAAATTAAATTACCTTTTTTTTTGTTTTAAAAAATTATGAAATTTTTTCACAATCATAAATAATTTTTTAAAATTACTTTTGTTTCTTTAAAAATATCTGAAAAAAATTTTAATTTACTTTATTTATATATTTTCATAAATTTTAAAACAAAAAATTGAAAACTATTAATTTTTTCCCTTTAATTTTCCGAATTTTTTGCAAAAAAAAAATAATTTTTTTTAAGAAAAAAATAAATTTGAATTTATTTTTAAAAATTATTAAAGTGACATTATTTAATTTAAAAACCACACCACTTTAATTTTTCAAATCTTTATGTAACGTTGCTTAAATGATTATCAATCATCGTATTGAAATTCAAATTAAGAAGGATATATCAATTTTAACAATAGGAGATAAAAATGCATTTTAAACTTGAAATATCTAACCTGATTGTTAGTCTACTTTTTTGCAAGGGAGACAAATTTGAGATGGAGTGGTGGTGGTAAACAAGATAAGTGATCAATGAAAATGAGTAAAGATCGATATATTATACTAAAAGTAAATTTTAAAATGATTGTGTGGATTGAAACTACGTAGAATGTTTGAGGGAATAAGAATTGGAGATAGGTGGATGAAGGCTTGCATATTTTTGGGCAGTACATGGTGTATAGATTGCGTCAAATGTATCCTTTTGCCCTTTCTTATTCTTAATTGCAACTTGAAGCCTTGCTCAATTGCATTAGAAAACAACTAACAATAAGATGTTAAAAGGTTTTTTGAATTTGAACATTCTACACTATGTTGATGACACCGTCTTAACCGATAAAGAGTCGTATGATAATTTGTGGAGTTTTAAAATCATTTTGAAGAGTTTTGAGCTAGTATCCAATGTTAGAGTTAACTTATTTTAAGACAAAAATCTATTGGATCAACTGAATTATGTTCGCAAACTTCATATATCATCTTATTATTTTGGGCACCAATCTCCCTGTTAATGATAATATCTCAATAAATAAATAAAACTATAACTTTAAATAAAAAAAGAATACACCCCTTCTTACCACGAATAAATAGTTTACATATCTTTGATATATATTTTTATCATCTTACTAATAATTAATGAAATTTACTCAAAAAGAAAAAAAAAACTATCAATCAAAATATTTTTTTCTTGACAAAATAAAAATCAAATCAAGATTTTCTTAATCAAACATATTTTGGAGACCCTGACTTATATATAAAAGCTACCTAGCATGTGGTTGAGGAATAGCAACAAGGATTGCAAAAGCATAATATAACTTTGAGAGATATTATAGAGAGATTAACATCAAATAAAGAAAGAAGAGAATGGTTAACGGTTGTGTTCAAGGAGTACTCAAGGTTTTTTTGAGATGTTTGGGAGTTGAGGTTGACTCCACTCAAACTACTATGGGTTCTTATTGTGTATGTCGCCAATGTGCATTTCCAATTGTAACTCCAAGTACCAGCCAGCAAAACTCCCAAGTACCATCCACAGTTCTTGTATGTCATATTTTTCTCCTAATGCAAAGCGCACTTAATTTTTTTATTTATATATTAGACATGTTTGTTTAAGATTTTTTATTTATACTTCTAAAAAATGATTTTTATGATAATTTATTTAAAAATAATAATTTTTTTTAGATTCGTTTATTATTAATTAAAAAAATAATTTTGACAGAGTTATTCATTATTAAAGATTTTAATATAATAAAAATTACATTTTTTTAAAAGGTATATTTTAAAAATAATTTTTATAAAGAGCTTTTCAAAATAGTTTTTCATTTTGATCACTTTTTGAAATTTTATTATCTAAAAAAGTTTATAAAAATAAATAAAATACTATGAATTTGTAACTCCAAATAAATAAAAATAAATAAAATTTATAAAAATAACAATTTTTGTAATTATACTGGAGATTTGGAGGGGATTTTCAGCGTATAGCTATGTATAGGTAACTGGTTGAAGTACCCTTAGACTCTCGTTACCAAAACTGTTTATCTAAAAATAGACTATGAATTTGGAATGTGATTTTTTCAGTATGGAAGACTAGGCCCAACAGGAACCTTAGTTGAGACTTGAGATGATTATCATGGCACTCATTTTTTAAGTTGACGGTTTTACTCAGTACATCTGAATTGCATAAGTTGACAGCTTTATGGTCGAATACATTCGAGACAAATGTTGTAAAAAAGTTTCCAAAAGAGAGAAACAAGAGAGTGAGAAAGACAAGAAAAAGACAACTTTTATTTAATTGAGCTCGATAAGAGAGGAGATTGATAAAAAATGATAGACTCCACCTACTTTTTATTTCTCCTCTTAGTTGCGAAGAAAGTGAGAGTAGTATATGTTTTTTTTTTAACCTTTCACTTTTACCTTTTTATTGTGATATTCTTTTCTATTTTTTATATATACATGACCTATAAATTATTATAACGTAAAAAAATTGTTTCGTTGAAACTTGTGGGGCGGAGGATACGTGATTATTTTGAAATAAAATATAATTGAATTGTTTATTTGATAAAATATTTTTTAAAAAAGTTTGTAATTAACTTAAATAATATAAATAAAGTATGATATATAAATCAATTAAATAAAACGATTAATAATTAATTTAATATTATGATTTTTAATGAAATTTAATGTTACAAATTAAAATTTCTGGAAAAAAAACTTACTTAATAAAATTTATATAAAAAATAAATTAGATTAAATTTGATGGTAATTTTTTAATTAAAGGATATTCTGATACTTTTAAAATTAATCAACATTTCTCTCTCCTCATTTTTTCTTTCTTTCTCTTTATTCCAAACATACATCAAATCAACTCTATATTTTCCTTATTTCTCTCTTGAGTTAAATATTTAAAATATGATATCTGATTGTTAGTATAAGTTATTGCAACTTGCAAGGAAGATAAATTTCAGATGGAGTGGTGGTGGTAAACAAGATTATTGATCAATGAAGAGAAGAAAAGATCAATGTATTTTACTGAAAGTATATTTTAAAAAGACTTATATGATTGTATGGCTTGAGGCTACTTCAAATATTTGATGGGCCAAATGGGGTTTGGAGATAAGTGGATTAGATGGATGAAGACTTGCATATTTTTGGGTAGTATATGGTGTTTGGTATTGGAAGCCCAATGAAAGACTTTCAAATGGGCACGACTTGCGTCAAAGGTATCCTTTTTTACCTTTTTCTTGTTCTTAATTGCAACCAAATGTCTTATTGAGTTACCTCAAAAAGAAGTCCGTAATGGAGATTTCATAGGGTTCAAAGTAAATGAATCTTTGAATTTCAACATTCTACCTTATGTTGATGACACCATTTTAGTTGGTGAAGGGTTGTGCGACAATTTGTGGTGTTTTAAAATCGTTCTAAGAAGTTTTGAGTTAATATATGATATCAAAGTTTAGAGTCTAGATTTTTGGAGGTGACTTCAACATTCCTCTCTTTCCTATGTTAATGTTATTTCATTCAAGTTCTTTAGCCTCTTTGTTGGAGCTAATCTTGGAAGACATGCAACTTAATTGGTTATTGGTGGTTAAAAATATCCAAAAGCAGTTGGCATTGCGGAAAGGAAAGAGGAAGGGATACATTGATAAATTTTGTCATTGACTTCATTTTATTGTATTATTTGTTCTTGTTTAAAATTCCTAGAAAAGTGATGCTCAAATTAGTTTCCATTCAACAATTTCCTTTTGAGAGGTGTTGGTGAATGTGATCATCACAAAAAATATGTTCGATTAGTAGGGTAAAACCACCGTTCGCCTTTATATAATTAGTAATATATATCTCAATTTCTCAAATATTAGTAAGTATCTTTATCTTGTCAAATCTCAATACACATTACTTAATTAACTTCGTTTATTTCTTTATTTTGATAAAAATTAACTTCTTTTCTAATATTAATGACTGTGCATGTTTTACTTAGTGATTAATTAGCTTAATTTAACTTCTTTTCTAATATTAATTTTTTGCAGGATTAATTAGGTGTGGTAGTCGCAAAGGTCAGAATTTACTCATAGCTAGGATTTCAGAATAAAAGTGAAGGCAGAAATTTCTTCTTATTTAAAACGTATTAGTATAAACATATGCTAGATTTTCCTTTTTTTTTTTTTTCATTCGCTATTGTTTTATAGATATATTATTTATGGGAATTAACTATTTAATTTCGAAGTATATATACGAAGTCTGGCTTTGCGCAAAAGATTTTATTTAACTGATTATTCTTTCATGTTATCTTTTTCTTTTTGGTCATGCTATGAGTGAATTCATTAACAAATACAAGAAACAATATGTGTAAAGATTTAGAGAGAACGAGCATCACATGTCTCTTTGTATTTCTTGCTTCCTTTTCCATCGTACTACATTGTTTTGGGTACAACAAACGTACTACGTTTACATACTAGTTATACGGGTTTAAATATGAAAAATTCATATATATATAATTAAAACCAGTCTTTAAGAAAGAAAAAAAAAAACCAATCTTAAAATAATCATAACCGGAAACAATCAAATTGAACCAATGTAATAATATATAATGTTATAATGTTAAATAATGTTTTACTTGTACAGCATTGTTTTGGATATTTTCAATAATGTTTTATTCGACAAATATTTTTCAAATTTGATGTTAGATTAAAAGATGATATTATATAAATTATTTATACAAATTTTTACATAAATCTAAAATCGTCCATTTGATACGTATTTAAGTTAAAATTGACACCGTATAATAAAAGTGATAAGGCGTTAATTTTGACTTACATTAATGACATTTCAAACAATTTTAAATTTGTGTAAAAATTTATAAATATAATGTATAAGATATAATCTTTTAATCAAATTTAGAAAGAGCAATTTTATTTCTTATTAATGATTTACACGAAAAAGAAAATAATATTCTCCAAAAATAAGGAATTGACCAATAAACAATTGGCTCACTGTATATTGAAGAGTGAATGATTATAATTTGTAAGTGATACATGTGATCACTTTATCATTATTCTTTTTCTAGCAATATATCGTGTAAAAATTAACATTTTTCATTTGAAAAATATATAGCAACTAAAACATTATTAAATAGTGTAACACAAATGTAATATTATATCGTTTTAATTTAATTTCTCCTCTAATTCTAATACTTAAATAAATTATAAATAAAAATAAAACTATTTTTACTGGAAGAAATAAATAAATTTAGTACTACTCTTAAAATATTAAAATTTGTTATGATTAGATTACTCGACAAAAAATATTTATATAATTTATATATATGATATAAAATTTAGATTTGATATATCAACTTTTAAATTTTGAAATAGCTTTTTCTCTTATATTTTATTTTAGAGAAAATTGTTTAAAAAATTTAACGGAAAAATTCACAGGCACTTGAATATTGTACTTCCTTTCATGCATTCATAATTATACAGTGGATTTGGAGGTGATTTTCAAAGTTATTACGAATGAATTTGTCAATTTTATGACTTTCTCTTAAATTTCGTCTTCACTTAGTGGCCTAATAATATTCTATTTATTCTTACATATAAATCATATATATTTTAAAGGAGTTTGCTAATTTATACTAATTTTAAAATATAAAAATTTAAATTAACGATGTACGTTTTTATTATTTGTACAAAAATATCCCAACATCTCTTTTAAAAACCTCACTTTTATGAATGCGTATTATAGTAATTTTATTTTTTAAAAATTTTAAATTCTTAATTTATCTTCTTTCATCTTAGTGACACGGTTATCCACTTCAAATTAGTTCTATTTTTTTCTTCCTTTTCATAATTATATCCAGGATAATAAAACATTCCAATTAATTAATACACCCCCTTGATATATTTTTTTTTCGGATACGTACAATATGATAAAACATTCCATTTTTTTTAATATTGATTATAATAAAACATTTCGATTGATACACTACTAGTATGTTAGTCTTTTTACGAAACTCCACTACAGGGTACTGTTTGCAAGAAAAATATTCTTTTTTTCCGACACATTTTAATTAATAAAATTCTTATAAATCATTATTAAGAAAGTTGACAAAATAAAAGTTGGTTTATTTTCTTAAATTTTAGTTCAATTAATAAATATCATAGGTTGAATGTTATGTTCTAAGTTCGATGAATTAATTATGGTAATATTTATCATATTTTTTAAAACAAAAATAAAATAACTAAAAGTTCGTTCATGTATGTGCATGATGGTTAAACATTGATAAAACTATTTGTTTTTTAACCTAACAGCATTGAGAAATCATAGGGGAAAAAGAAAACAGTTTTAGGATAGGTTGTTTAATAAAAACCAAAATTAAATAAAAAATTAAGATCCTAACCTTTGTTTACAAGTGTTTTAAAATAATTAGAAGTGGTATTTTTGTAACAAGTTAAGATAAAAAAAAAGTGGTATTTTGGTCCAAATAAAAATATGTGCATTGCTAATTTAAACTTTCATAAAATTAAGTGGATGTAAATTAACAAACCTCTTTTCTAAATAGCTAATATTATAAATTAATTGTTAATTTTATTAAAACTTAACCTATAATTTTCTTGCCACTTCAACTATCTTAAATAATTAAATCACTTTATGACTTTCTGTACATTGAATTATATTTTACTATGAAAAATCATAAATATAACAAATGGCTTACTTGATATCTTGCGGGAGAAATCAATTCCTATAACAACTTCAATTAATTAGTTCTAGATATATTAGTTCTATAATTAATTGTAAGTGTACTTTTTATTTTTAAAAATGACTTACTTGATGTTATATTTCATTATGTCCAACGAGTCATGAATGTGAGGCATAAGTCTAGGTTTGTTTGAAGGTTGTGTAACATAGGTGTACTTTTATTCTAAAGTGGACCTTTAGATTCTTTTGGTCTTAAATGATGGATTAGTAGATTCACTCGAGCACAAATTTTGTGAAAAATTCAAATTCCTCCTTAAATTTCTTTTTATAAAAAGTCACGTTTTTAGTTGATGTACCATACCCTCACTAAAAAAACATAAGAATAATCTATTTGAAAATTGTTACTTATTTTCATAAAAAAAATTGTGGTTATGCATTTCTTTGAAAATTGAAAATAAAAACAAAATCATTGCATTGTATCATCCATGCCGTTAAGAATAGTAATTGAGTTAGTTAATTTGCTAGAGTTAATTAATTTTTAATTTTGGTAGTTAATTGCTCTATATACAGAGAATTCATTGTATCATTTTCATAATTTTTCAATACGATTCCTTTTGAGAAATTTCTCAAGAAAAAATTTAGGGGGAATACAATGCAAGTAGAATTATTGATGGTACAAAATTATTTAATTAATAACAACATTTTAAAGATCTCATAACATGGAAGTGAATAACTATAAAGAACAACTACCAGAATATGAAAAACTTTGCAAGATGGAAGCAATAACAAGAGATTCATCATCAACATCAACATCAACATCGAAGGAGGTGGGTGGTGGAGGCGGAGGAGGAGGAGGAGGGAATAACAGAGGAGGTTGAGAATGATTAGATACAAAAGGGTAATGAAAATTAGTTCTAGCATTATGAATGCCACAAATATTAATAGATGAAATATCATAAGCTATAGCAGCTTCTTCTGCTGTGTTAAATGTTCCTAACCAATGTCTCTCTTTGGTAAATGGATTTCTAATCTCAGCAGCATATTTTCCCCATGGTCTTTTTCTGACACCAAGATACATTGTAGATCTTCTTGAGGTTCTTCTAATCGGATTTTTGTAAATCAATTCCATTGCATTAATTAGTCTTAGAGAATTTGAGATTAAGGACTCTGCTATATACATATATATAATAATAATTGGTTAAAAAAAAGAGGACATAATGTTCATATGATTTAATATTTGGTGGAGTGGGGCAGGTAGAAGCATAATATAGAATTAAATGCCTATATATGTTTCTCTAGTGGCTAATTGTTCTGAATCATTTCCTGATTTTCCTCACAACTGACATGGTTAGTGTGAGCATGATGCTTAAATCACTGCAACTATGTATTGCCACATTTTGGCAAATTACATTCTTTCTCTTCCTTTGTTCATAGATTAAAATAAAGAATTCCAAACCAATAATAAAATATAGAATATTTTATTGGTTTGGAATACAAACTTTTTATTGGTTTAGAATTCTTTATTTTAATCCATTTCTCTTTTTTAAGCATATTTTATATATATATTAAAAAAAATATAGAATATTTAACGTGATATTTTTTTTTTGAATAAGAAATACTTAAAAGTATATTTGAAAAAATAATAAATGTATCAAATAGTTTAATATGAAGGAAAATAAATTCTTCCAATCATAGCTTATATAATTAGGGACATAATTCAATTAAATATTTTCTCCCCAAGATACAATGAACTAACATATTAGACATCCAATCAA
>JBBPBO010000001.1:7213744-7241011 GCA_037974295.1 Cicer cuneatum | reverse complement strand
AAAAAAAAAGGGAAGTAAGGACAAAGACACAAACCAACCCAAGTTTCAAAATGGTTACAATGGTAGGTCCGGCCAGAGAATAGGTGGATTCTCATTTTGTCCACAGAAAGCATGTTAGACAATGAGAAAACAAAATTCATCATAAAAATATTTTCCATTTTGTGAATGTAAAACGTGTTAGTAAAATTATTGTCCTTTTGTTTTAGTAAAATTAGGGTGCGTTTAACTTTTTTTTTTCTTTACAATAGGTGCGTTTAATTTTAATAAGGAGATAAAAGATTTTGAAGTGAATAATTATATTTTTTGAAATATAAAACTGTAAAAAAATTGTTTTTATTATTTTGAAAATTGCATTTTCATTAATTAATATTTTATGTTTTTTCTATGACAATGATATTCAAAATTTTATCATCAAATTAAAATAAAAACACGTTATAGAAAATAAAAAAAAAAATTTTTCTAAATAGTTACTCATTACGCGTTATGTAGGCTAAAAAGAACTATATATAGAAATCTCTTGGGCACGTTTGATTTGCAAATAAGTACAAGATACGCTTAAAAGGCAAATTTGTTGTAATATCAAATATGCATTAAATATTACTTTTTATTACTAAATGCACTAAATAATATTTGGTATTTTTCAAAATAATTGAGTTACTTAATCATTCTACGCGTATTATAAAAATTTTATAAATAAAAGAAAAAAATATTATTTTTATTAAATTATCTTTATTTAATATTTATACATTATTAATATTATAAATAAATAGTAAAATATATTGCATTTAAAATAATGCAAGTAGTATTAATAGAATGATAATTGAAAAGAAGGACAATAAAAATTAAAAAATTGAGACAATTTTTTTTTATACAAATAAATCAATTATTTTAAGATAGATAAAATAGTACCATTAAAGCTTTGTTTCTAACAATCTCTTATTTTTTAACAAAGCCGCCCTTATTTAATTTTAGTTCCTTTTTTTGGCTGTCTCATTAAAAATAAACATGTTTATTTTAGAAAGGAAGATTTAACATATATAAAATCATTTCACATACATTAAGGTCATTTAATTAAGTGTCATATTAGGTCATTCCACAAAAATTTAAGACAATATATAAATAAAGGAAAATAATAATAATAATGTTAATAATAATAATAATAATAATGATAATAATAATAATATGTCACCAGATTAATTTTATAAGTAACATATATAAAATCATTTCACAAACATTAGTCGTTCTTTATTATATACCTATTATTGAGGAATAGCTTTGTTGTAAAACATGTATTTTGAAACATATCATCTATAATCTAAAATTTATATATTTAAAAATCCTTCTAACTAACCAAAATTTCATGTGTCAACCTCTCAAGGAATAGAATTCTGCATTGAATGTTGGATTTCGTTATTTCACACGAATTAAAGAATATTTATTTGATATATTTAAGTTTTAAAAAAATATTTCTTTCATATCTTATAGTGAAGGTCGATTTGTTCATTTAACATATATTATTACATCATTATAAATAAAAGAAAATTTTAATTTTATTAAATTATTGTTATTAACTATTAGTGTATTTTCTACTATCATAAATAAATGCATAGTAGAACATAATTTTTTTGAAAAAAATAAAGTAGAACATACTGCTTTGGTAAATTATACATAACATTCACTTTAAGAAATTTTTTTATTAAATCGACGCTCACATAAAGAGCGAGTATAAGTTTTTATTTTGAGTAAAGAGCAATTAAAATTTAAAGTTGACTCTTTTGAAATTGTAAAACGGAAGGAAGATGTATATAACTCCAAATTACTCTTTTATATTTTATAATGAGAAATAGAAAGAAAAAACTATAATAATAAGCTCATAATTTTTTTTCTAATCTAAAGATATTATCATACAAGTGCTATATATATATATATATATATATATATATATATTTTTTTTTTTTTTTTTTATTTTGACAAAAAAGAGCTATATATATTACAAAGGATATTTATCTCACATGCATACAAGGTGGAGGCAAAAATAAAAACTAAAAATAAATACTTTACCATCACTGTGGAACAACTTTGGACAAAATAGATCTTTTGCCAAATTTCAAAAATTATTTTATTTTATGGAAACACTATCTTTTAATTCTTAATATATAAAAATTCTTAGACTTTAACCAAGCCTATAGGAATAGCCACAACTTGGAGGGGGTTCTTCATTTCACATGATAACTTGAGCACCTCAGTGAGGTCAACAGGGTTAGCCCTATTTTGAAACCATTGAAACTTGTGGACCAACCTAGCCACCCAAAGACTCACAGTCACAAGGCCTAGGTTCTTACCGGGGCAAACCCTACGACCAGCGCCAAAAGGTGCAAGCCTTAGATCCACACCCCTCATATCCACTTCAACACCCCCTTCACTCTTCAAAAACCTCTCTGGCTTGAACACCAATGGGTCGGCCCACACATTTGGATCGTGGGTTATGGCCCACATGTTGACCATTGTAGTTGTGTTGGCTGGGACCACCATCCCGTTGCTGAGCTGGACATCTGATGTGGATAAACGGGCCCATGAAAGGAGAGGCCCAATTGGATGAAGTCGCAATGTTTCTTTTACAATTGCTTCGAGGTATGGCATTTTGGTGACATCAGCATTTGTGACATTGCGTTTGTTTCCCACAACGTTGTCAAGCTCTTCGCGAAGCCTTGTTTGGATGTTTTGGTTCAAAACAAGCTCTGCCATTATCCACTCAGTTAGAAGTGCTGTCGTATCCGTGCCACGAAATATCATCTCCTGTGAAGTCAACTAACTAGGATTAAGTTACTTTTGAAAAATTAGTCAAGAGAAAAGGTTTGCTTTGAAAGTTGTGGACGTGTATTTTAAAGTTTGTTGTGTATATTACTAACATCTAATTATTTAATAATATGTCATTTTTTATGTTTATTTGTTTTAAATAAAATTAAATTTTTACAATGCGAATTCTTAGGCACCGGTACATTGAGGAGTTTCAGATTGAGATGATACAATTTCATGTACATTTATGTTTAAATATGCATTTTTTGTTTGTTTGACGAAGTTTAAATTTGATATACATCTTGATACATGCAAACAAAGAGTGCGTTTTACAAAACACGAAAACCCATGATTATCGTAGGATTGGAGAGTCACATGCAAGTTTTTCGTATTGTTTACATTTTTGTCATCCACAAATGAAAATATATTTGACTTATAAAAAAAAGTCTTTCTCTCTTTGAAATTGACGACATTCTTTCACGTTTTTTCTTTTATAGAAGTCACTCTTTCTCGTTTTTAAAGTGTAAATAATAAGTATTTCCTCCGTATGACAATATGAGTATACTTTTTGTTTATTTTAGACATACTATAAATAAAAGAGAGTATATATATATATAATAATTTTATTAAAGTATTCTTTAGTAATAATTCGTCAGATTTTCACTATCATAAATATAAAAGTAAAATATAATATTTTAGAAATAATGTATAAATATTAATAAAGTGTATAATTGAAAGAAAAAAAATTAATATTATATTAACCACTAAAAATAACATTGATTTTAAACTACTTTTTTTTATTAAAGTGACATCAAATGAAGGGAGTAGCTACCATATTAAATTTTGTCACAAATATTTACATTTGGGATCTCTAATATGGTCTTAGTTCAATTATGGGATCGATTGACTAGTAAACATCAAATTTTATTTGTGTTGCTAATAATTTGCAACAATATTAAGTTTTTCGATCAATAATTAAAAATAAAAATTAACCTACTATATCTAGTGTTGGTACCACCCGCACAAAACTCAAATTTTATTATTTTTTTAAGAATATATTAAGGTTCCAAAAAATACTAAGAGAGAAAGGTCTATCCTACACTATAGGGCTCAAAAACAAAAACAAAAAAACCAAAATTTAGAAACATAACTAAGTTTTAGAAAGAAAGAAAAAAGTCCATGCTTTTTGATAAAAAGAAAGGAACAACAATATAGAATTAGTTTTTCCATGTTATTTACAATTTTTTATGTTATTAATATTATTTACAAGTTTTTTATATTATTTACAATTTAATAAATATTTTTGTTTTGTTTTTAGTTTTTAGTATTTTTTTATTAAAGACCTAATTTTTTAGATCAAAACATGATATCTAAAATGTATAATATGGTTCTAACTATATCAAATAAACCTCAAAGTTTCACCTTAAAATCATTTTTTAAAGTTTCATATTATAATGCATTTAAAAAATTTGGTGTTATAGTTGTTGCCTTTATATAATTATTCATTAATTTCTTCTCTTTATGGTTTACCAATATTATTCTGGTTGTTTATTAAGTGACAATTCTCATACTCTAAGGGTTCGTTTGATAGACAAGATAAGAGACATGATAAGAATAAATTATCATATCATGTATAAATTCAGTGTTTGATGAACCAATATGATATGATAAGTTAATCTAAAATTATATCATATCATATCTCTCTAGTTGAAATTATGAGTTGTGTTAAAATAAATATAATTTGTTTATAAGGTATTTTTGTCATTTACATATAATATATATCATATATTTATTTACATTCTAACAAATAAAATATAATTATTTGGTTACTCATAATTTTGTTTTTAAAATTTAAATTATTTATTTAGTAGTGTCAATGGATAGTTTTAATACAAAATTAATTCATTAGTTATTTTTTTTTTTTAATTAATTTATAATATTTAAAATATAATAAATTAATTTAAAAAATTAATATGTAATTGTTCACAATGATAATTTTATTATTTTAATATAATATATATTATATCGTATCATGATGAAATGAGTATCAAATACATGACAAAATAAAATGTTATCATGTTGGTTATAATGTGTGTATCAAACACAAAATATCATAATGTTTATCTTATCATTATCTTATCATATATTATCTTATTCTTATCTAGTTTTATATCATATCATATATCATGTCTCCTTCTATTCTACGCTTCAAACGAGGCATAAAGTTTTATTGTGCATCAAGTATCAACAACCAAATTAAACCACCTTAGTTTTTTTTTTTATATTTAATTGGTTTTAATCTATTTAAATTTTATATTATGCCTTATAAGTAAAATGATTAATTCTCCATATATAAATTAATAATGTTAACAACATAATTTTTTTATTGATTAAAATATAGACGAGTCACACTAAATTATATGAGACCAATCTTTATAAAAAGTAGAAGGATAAAAGCACACAAACCCATAGAATGGCAATGATGTCGTCGTCTTGGAGCTTCTCATCTCCTTCAAGAGAGAGTAAAACATCAATAAAGTCAGAATCATCAGTAATCATTTTAGACGGAGTCATTCGATGTTCATCCAAAGCCTTCTTCACAAATTTCTTAACACGAGGAGCAAGAGCCAAACACCTTTGACGAATACAATAAGGATCATAAAACAAGCTAACCCAAGACACATAATCACACCAATTAAAAGCTCCTAAAAGCTCAAACCCTTCCCTCACCATCTCATGCAGCTCATTAACGTGACACCATTCTTGATTATATAATTTTATTCCGAAAACGGTGCCCATAATGTTGTTAAGAGCTGCATCTTGAAGGTGTTTTCTTAAACAAACAAATCCATGTTTGGATTGTTCATAAGCTATAGAGCTTAGCATAACGGAACAATCTAGCCTACGACATGTTTCGTGGGCTATAATACAACGCGAAGAAAAGAGGTGACTCGATGCGACCCTACGTAGTAAACGCCAATAAGTGCCATTTGGTGCGAAACCAATGGCACGACTAAACATAAAACTTTTAGCGGATTGTTTAATTGGACGGTTTGAAAAATGGGGTGAGTTCAATATTTCACGTGCTATGTTAGGGTTTGAAGTGATAACTGCAGGGGTTGAGCCTAAACTAAAGGCCATGAGTTGTTTTGTGGTTGATAGTGTGGAAGCTAATGAAGCAAGTGTACGGTGAGGTAGGTTATTATTTAAGGTGAATAAGATTCCAAATATTGGAAGACCCTTTGGTCCTTGTATAGGGATTTGACCCATTTGGTTTTTTCCATTTTTCCAAGCTATACCTCCTTTTGGGATAGTACATGTTAGAAATGCAATGGAGATGAGTGCAATTAGGATTGCCAAGAGGAGATTGTTAAGTATGTTGTTCTGTGATGTTATTATGGTTGGAAGTGTAAACACCCACCATGTTTCTAATGATGATGAAGGGAAGGCCATTAGATATTGGACAGGGGAATGAAAACAGAGGATGTAGAAGAGATCTAGAGCAAGAGAAAAATGGGAATTTGGAGGGTTGATGTTGTAAGGAGAGGCGAGGAAGGTTGGTATAAATAGTTGTGTGCATGCATGAAATTGAGGTTTTGGGGTAGCATGGTAGGGTACGTTTGAAGATATTTGAATATACTATAGAGTGAATCATCAAAATTATACGGGGGTGAATAATTTAATCCTCAATTACAAAAATAATAATCTAGTGTTTTAAATTGAAAACCACGAATCAATCTATATAATTTGTCTTTTGTAAATTGGATGATTAGTCTGTTTGTCTAAATTGAAAACCACGAATCAATCTACATAGTATTTTATTTTTTATTATAATATTTTTTTAAATAATTTTAAAAATAAAGTTTTAAATGAAAAATTGTTTTGATTAGTTTATCTTAAAAATATCATTTTAAGTATTTTACTTATTTACTATAATTTTTTTTAAATAATAAATTTATTATTAAAATAAAAAGTTATTATGAGAAACTCTTCATAAAAATTAATTTTAAAAAACACATTTAAAAAAAAAGTGATTTTATCATGTTAAAATTTTTAATAATAAATATATAATTTATGAATGTCAAAATTACTTTTTCTAATCAGTAACAAATGAGTCTAAAATAATTTCTATTATTTTTAAGTAATTTCTTGTAAAAATTATTTTTAAAAGTATATAATCAAAATTACTTTTTAAAATTCTTAAACAAACATTCAATATAAGAGTTCAAGGCAGTAAAGACTTTTAAACTCAAAAACCACTTGCAAATAAATTTATATTTACCTCTATCCAAATACACCACCGACTATACTTAAACTCAAAACCTCAAATAGAAAATTTGTCTTTTTACGGTTAGATAAACTATTAGAGTTAGATAAACAAATTTTTAACCATATACTTCAATCCAACATAACATATATTTCCCAATGTTAGGTGTTAACTTATTATTTATGAAAGACTAATTTGGAGAACTAAGTTCGGTAAAAATATACTAGAAGATTATAGATAAGTTAGCTATTAGTGAACAAATTTATAATAGGTACTTGTTCTTAATTACAACACTCATTTTCATTTTTTGTCCACTTAATATAAGACCGTTTATAAAATTTAACATATATTTATGATCTTTTTTACAAAAATACTTTTAATTAATTTATCATTGAAAAAATAATTTTATTTTCTCTCTTATGATATCAATAATTATAAAAATACATATGTAAAAATAATATTTTTATAATCAATTTATTACTACAACGACTTTTTTAAAACACATGAAATATATCCTTATAACGAGTGACAAAAAGAGAGTCATAGATAAGTTAGTGGATAACAAAAAATTCCATATTTTAAAATTAAAATATTTAATAAAATTAACGATTAAATTAATTAATAAATATAAAATGATATAAAAAAATTATTATTATTTAATTTGTTTTTAAATAAGACAATGAGATAAAAATGTGAAGAAAAAAAAAAGTAGCAACTAAAAAAACACTATAAATTCATGAAAACTCTATAATCTCAGACCAAACCGTGACCAAACACTTATAATTTCATCATACAAATTTATACACGGCAAGATATCCTTTGTTATTAGCTAGTAAGCCCTTAGCGTCACACTGAATATGAACAATATGAATCATAATTGGGGGTATGTTTTTATGACAGTGATCTTTCTTTTGAGATTTTTGGGCAGCCCCGTGGTGGATGTTTCTCAACTGTGACGTGTCTCATCTTAATTGAAAAGTTGGTTGTGAAGGTGTGGTCCATGACCACAATGAAGCTTTCTTTTTTGGTTATTCCTCTTATATTGGTACATATTAATTATATTATCATCACAAAGTTTTGGACTATTATACAAGGTGTTGAGTATCCTATTAGGAGAGGGTTGGATAATCTAAAGATTGAGCTAGGATCGAATGTAACAATAAAATTAATTACAAGAATTATTCTTCAGTTCATTCAAGTTTTAATTTAGTTTCGTGTATTTCTAATATTTTAAGTAATGTAAATCATTTTGTAGTCAGACATATTCGTCTTGAGACAAATCGTGTGGCAGACTCTTTTGTTAAGTTTGTCATTTATTTGGTCAATAAAAATAAAATATTTAATTTTATTCATGACTTTGCTTCTTTAACCATATTGATAGATAGAGGTATTGTTGTCTTTTCTCTAGGCTAGGTTTTTAGTTTTTATTCTTGGGGCTTACCCGTCCTTCACATATATAAAAAAGAAGCTAGTAACGTGTTGGTTGACAAACATAGTCTAAAGTTTTTTTCGAAGAAAACATAGTCTAAAGTTGTCATCGGTCCTTACGAATTTAATGAGTAAAAATGGTGATTCATTATTTTATTTTATTTTAAATTACTATGTTATTCTTAAAGTGCAGTTTTATCCTTTTTAGAAGGGAAAATACCTGTTGCGTGCAAATAGGGTTACAGGTACGCGCTGAGAATAAAATGTTCCTTTTTTTCTTTTCTTGTTAAATTTGCTTTGTTTACTTTAATATTATAGTAGAAGTGGCATTTTTTTAATTGTGATTAACATAATAATTAATTTAATTTATTTTTGTTAACATTCGATTACACTAGTTCTGGAAGTTGAGTCTAGTATAAGAAATTAGACTCTCACAAATAAAATTTGAATGCAATTAAAAAATATAACTACATTTAATATCTGACACATCTAAAATATAAAAAGAAAGTATTGGAAAAAAAACATTGAATTACAAGTGTTAGTTTCGATATGATAATTGTGATTCACTTTGAGTAATACTCCTCCAAGAGATACCCTATCCAGGATAGAGTCTTCAGAACCAAATACACGTCAACGGAGGCCAAGAGGCCCAAAACGTAAAATAGCATGGGATGTCGAAATGCTACACTAAACATAAGATATATAGATTGTGACCAATGGAGGAATTTAGGAGATAGTGCATTCGGCTCATCAATTAATTTCTAAACTAGTTTACCAACCATGTTCACGACTCGCCATAGAAATGGTCTGCCCTTTCCATAAGCTAATTCACTTCAAAATTTTGTCATTTACATAACAAATATTTTGGAGTTAAAATGCAAGAAGTTTAATTTTACTTCCTGCAAAATAAATTTATTAAGTTTAAATTATTGTAAAATATAAATGTTTTCGTAATAATCTTCGATGCTTAACACTATTAGTATTTTAACGGTTAATTAATTAATGACTTTAAATTTAGTCTTTACAAAATTTATAAATTTATAAATTTATGAAATTTAATTTTAATTTTTACAAAATAAAAAATATCGTTTTACTCTCTGAAAAATGCAAGTGTGATTTTTGTCCTTACATAATAAAAAATTTGTTTTACATCATGTACAATTTTTATATTAAATTATAATTAATATATTATAATCATTATCATTTTAATTTAAAAAATATGAAAATATTAATTTTGATTAATTGATTAATGACAAACATTTATCTTATATAAGAATATATGTTCACTAACTTTAACGACTCATTTATAAACAAATAACATAAAAAATTATAAATAATATATTATAATTATTTTTATTTCAACGTTGACAATTTTAAAAAAATATTAATTATAATTAATTATTTTTTGATAAACAATATTTATCCATAGATGATTTTTATATTATTTTAAAAATTAATATTTTTAATTTTATTTAGAAGTCTGCATAATTGAAACAGTTGTAACGAGGATGGATAGATTATTTTTGAATTCCTTGGTATGAAATATATTCGGATGTACTATTACGTTGACGAAGTGCAAGTTCCCATATCATATCTGCCATTACGGTGAACGGTTGAATGTGGGGTTTTTATTTCGAGTAAGACGGGCGTGTGTTAGGGCGGGAGACGAGGTGGTACATCTTGAAACACGCTCTTCAACCATTCGTCTCACGTGCACACGAGCTATTCAAGAATATATACTCCAATTTTACTCCAACTTTCATACAATTCTTCAACGCTTCTATACGCAGTCGGTGGTCAATAATAATAACACTATTTACATTCGCACCTACTAGTTTTTTATAACTAACCAAATGGATCAAAATCCATAATTATATGTGGATGCTATACACTTCAAATATAACCTTCACTAGAAAGAAGTGGAGGACAAGTTCTATAATTTTATCTAAAAAGTGTGCTTGTATTATTATTTTGAATACTTTAATAAATAATTTTCTTTAATTTTTTTACGTGGACATTACCACAGTATTTATTAAAATTGAATAAATTAAGAGTCTTGATATATTTATCTATTTAATTTTGATTTAAGTAATTAAATAAATTATTTTAATAATTAAAATTAAATTTATAACAAACAATATCATTTTAAAATATACTAAAAAAATAAAAATTGAAAATTTAGTGTTATTAAATTTAAAATGTAATCAAGCTCATTCATAAATTATATATTATTCAAATATTAATAATTTAATTTAATAATACTAAATGTATCGTAAAAGTTTCTAATACATAGAGTATCAAAATATAAGAGAGAAAAACACTCCAAACAATTTAATAAGGTAAAACTAACCGGGGTTGAAATGCATAGAGTCAAAACAGTTAAAAAGAATACACGTATGTTTCCTTTATTTCGTATTCCAATATTTTTCTTTACACCGAAGGCAAAGAGACATGAATTTAATAAAAAAGAGAAGAGGTATCAACTTACAAAAGTCATGCACATTGCCCACCAACTCTGGCTAGAGCTCAATGGTATATTTTAAGCGAATGTATCCAATTATATGTAAATTTTCGTGCTAATTATTTTTTAATATGATTTATTGTATTAATTCATCCTTGGTTTTTTTTAATATGATTGTCAACCTTATGTTTTGTACTAATGTTTTGATAATAGGTATTCTTCCGTTGCTGAACTTTGGTTTTTTTTAACTTTGAACACACATTTATAAATAATAAATTTAGATATATTTTAGTCTATTTTATTTTTCATTTAAATAAAAATAAAATTTATTTAATGTATGATTTTAAATTTTTAAAGGTACGAAAGAAAAAACATTATTAATTATATCTTGATTTTTTAAAAGAAACAAAATTTTAAAACAAAAATAAAATAATTAAAGGATCAAATATCAGAAAGATCGATCGAGAAAATATTATTTCTCTCTAAAGAACTTATGTTCTGTCTTTTATGAAAAACGTCAACTTTATTTATAATAGTTAATACTAACAATTATTTTTGTTAATATTATCAGTATTATTATTGAAGGTGGATATCTAACTCTAGATCACCTTTTGATCCAACTCTCTAAATTTTCGCTTTAGTCAATAAACCAACTTTATATCACTTGTCAATATTATTAAAATTGTTAATATTTTATCGAAAAAGCATTAAACATTTGATTTTCTTATTAATCTATTCCTTAACTTCTACACTTTAGTTACCAAATAAATTTTATATCTCTATTTTCACAATTTTATATGTTCTAATTATAATTGATATTTGTACACGTTCTAGAGGTGAAAAATAGGAAACTTAGGTGCCTCTATAAAAAGAATGTGGCTCACTAATTTATTCTTCATTTATTAAAGGAGTGATTAAAGTTTATTTTTTAATGGGTCAATCAACTAGCCTCCTACCCTTACATGGGGCAGGTTGAAAATCTCAGTCCAAACGGAACACTCACATGTGTATCTTTTGTATCTTTTGTAGGCACATGGGTGATTCTTACGTACATGATAATTGACATTTCTAACTATTGAGAAATCTCGTATTGGTTGAGATGAGAAAAACTTTCATGGTCACAACTACAAAAGATAAATGATGAAAGAATAAAATATTACATATTTTTAAAATAATTAAATGATATATATTTTTGTGTGTATATACTTAAATAATATTTATTTATATTGGTGACTAAACAAATATTTTTTTATTGAGATATGTTCTCAATATGTGTTTATGCAAGTAATTCTTACTTTACAAATTAATTTTGTAAGAGTTGAATTATCACTTCACTCAGTTTATACTATAAAAGCCATAGTTTTGCTCTTTTAATTGATATGATTATGATTTATGTTTGTTATAATTTTTTTTATGAATTATCTTTGGACTGCCGTGGTTATGATTATGATTTATTAGAGCCTTTTAACCTCTTTTTGATTGCTTATGTATATTTTATGGAAATCAAATTGCTTGCTTGCTTGATTGGCATTAGTGAACAATGTTTTGGCAAACTTACGTTGACAGCAACGTGGGTGCCACTTCTGTTTTTGACCAAATAGAAGATTGGTGTTGATTCATCATGAATTATGTTGGAGCATTATAGGAGTTTGGCGTGAAAGATTAGTGCAAAATCATAGAAATAATATATTTTACATGATATATTTTAAATAAGAGTAAAAATGAATTAAAATATTATATCTCATTTTATTCTATTCTCTTTCAAAACGGAAATAAAATTTAGATTATATTTCATTTTGTGTTATTATATTTTACTCCGTTCATTTTAAAATGTTTAGACAAAATCTTTAATTTAATTTTCAAATTCTATATAAAAATTGCATTAAATTTATGAACTATTCGTACTATTTTTATCTTATAATATTACTTTTATTGTAATTGAGATTCAATTATTCGCCACTCTCATCTAATAAATTATCCACTAATTCATTTGTATTGGAACTAATCAACAACATCTTTTCCCAATCTGCATAAGAGATGAGTTAATCTGAGGTCTTTTAAGTAAAAAAAAAAAAAACAACCGAATATGTGAATCAGTATATTTGAAAAACACAAATAAATTTCTTAAAAGAAGGTTATATATAGGTATTGACTCTACTAAGTTAGTAGTAGTTGTGGTTTTGGATTCTGAAATGATGTATTATGTATAACCAATGAGTGTATTGAAATGATGCATTAGTTGCATCATACTAGAGTTACTACTATCACATTTATTTATATAATGAGAAATGCTAAAAGAATTTGATAAGAAATAAAATTTTTATATTGAAAACAAATTGTAAGTTGTGTATACAAAATTTTAAAAATTTAAAATACACTTTTTTCAATGTATTCTAGATTTGTATTCTTTAACAAATGTTAATAAGTGGGTGTGCCTTAAAGAGCATTTAATAGGACGACTCTTATATAATTAATCATATCTAAAAGAAAATACAATAGATATATAGTTATTTTTCTTATATATTTAATATTAAATTTATTTATAATTGAAGTAAAACTTAACCATTTATACTTAAACACAACAAAACAAAGATAACATCAAAAGCATTATTCTAGTTGGAAGAGGTGTCTATACTTAGTATTGATAGTGTCTTAAACAAGATAAGATCAAACCATTTGCATTCTTAAACACCTTTTCCCCAACACAACTCTATATATGCATGTATATATTTTCATACAACTGAAATTGGAACAGCAAAAAGAGGAGTAAGCTTCTTCAATGTAATTCCATATTGCTCACTCATGTCAAGCATTTCATGATTAACACCTCCAGCAAGCTCCCATTCAAACGAATGCAACAAAGAAGCCAACATTAAAACAATCATTCTATTAGCAAGTGAAAGACCAGGACAAATTCTCCTTCCACCACCAAAAGGCAAATACTCAAAATCCCTTCCTTTAAAATCAACATTGGAATTAAGAAACCTTTCAGGTTGAAACAACAAAGGGTCATTCCAAAACTCAGGGTTTCTTCCAATAGACCATGCATTAATAAAAACTTGGGTTCCTTTTTGAATTGTGTAACCATTGATTTCAACATCATTTCCTGCAATGTAAGGTAAGAGAAGTGGTACAGGTGGATGGAGTCTAAGTGTTTCTTTGACTATTGATTGAATGTAAGGAAGTGTTGGAATGTCTGATTCTTTGATTTGGTTGGATTTGTTACCAATTACTTGAATCAATTCATTTCTTGCTTTTTCCATTATTTTTGGATTGCGGAGAAGCTCTGCCATTGCCCATTCTATTGTTGATCCAGAAGTGTCACTTCCAGCAATGAATAAATCCTGTTTAATTGTTCGGAATTAATGGAACCAATTACAATCACACTTATTTTATTGTTTTTGTGGATCAAAATTTTCTATCAACATGACAAAAACTACATATGACCACAATTAGTCGTTTTCAATATCTATACATTTAGGCATATTAGATTCTTGTAAAACTCTATTTTAAAATATCTGATTTTAAAAACAATTTTGTAAAATTATTTTTAATATTATACTTTTTTAAATAAAATAAAAAACAGATAAATTATGTTTTGCTTTTAATTTTCAATTTTAAATTTTAAAAAGAAAAAAAAACAAAAAAATAATTACTTTTTATTAGTGGCACAATTGTAATTATGTCCATCTTAGAAATGACACAACTGAAAAAACATTGTTCAATGTAGATATTGAACCCTTGCAGTAGATGGCTCTAAACCCTTTTCTCGCGATTCTTGTTCATTGTTGTGTTATTCATTCCTTCTTTGATAATTTCTTTAGTTAATTTTTTTTTTTTACATATAGTTTTTTTGAATTTGGATTTTTAAATTGATTTTTTTTTTAATTAAGTTGGTTTTCTGTGTTGATTTCCTTAGTTTCCTGTGTGTTGATTTCCTTAGTTTCCTTTGTATTCTAAAGGATGATCTTCTAGTACTCGGTATCATCAATTCCATCATTATATTAGAATTTAATTTTGGGTATAAATTTAATTCATATCTTAATTATCAGTTGTGTTATTTATAAATTTCGATACCACTATATTTTTTCACCTTATACAATTGAATATAGACATCATTTTTACGTGACAAAATAAGATTTGAACTAATAGGACCAATTAATTATTTGGAATTAATGGAACCAATTAAAATCACAAATATTCAATTGTTTTGTGGGTCAAAATTAAAAATCAACATGATAAAAACTACACGTGTTAATTAAATACATCATGTTAATGACATCAAGAGGGGGTACCTTTAATTATTGGATTGACAAATGAAGTTGAAAACAGGGAACTAGTATTAGTTATTTTGAAATTAACACTCAATTGATCGATTAACATATTAATTAGGGTGGTAGTTGATGAGCCACGTAGAGCAATTTTTGGACATGCATAGGTATTTACTTCATTTTCAGTCAAATCTATATCTACTACACTAACTCCTAGAAAAAAACTACTTATAAAATATTACAATTCTTATATTTAAAAACTCATTTAATATTTCATTTTTTTTTAATCTTTTTTCTTGCTACATCACTAATATACCATATTGATTAAATCATTTTATCTGTATTTTCTTAAATTATCTAAGAGGTATTTTAGTGTATATCCAAAATATTAATACTCCTAAATAAGGCGGAAGAAAGGACATTATTATTATTGTTATGGTAAACTACAAATTTTATAAGGATATCACATCAAGTAACGTTTAATTGTTTATCGTATAACAATATTAATTAACCATATATTTAGGCCCGTTTATTTAAGGATTAAAAAAATATAAACATATCAACTTTTTAAATATAATTTTATTGTAAAAGAGTATTTTACCTCATTTATTTTTTGAATGAATAAAAAACATATCATTAATTGTTATTTTTTCTATTTATAATGAGTGTCACGTTTGTTTATTTTATCTATGTTAAAAAATATTTATTAATGAATGAATAATAATAATTTTATCAAATTATTTTTATTAGTGTTTTCTGCAATTATAAAATATAAAATATAATATAATAAAACACACAATAAAAAATATATAATTAAAACAAAAAATATATAATTACTAATATTATATTAAAAATTGAAAATAACATTAATTTTTAAATAAATATTATTGATAAATATGACATTTATCGTTATTAGTGTGGGAAGTTGAATGTAGCTATCACCTTATCTCCTATGTCTCCTTCAAATTACCAAGTCATATCACATTTTCTTTCTTTTCATAAAATAGATTTGTTGAAAATGGAATGAATGTAAAAAAAAAAAAAAAAATTGGCTTACCAGAATCAAAGGCTTGATGCTTTCAACACTGAAAACAGAGCCTTCATCTTTTTCACAATCATCAAGCAAAACATCCAAGAAATCACCTTTAATGGCTCCATTACACGAACTCTTTCTATCTTCAACACGTTTCCGAATCATACCATCAAAAATCTGATGCAATCTCAAATAAGAAACCTTCACGTGTCTCTTCACACCCTGCAAATCAAATCTCTTCAACACCGGAAAATAATCACAAACGTTCACTTTCCCAGCATCTTCCATGATCCTCCACACAACTTCTTTAAACTCGCCGGCACTTTCGAATTCCGAGTCAACCATATCCTCAGAGAACACCGTGTTGGAAACTAAGTTCAGCATCGTCGCGAAAGCGACTTCGCCTATGTTTACGCTTGTTCTCTCCGCGGCTTTTTTGTCAAGGTGTTGTATTAGTTGTTGAACTTTCCAGTGACGGAGGTGTTGGAGGAGGTCGAGGCGTTGTGTTGTGAATATTTGAGTGGTGCATATGCGGCGACGGTTGCGCCACCGTGAATCGGCTGGGGCCCAAGCGAGGGTGTCGTTGACGTTTGGCTGAGTGGCGACTGATTCAGGGATGGGACGGTCGGTGAAGGATTGGTCGTTTTTTTGGAGGATTTGTTGGGCGATTGTAGGGGAAGAGACGACGGTGACGGTGACGGAGCCGAAACGGAGGGACATGATGGGGCCATAGGTTTTGGCGAGTGAAGAGAGGGAAGAGTGTGGTTTTGGGCCTAATTGGTGGAGGTTTCCAATTATGGGGAAACCGGTTGGACCGGGCGGTTTGTTCTTTTTGCGGTTTACAATTAACCGGGTTATTATTAGAGTTAAGGAGACGAATAATAGCAAGATATGAACCTCCATCGTTGATCAAATTATCTATAATTTCTTAGTCTTTTATCTTATGTTTGGTTGGTTTTATAGTATTTTATTTTGATTTGATATGAAAATATCCAAATCTAACTTGATGACGATAATTGACTAATAGCAATAGGGTAGAGGTCACAGCCAATTAACTAAACTAATATTAAGTAGGGGTGGCAAAACTCCAGCTGTCTAATAAAAGCCTATAGTTATGTTAATATATTTATAAATAGTTGTGATTTACTCATAGTGTAAAAAAATTTAATTTATATTAATAATGTATAATAATTAAATTCATTTTTTTATTACTAATATTATATATAAAATTTTAAATTTTATTTAAATTATAAATTTTTTAATAATTTAATTTTATTATTTTATATTAATTTTTAACATATTTAAATATATTATAATAAAATAGAATTGAAATATAATGTTTTATAAAATCAAATTTTTAAAATTTTCTGTTAAATCTAAAAAATATGCTTATTTTTATTTACCTATTTATTAGTTTATTAATCTATTAAAAATATATAATTATTTATTTAAAAATATTAAATGGAATAAACTTTTTAAAAAATGAATAGACCATATTATACTTTACTTTCATAAATATTAGACTAAAATCTAAAAAGAAGTTTGTAACAAACCAATTTTCAGACCTAAACCTTAAATTTTTTTTTTTTTTTATAGATTAAGCTCAGAGCTTCAGACCGTACAAAGCATAAGTTATGAGTATCTAGTCCCATCGGACCTACATAGCTATAAGGGTGGGCAAGTTCTTTAATTTTGCACTAATTAAATTTTGAGTGTTGACCACACTGGATTTTTAACCGAAGATTTTGCACGACCCAGCTTTTATTTCTCTTCAGTATCAACTTTCAATGAGTGACACGGTCCAAAGAGTTAGCTTTTCTACTTATTATTAAGTGTGTCTTTTCCATTCTTCAATGTATTATTATTTTTTCTCCCAATTTCTTAATATTATTGTCATTATTATATTATTTAAATTTCTTGTAAAATAGTCTAAAAGCATAACTAAAGAAACGAATACGGAATACATGTTCTACTAGCCATTCAGTAGTAACTTACCACCAAACCAAATTTATTTTTGTGTATTAGTTGCAAATAGAATATATTTTAACCAACAATTCTTATTTTTTATTAATATCTTCCCTAATATGTTTCTCTTCGATCTCTCTCTCTTTTTTAATTTTTTTCATTTCTACTCTCGTCATTTTAGTATTAGTATATATTAAAATGTTTCAAAATAAGTATTATTTTACTTTTTTTCAATATGACATTTACTAAGTTTTTTAAACTCTGGGATGGATTAGCATGATATCAGAAAAATAAAACTTCTCAATTAAGTAAAGTCACATAGTTAGATACAGACATACAAAATATAAACATCTTTCTTCACTTCTGAACCTAAACAGATTCAAAAGTGAGGGATGCACACAATCTAATATAACTCCAATTGCTCGAATGCAATACCAACCTTGATCGCCTAGTGAACCAAGAGCATCGAGATTTGGCTTCACACGAATGTCATTCTTTAGATATTTAGAATCGCCAACAAATGTAAAACAGGTGTGATCCTGTACAACATAAAAGGCACCATTTATATATATTAATAAGGGTTTTCATATGTGGCTCTGTTGAACATGTACAGTGTAGCTTTCAAACTACTCTAATTACTCCATCCACCAAAACTACCAATTTATTTATCATTTCACATAATATTAAAAAAAATATATTATTTTTTATTAAATTACTCTTATTAAGAATTGGATATTCACCGGGACTAACTCTAGTGAAACTAGTTGGACATTTGACAAATCAAATTAAATCTCCACTAAAAGAGCACCACATGTAATGTTTGAGATGTCTTAAATATGATTATAATTTGTATTTCCATTTAGATAAATGTAAAATAAAAAATATTAACTTGATAGTGATGCTATTAGTATTAATTAGAGTATACACTTAAAAAAATTAATATTAACCAAGGCATATAAAAAGATTATAATTTTTTTATATAAAGATATTAACAAGTGCCTTTAAAAAATTAAAAAATAAAATAAAATAAAAGTTTTATGTTGAAAAAATCACTTTTAAAATTTTTATAGTGTTAAATAGATTACTTTTAAAGCAACATTTATTCCTTTGGTGTTTTGAAGACACTTGTTATTCTTTTCTTTTTTAAAATTCGATAAATTTAGAGAGAATATGGTAATGCTCATAGTTATCAAGGTAAAGAAAAACGGAACACATGGATAATTGAAGTTATGCTATTTAATAGGAAGTAAATATTTTAAAAATCACAAAAACGATTAGTTCACAATTTATTAATAGAGAAATAATATTTTTCAAGGATAGATACATCTATTTTTACATTTCGTAGATTAATGTTGTCATAATATTTTAACAGTGTTGGTAGATAAACACATATTTTAATGACATTTGAAAAGTCAAAAGGTAATCAAATTTATTTGGAAATCCAAGACTCCCTAAGATCAAAAGATGAATGACATGTATATAATGGAAATTCGAGGATTTCGATTTCTTTTTCTCTTCTTTATGTTAAGAGAGAGACAATGATCTAAATAATACAAAAATAATTTTTATAAAAATTATATTATCCACACAAAAAGTATTATCTTTCTTATCACCGAGAAGAAAAGAGTATAATGAGATATTCAAATTTTAAATATAATATCAACTTTGAGTTGTCGAAAGAGTCTAAATTAGCGTTGAATTCTAATCTATTAAGATTATATTTTTCTTTTAATTAAACTATTTTTCAAATAGTTTTTATATCTAATTTGATAAGTGATTTTGTAAATAGTTATAATAAAAGTAAAATATTATTAATAATTCAACTATTGTAATTAATTGACGTAAAAATTGTTTACTCTAAGGTGCATATAAATTAAATTCTAAAAATATACTAAGTACTTCTCTAAATTATTAAAAGTATAAAAATAAATTAATGATTAATGTTCATTATTTATAAAAGATGAAAGACGGAAATAAAAAAATAAGTTAAAAAAATTAAATAAAAGATAAAGAAAAAAATATATATTTAAATCAAATTCAAGATACAATTAATGATTTGTACTTATATAAAACTACAAACATGCATGAAAAAAGAAGAAGATGAAAAAAAAGAGATGGAGATGAGGAAAATGACTAAGATGAATATGTTTTTAAGTTGAAGAAGAGCCTTAATTTTTAATTTTATTTGTTATAAAATTAATGGCGACACAATTAGCATGTTATAAAATGAATTAACTAACAAAATTATTTTTGTTGATTTAAACCTCGACACATCAGTACTTGAGGACCACATAACTTCTATTTAATGAAATTAAAAAAAAATGGTACGTATATAAACAAATCATAAAATAAAAGTTAATCTTACAAATGAAATGTAATATAAATGATGAGATTGAAAAAAGAAAACTTAAAAAATCTAAATAGGTTTCTAGACTAAACTCAAATAATCAAAAAGTGTATTCTTTTCCCCTAATAATTAAGGAGGGGGAGGGAGTATTGGTTCTCAATCACATCATTATTTTATTCTTCATATCACCTTTATGATACAAAATTTTGAGTGATGGCCGTGTAATCACAACCATAAATCTAAATTAAACAAGTGGAAAAAAAATAGAGGGGGGAAGTTTTTTTATTTTTATGATTATTATTAAAAAAAAAAAAGGTTAAATGATGTATATATTGATTGGATTACAAGAATTACACATTTGGATTTTTTACAAGTGGATAAATTAAAATAAAAAATGTATTTAAAATAAATATTAGTATATAATTTTATGATTTTATTTTACTAATTAGATAATTTAATGTTATTTACTTATATATTTTGAATGTAGTAATAATGAATTAGATGTACGATAAGGTTCCCTCCTTAAGTGGTTACTGTGTTGGTGAGAAATAACAATGGCGACACAATCCTATCTTGTGAATCTCAACTCCTTCCATTCAGGAATCACAGGTAAACTATTCAACCTTCTTCTACTCCTTCTATTATCAATCCCGTCTTCACTTCATTTCATTTCACTCTTTTTTGTTCTTTCCCTTTTCCCCCAATTTGTCGTAGGATGGAATCCTTCAACATTCAAGCCTTCCAATTTTGGTTTTGGCGTTTTAGTAAGTTTTCTTATCTTGAAATTTTCGGCATACCCGTTTGAGAAATATTTTCTCATCTTGTACTGACGAACTTGTTTTGAGATCAATGCTACTATTATTGACACAGTTTTTTTATCTTCATACTGTTTCTATTAGATATGCTTATGCATGAGTTCCCTTGTTTTGTTTTTGGTATTTTCTTCAACTTTTAGCTAATCCTACTAGTCTTTTCTTTTAACAATTTTCCATTAGGTTTGTTTAAATCAGTGTTGTTAAATAATGGCTATAACAGCACTATCGCATAGTGGAATTTAAACAAACTGATATAAACAAATATTGACCCTTGAAACATATGCATTTTCTTCGACACTGCAAAATATCAAGTTATCTTAATTTATGCAGAAAAGTTTGAAGCATCCTTCTAGAAGAAATGTCAATGGAAGTTCACGAATCATGCGATGCTGTTCGTGTTACACAGAAGTTGGAGCTTCTACCGCCATAACATTATCAACATTCAATGCAGCTACTGCACCAAAATGTCTTGGTTTGGATGTAAACTTGAATAGCCTCAAGCTTAACATACTAGAAACTTTACACACTTCTACAGATTTCATGACAAGGTTGATTCTTGCTGATCTTGATCCTGGCACTGCAAAATTAGCTATTGGATTTCTAGGCCCCTTCCTCTCAGTGTTTGGTTTTCTCTTTATAATTAGAATAGTAATGTCTTGGTATCCAAAACTCCCTGTGGGAAAGTTTCCATATGTAATAGCTTATGCTCCTACTGAGCCACTTCTCATTCCTACCCGGAAAGTGATTCCACCTCTTGCTGGTGTGGATGTTACTCCTGTGGTTTGGTTTGGATTGCTCAGTTTTCTGAACGAAATATTAGTAGGTCCACAAGGATTACTAGTTCTTCTTTCTCAACAAGTCAACAATTAGTTTACACATTTAGTGTGGTTGTGAATGACATAGTTTTCTATCCTGTCAATCTGTCATTCTTTTTGGATGTATACAAGGTTAAATTCTGACATCTAAAACACTATATACTAATCATTTTATTTACTCTTGCACTACTTCTGGATCTATCTTATTGGTTGTTGGAGACTTGGCAACAAATCTGCCTTGATATTCTAGCCGAAAAATTAAACTATCACATACTTATGTTAAAAAATAAAAATCACCGCAGTGGACAGCGTGCAGGGTGTTTAAATCTCAGTCGTAGATTCTTTAATTACTTCCTTTGGGATGTGTGCTTTGTTCTAAAGCTCAAAGTTGTAGTTTCCTCCAACTACTTTGGGAAGTTTGATTTCAGTTTTGTCCAAGTTCTAGCACTTTAAAACAGATGAACCATGTAGAGATTTTGCCGGTTCAATACTTGGTTCCACTGCATTATCCAAGCATGTGCTTAGGCATGTATTCTACATGTTTGGGTTTGGTCTTTTGTTTGAGGATTATGGAACTGGGAACGGGTGATAAGGACCTGTGTGCTACTGTCATGCCACGTCATATAAAACGAAGGAAAATGGTTGGAGTGAAAACAAGATATTTAGTCTGTAATGAAAGAAGGAAAAGAGGAAGAAACAAAAAATGCTATGTTGAATATTGAGATTAGATTACATTGTCTAAATTTAGCATTTTGAGTGATGTCTAACTTAAAGTGGTACATCGCAGCAATATAGCGCAACTTAGTGCAAGAGAATACTACATATTCAAGCAAAAATAAACAGCAAAGATGCTCAGCCCACGACAACTAAAAAAGGATATGTAAACGGCAAAACTTTAGTCAGCATAATTATTATTGTACGTGATATCTCTTCTAATCATTTCGTACAGGCTCATTTGGAGCTCATCACCGCAACAACAAATGTTTGGACACTAATTAGAAAACAAATTACAAAATAAAAAAGTAAAATACTGACTGATAAAAAGAATTTCGATATTCTGAACCTATTCTACATCAAATGCTAATATACAAGCGGCAGACTTGGTTTCTGTCAAACCATCTTCAGGATATTGAGTTGGCAAAATTGACTTACCACCTTTGCCAGAAATAAATAGCTGCTGCATATTTGAATTGTGCGTGTGTGTGTTACGAGAGCTGCATCTGATCTCGCTTAAGAGCTTGTTGGAGCTGAATGACCTGTTGTTGCTGCTCTGGTGGCAAAGAACTCAATTGCTCTGGTGTTAGATTCAACACTTGTTGCAGTAAAACAGACTCCACATCAGATGGAAGCTGCTGTGACTGAGCAAAGAAAACAAAAATGATGATTTTATAAATCTGGAACCAAAAGTAAGGATTTACTGTCACATATGAATCACAAAGTTAAACGACATACCTGTGAAGATTGTTGATCAGTGTGCCGTACTTCTGCTTTAGGAACAGCAGGTACAGATAAAGAGGTACTTCTAGGAACATGGGATGATCCGTTGGAGACAGGCATGTTTGAAGTCCCAGCAGAAAGAGAGGCACCCCTTCCATCGTCCAATCTAGTGAGCTTTGACGGGCGAGTAAGGGATTCTGGAATATCACGAACCATGCTTGTATTCTCTACCCCCAAAGACATGTTTGAATATTTACTACTACTCGTGGCCCAATCCTCAAGAACTTTGGAAGATCTATCACCTTCCTTACTAAATAACTGAGAAATACCAGATGACGTGGAGGGGCCAGCCTGTTAAATAGATGATTTTAGGTACTTTACTTCAAAAATATAATCAAACAAAAAATAGAAGTTGAAACCAGCAAAGCAAAAGTGTAGAATGAAGAGAAAATCAGACTCTACTCGTAGTAGACACTCAACCATAACTTTCATAAAACTTCTATGTAAGGCAAACAATGTAATATACATTGTCAAAGATACTCCAAACAGTAGGCGCGTCAGAGTTTTCTGATTTTTCTTCTTCATTAACCAGTTACTTTTATAACCATAGAATATTAAAAAGAATGCAGAACTTAGATTCTTTCATATTTTTCACTTTTGAATCCAAAATCATTCCACTTGAAATACTGCTCTTGCAGCTTCTTTTTGAAGGGTTAATTAAAGCCCCGCCAAAAGGCAAGTGTTTTGTTTGGACTGTAAGTCTGTAATACACTTATAAGATATTCACGACCTGCTGTCTGTAGACAACACAGGGCCCTGTTTCCAGATAATTATTATGTCGTGAGATTTCAGACGCTGCCAATCACCACTTCTACAATGTGTGAATGGCCTCACATGATTACCACCTCGAGGACAGCCTTACCTGAGTGGCAGGGATTATTGGGGAAAATCAATTACAAGCAAGGATTGTGGAGGAAAGATTTGGGAGAGGGAAGCAATCAAGCATTGGTTATAATGAGCAATCGGGGCCTCTGGACAGGGCGGAGGCAGCCCATTGAAGCTCAGCATTGATATTTTTTCTGTTCTGTTCAACATTTTATTGTGTTTTTCCTGCTACTTTCCCTTTCCCTCAGCATTGATACTTTCCCTTTCCTGCTACTTTCTTAGTTGATGTGTTTTCTCATGTTGTCAGGTGCATGCTCTCTTATACTATGCTATAGGCATGCAAACTGCTTTAAATAATAAATTAAAGGCACAAAGCAAGACTAATGGATCTAAACGCATCTACGCAACATATGAAAACAAAATAACACGAGCAAAATTAGGCACCTGAAAGCTTGCATCAGGACGAACCATTTGAATATTATGTGGGATAGTTGAGCTTCCAACACGTACTGGATGCTGTAGGAACGAGGCATGCATTTGCGGGTTCAAAGCAGTCGAACTTGCTGGTTGAATTGGAGGCCTAACAGACAAACTGCCCAAAGCTGGGGGACGTACCGAAGGAAGCATTAAATTAGACTGCCCTGTTCCGAGCTGTACAAAATGGTTGCTTGGATGATGTTGAAGGGGAATTCGAGGCTGCATTGGAGGCCTTGGATTTGAGGTTAATTGATTAGGAGCCAAAGGGTTGTGAGGTATAGTGCTGACTTGGCCATCTTGAATGTAAGGTGTCAAACCAGGCTGCAATTTGCTCTGTCCGTAGGGAGGTAGGCCAACCACAGTTTGAACCATTGATGGCTGACCGAGGTGGCCTTCATTCATTGAAGACTGTGAGGTTTGATCTGAAACTAGTCTAAGATTTGGCATTTGCAACTGCAACAATTATTATTAAAAATAAAGTTAAAAATGTATTCTAGATACAGATAGCTGAAAAGTATGGGCAGAATAAGCTCAAGAAGAAAAAATAATTAGTACTCTGATATAAATCTAATATTAATCCGATATTATGTAGACCTTAACAGGTCATCATATTTCTAAAGTTATTATTTGCTTTGTGAGTAGTTACTTTAGTTAATGTTATATATATATTCAGTCTCAAGAGTATCGTAGTATTTTCATAGTTAGGTATTTCAGCATGTCTGTGACTGGCCTTTTGTGCCATTTTCCGTTCTTCCTTAACTTATTTCAGTTATTTGAGCTTTATTTAACTTATGACAAATTATTTAAAAAAATGGAATAAAATCAAGAAAAAAAGAGGTAAGGAATCAAACCACTTGAGGGGTGACCATCCCTAGCATTATCTGAGCCTGCAAATACAACAAATTATGAATATAAAATGCTCAAAGAAATTATTCAAAATATTAAAATCTAGATATAGATCCAACGAAATAAAATCATATATATGTGGAGGTTAGAACTTTCAACGTACAGACAAAAAAGCTATATTTTAAAAAAGTAACAAATATTGTTCGATAAATAGAACATGGTACCGACAAAATCTAACTTAGGAAAGAGAGATCAGATATGCTTTGATTTGTCAAAATGAAGTAGAATAGCACACCCACACCAAATTGAAAGACTGAAAATGACATCCCACACAATAAATATCAACTAGCATTTATTTTCTTTAGACAAAAAGTTTGTAAAATATTTTCACAGACCCCAATGGGCCAACCCATATCCCAAAACATATCAAGTTGTATCGGCAAAGCATCTGACAGAAAATTCTCAGAAGGCTTTCCAACCAAATGCTCCACATCCTAGAAAAATATGGTCGGTGAATGGCCATGCTCAAGCAAGTCAATTAAATGTGACACGATCTGAGACACCAATTTTTGCAAATCATACATAGAACCCAGAACAACTGTGTCCAAAGCACATAACCTACTAGTCTACTACAAGTCTAAGGCCAAGGCATAACATATAAATCCTAGAAGAAAGCAACCCTTGTAGGTAAGCACATGGCTGGTAAGAGATGGACAGATAGCATAATTGTTAGGAAACTGAATTCTTAAGGCCTTAATGTCCTTGGGTGTTGGCCAATCTAGCATAGCTTCAATCTTCTTTGGATCTGCTGCAACTCCACCGGCTGAGATGATATGACCCAAATACTCTAATTGAGTCTGCCCAAAAGTGCATTTTTTCTTGTTGGCAAATAATTGATTCTCTTTCAACAAAGCTAGGACAGCCTTAAATGTCTTTGGTGCTCCTGTTCATCTGTACTGTAAACCAAGATGTCATCGAAGAAAACCAACACAAACTTTCTCAAGTACGGCCTTAACACTTCATTCATAAGAGATTGAAAAGTAGAAGGAGCATTCGTAAGTCCAAAAGGCATGACAATAAACTCATAATGCCCCTCATGAGTTCTAAAAGCTGTTTTTGGAATGTCTGTTTCCCGCATCCTAATTTGATGATACCCTGATTTCAGGTCCAATTTTGAAAAGATCATTGCGCCTCCCAATTCATCAAGCAACTCATCAATAATAGGAATAGGGAACTTATCTGGTATGGTTATCTTATTCAAAGCCCTGTAATCTACACAAAAGCGCCACCCGCCATCTTTTTTTTTCACTAAAATGATTGGGCTAGAATAGGGGCTCACACTTGGTCTAATAATACCAGAATTCAACATATCATCTACTAATCTTTCTATTTCATTTTTTTGATAGTGAGGGTACCTATAAGGC
>JBBPBO010000001.1:7109044-7213734 GCA_037974295.1 Cicer cuneatum | reverse complement strand
TGGATTGTCATCTGTAACTTCAGTTTTGGCTTGTAGTTGATGGTATTCCACTAAGAATCCTTGGCCTTGATCATTTAACGCTTTCAAAAGGGACTTTAGAGATGCTACAGCTCTAGTTAAATCGGGGTCCCCTTTCAAAGTGTGATAACCATTTCCAATAGGAATTCTAAGTGTCAATTCACGGAAATTGGCTCTAATTTCTCCCAGGCCAGCCAACCATTCCATCCCCAACACTACATCCACTCCTCCAAGATCAAAGACATAAAAATCTTGTTGCACTTTGAGTCCTTGTATCACCAATTCTAATTGAGGACACACTCCTTCACAATCAAGTTTTCTCCCATCTCCTACTTCCACCGTGTATATGGAGGTTGCAAACATTTGCAAATTATGTTCCTTCACAAAAGTGGCTGAAATGAAATTATGTGAAGCTCCACAATCTACAAGGACCATAACATGTTCCTGGCCAATCATTCCCCATAACTTAATGGTTTTTTTCGAAGTGAGACCAGCAATGCTACACATAGACAATTTGAGGTCTTTCAATTCTTCCTCCACTTCCACTAGATTCGATTCCTGCAATTCACAGTTCTCATCTTCCTCACCCAAAACCAGCACGTGCAACTGCTTGTTAACACACACATGGCCTGGACTAAACCTCTCATCACAGCGAAAACATAATCCCTTTTGTGATTTCTCTTGCATTTCAGCCTCGGTTAACCTTTTGAATCCTCTGCCTCTGAAAGTTCCAGCGGGCTTTGCAACACTTCCTTCCCTTGAAGAACTTCCAACTCCTGACGTTGTAGTTTGCGTTTGTTGCTTTACCCCTGGTTCCCATGTCACCGTTCTAGTATTATTGAAAGTTCTCATTGGTTTACCCCCAGAAGACGCGGAACTGCTCCCCTTGTTGATTAAATTGTTCTTCTCATCAACTCTCTGAGCGAAGTCCATTAATTCCGCAAGAGTCTCCACTGGGTGTAATTTTAATTCTGCCCTTATCACTTCCTTAAGTCCATTCAAAAAAATTCCTTTCAAATATGCTGGTTCTGCACATTTGAGTGGGCCTGCGTATAGTTCAAACTTTTCTCGATACTCTTCGACTGACCCTGTTTGTTTGAGACTTAGTAACAATTCAAAAGGGCTTTCAACCATAAATGGTTGGAAACGCTTAATCACAGCAGCACGAAAATCATCCCCAGTAGGATGTTGAGCAGAAAATTCCCACCATTGGTACCATGTCAAAGCCTTTCCCTCCATAGCCACCATTATCGCTTGCAACTTCTCTGCCCCAGACATTCCTTTCAGATCAAAGTATCTTTCCACCCTAGTCGTCCATCCATACGCATCTTCACCATCAAAGACGGGTATTTCTAATTTCCTCCACCTTTCAACCCTGTTTCGCGAGTCTAGGGAATTTTCTGGCCTCTCTCCACACAACGCAGCGCGACTCCCATCGCTGGAATTATCTTCCTGCCCCGTGTGCATCAGCCAAGTCATTCAATTGGCGTCTGGCTTCCAACCGCTCCACCCTCTCTTGTTCCATATGTTTTTCCCATGTTTCATGCAAAGCCAGCAACCCTTCAAACCCTCGTTCCATAACTTCCATACGTGCTTCCATACTGCGTACTTCCATATTGCGCGTAAATACCATGAATTTCTCTTGGATTTTTGTTGCTTTGATACCAGTGTTAGAACTGGTTAGTACATAATTGAAATGGGAAACTGAATTCTTTATTGAATTTAAACAGAATGTGTGTTTACAATTCTATTTAGGCAGAATTGATAAACTTGTTACAGAATTATCCCCTCCAAGAATTTGAGAGCTTGGTCTCTCCCTTCCCGATAACCACTCATAATTTTCCTCCCTTCCTTTTTCCCACTTTCCTACTTTTATTTGCATCATAACTGCTCTAGAGCAGCAGTTACTGCCTGATTTACAACTTAAACTGACACAATAACTGTCTACATAACAAATAACTGCCATACAAATTCAGTTCCCACTTAAAATTCTAACTCTTGACCCTCCTCTTATAATATTTAGTTATAAGAGGCCTAACATAGAACCACATTAATGTTCCACCTTCCGAATAGTGTTGGAATTAATATTAGTATTGGGAGTTGTAGCAATTATATTCAGGTTCATGTAAATAGTTAGCTGCTTAGCATTGAATCTAGAGAATATCATACAAGCACTTAGGAGGTAGCACTGTTCTTAATCTCCTTGTAAATGTAAATTGTACTTATTTATTGTTTATAGAGTGTGTAAATAGAAGGTCAGCTAAGTGCAAATCACTCGAGCACATTTAGAAAATATTTATCTTCCTATTTTTCAAAATAATCCTGGGACTAACTGTGGCCAGTAGAGTGATATTGATTATGTAAGACTTGTTAAACCTTGAAGGTCAGATTGTCAATATAAACTTGTATCACTACTGCGTAGCCAATAACCATGCATCATGCATTAGGAGAAGAAGCTCACACCTAAAACAGACCCACAGCTCATTGCCAAACTTACATTCCACTGACTCATTCTTCTTTTGCATAAGAAAATGTTTCAACCCTATCTGTCTGATTTTAAATCATTATCCAATACACAGTGATCTAAGATATTATCATTCTTTTCATATTTGTTCATTCCCCTCATTACGAAATTTGATATCACACATTCTCCCAGAGTGAAGGCTACAACAGTAAAGGACATCTAAAACATATAAGAATATGTAAATAGAGACCAAATTCGTTATCCAAGAATGCTGTCCTTGCAGAAATACACAAAGGAATTGATATGGGAGAAAAGTTTAGACCTGAAAAAGAGCCTTGGGCAACTGTGGCCTTGAAAGCAACAACTGGCGAGCCAAATCCTTGTTGTGGGTAGCCATTCCCTGCCATCATAACAAGAACAAGTCAAGGAAAGAAAAGAAAAGGTTATGTAGGAAAAAGAAGTTAGTTTTACCCAGTATTTACCTTGAGCTCAGAGATAATCTCAGTCAGCTGGCTCCTGGACATTTTGGCCAGATGCAAAGTTAAAGGATCATTTGCCAATGCTGACTGATTCTGCAAACCATTTTGATTTGACTGGATGGCAGACTGAGAACCACCTAGAGCTGCAGTCATGACAGCTGCAGCTGATATGGCAATATGAAGACCAATAGGTTGATGTTGAGAAGATTCCCCTTGAACAGCTGGGATGACTACTTGTTTCTGAGCGTCTTTATCAGGAAAAAAAAAAGGGGGAAAACATAGGACCAAAAAACCAGTGATTATATGCACAAGATAATTTAGCAAAACATATAAAAATAGAGAGATACTAAAGAACCTACCAGCATTTGGTGTCATTCCAGGTCCCCCACGTCCCTGCAGTAATAGAAAAAGAAACATTTCAACCCATGATGAAACTAACATTCAGCACACGACTTGTTGTTTGACCTATAGGAGCATGAAAAAAAATGGGTTGGGAGGGGTGGCAACAACAGCTCACACCAGTTTTTGAAATTAATAGCGAATTTTAACATATGCACATCATTCTATTATTTCTGTAAGATTTAAGGATTACGACTTTGAGTGATTGTGGTTAGCTCAGCTTTATATAATTGGTCAAAACTCTCACATTGATCAGTATGTTTGGAAAAACAAATCTAATTATAAATAGTAAATATAGATGTGATGACACATGTTCCATCATACATTACTTCCGGGCCACGTATGCCTGTACGAATAGTTAGGAATTGAGTTTCTCCTAAGCTTATTCACTGCATTTTCTTTAGGGTTTGTTTGGGAGGGGGTTTTAGGAAGGGAAGAAAAATGGTTATGTTAAACACCTCCCTTGTTTGAGAGCACTTTAAAACAAGGGAAAGGGTTTGGGGGGTTTTTAAAAACTTTCCAAAAGGCTCCTTCACTCATTTTTTGAAGTTCTCCCTAATTGGGGGGGATTTGACATTCAAACAACAAGGTGGTAGTATTACCCTTCATTTTATTTCTCCATCCTTCCCCTCCCTTTCCCCCCAAAACCCTTCCCTTTCCCTCCCAACTTCCAAACAAATCCAAATAGAAAACACAACAAAGATTTAGGAAAAGTAATTTTGTTGCTACTTCAATAAGTTCTGACAATATACCTGATCTTTATTTCTATCAGTCCCTTTATCATTTTCAGCAAAATCAACGCGTAATTGACGCCCATTAATTTCATAGCCCTGAAGATTGCGACGAGCACTTAAAGCTGTTTCTTCATCCTTATACTCACAAAACCCATAACCTTTTGGTTTCCCAGTTTCTCTATCAATAACTAATCTGTGTATAAAAGAATATCAACACACTTAAACCATAAAAATAATCAAAAATCAATTTTTTTTAATCAAAATAGAACTTATCCACTACTACATACACACAAAAATGCTTTCTTTAAACCAAAACAAATGAAATTAATACTACTAGTAGTAGTATATACTGTCAGAAAGAAATTCCCCTAATTGCATAATTGAATAAATGATGAATTGTTATAAATAAATAAAAAGCAATTTACCTGAACGAGACTACAGGACCAACCTCCTGGCAGATTTCAATAAGCTGTTCCTCTGTCGCATCGTACGGTATATTTCCAACTACAGTTGTCGTAACGCCGCCATCAACAAAAGGTGAGGAATTTCAATATGAAATAAATGAAGAAGGATAGAGAGAGAGAGAGAGAGAGAGAGATACCGAAGACACAGCGATGCTGAGACTGAGAAGAAGCCATGAAATCAACAGGAGAAGAAGAAGGTGAAGCGTTGCTCCATCTTCTTCCTCCTCACTACCATCTTTTCTTTGTCCCCAAAACTCTCCGTTTCCGATCTTCGGCGAGGGTTTTTTTTATTTCTTTTGTTTTATTATTGTTTCTGATTTCTGGTCTCAATATCTCTCATGCTCTTTTTATTGTTTTATTTTTATTGAGTAAATAAGTCAAAGTATTTGTTTGGAAAAAAATAGTATTATTCTCTTTATTTTTCTTTTATGTAATTATTTTTTTTTATTATTTTATTTACAAAAAATAATTTTTATGTATTTAAATTTGTGGGATACAATATAAATTCATGATTATTAAACAAAAAAAGATAAATTTGCGAACAAGTTTACAATGTTCATTGCTACAAATACCACAAAATTCAAATATTTCGTATATTTGAATCTTTGTAATATTGAAGATATCAAAATTATTGAAATTTATAATGAATTAAAGCTACTATGTTAATTTAAATTGAACAAACATGAAAATGGGAAAATAAAAAACATCGCATAAAGACGGGATAATCTATACGCAAAGTCGGAAAAATATGTGTAAAAATAAATTATTTAAATAAAAATATAAAATAAAATGTGAAATCACTTATTTATTGTTTATTATATGTGTCAGATAATTGAATGATGGATAAAATATAATAGTATTTCTTATAAAATAAAATGGCTTAATTAATAAAATGTGATTAATGTAACTTTCAAATTTGAAAATAACTATTTACGGGAAAAAATGAAGTAAAAAAATATATTTATAAAGAAAAAAAGACAACTTGTAAGGATCTGATTGAATATATGTGTTTAGTTGATTTTTTAAATATATTTCCTTCATTTCATAATTAATGTCGTATTTACAAGTAAAAAAATATATTTTAAAAATGAATATCATTTTTAACATTCAATATAATGTTAATTGTTGTTTTTTGTTGTATTTTTTCAGTTAACATTTTCCTATTATATTTATTATTTTCAAATTATTATATTTTATTTTATATTTATAATAATAGTGAACACGCTTATGCCTATATTTAATTAATGACAATTTTATTTTCATTTTCATAAAAAAAATAATGATATTTTTCATAAAATTATATTATTTTTTTCTCATTTATGATATTTTCTTAATATGATTTAAATATAATAATGTTATGTCAATAAAAATTAGTGTATTTAATTTAAAATTTATATTAAATACAGTAACTTTTATAAAATAAAAATAAAATAATAATAAAGAATGATAATTATAGAGTTCAATCATTCTTAAATAATTTGAGAGTCTTTTCATGAATCTATAAATTTAAAATAGCTGTAATCGAGGTTTCAAATTTACTAATTGTTTATATTTAGACATTTGAATCGAAAAGATCTTAATTAGACCATTTCAACTTTTAAACAATTATGTTATTGTTGTTATTGTATATGCCATCCAAGAAAATTTGTATCTACTCTTGTTTTTATCGACCGAGAAATTTAAGTCTTTGTTCGTGGATGTCGTGGAATTCGGGTTTCTCTGCTCGCTCGTACCTATTGATATATATATAAAATAATAAATTTAAAAGTTATATTAATTATAATTAATATAGTAAAATTATTATTAAAAATATTAAAATTATATTTTTTAGATATAAAAAAGATTATAATTTGTAATATTTTAAAAAATATTAAATATATTGAATATTTACATGTATATAAAATTTTAAAAGATAATAATATTACTAGTAGAGTGAGATCAAATGTGAGTGCGGGGTTTTAATTTCGAGAAAAATAAATACATACATTTAATTAAAGGAAATTTTCTCTATCAGATCAGAATGGATTCAAGTAAATATCTGCATGGGTGGATTGTGTTTGTCATCTCTACTTGTTAAAAAAATGATTCTAGTAAAAATAATTTAAAACTTTTGGAAACTATATATGGATTTTTGTGTGACATTTATATAGTAAAAAAAATGAAAACACTTTTAAATAATTTTTTTATTGGTGGTATGAACTTTTTTTTACACAATTAAATTGAAATGTAAACTGAATCTCTTGTAAATACATCAAACTGATTAAAAAGTTATACAGTCTAACTTATATTAAACATAGCTTACTTAAGACCCAACTTTTTTTGTAACAAGTTAAACTTCACAAGCCTAGTCAAATATTTTGTAAGATTAGAAAAAATGCAAGGAATGATTATATTTTTTAAACAAACAGGAAGTAATATATATATATATATATATATATATATATATATATATATATATATATATTATTAGAATAACAAAAGTAACCTTTACCAAAAATAAAATTTATTAAACAATTTTTTCTTCTGTATAATACACTAATAAAAACAGTCACTCGGTCAAAACACATGATAATTTGTTTAAGAAATATATTTTAATTTTGAATTTATTTATTTTATTCCTTGGAAATATATTGTTTATTCGTGAAAAAATAAACATAATTATTAATTGAACATTTTAAATAGGTTATTTTCAACACAAAAATTTAATGATACACAGAAAAGTTGTTTGTTGATTAAAAACTTTTTTGTAAGTAAATATTTAACTAATTAGTTAATATTTAATAATTTTTCATAGTATTTGCAGTATTTTATCTAAATGGACCTGTCATTCCTTGTCTTCTCATGTTGTAGAGAAAAGTATTAGACGTATAGCACACTAAAAAATGACTTTTAAAATGAATAGGTGTCTCATATAATCTATAATTGATTAATATTTAACGAAATTGTAATAACTATCGGTAATACTTCTAATAATTAAAAGTTGGTGATATTACTCCTCCGGACAATTGAGTCTACCGCGTAATCCGTGTCGGTTTAGGAAAAAAAATAAAACAAATATCAGTACTCAAAATGAGCTTATATGTTATTATATTATATATTTTATTGTTTTGTTAAATCAACAATGATTAAGTTATTTATTGTCTCTGTGGTAAGAACATAAAAAAACTCCAAACTCTTGCTTAAAGATGAAAATGTTTGTTTTCGTTAAACCACGCATAATATTTTGCTACTCTCATAATTATCTATCAGTAGATTTAGTTTTCTCGTGATGTTAGTGTAATTAATTCTTTACATGATGTAAGAGATGTTTATTCTTTTCCCATTATAATAAAGATAAAAGTCCCATATTAAAAAAAAAGGAAAATGTATTTTATTTTGTATATAGACAGAATGATAAATATTTTTAAAATTTTATATATAGAAATGTGATGTCTTGAAATTTTATATATTCATTTTTATAACAAGTTAAATTCATTTAGTCGATAAACAAATAAAATTAATATTTCTTAAAATTCAGCTTCAACTGATAACTATATTGTGTAAAAAAAAGCCGATAAATGTTCTTCTATGCGTCACATATATATAGTATAAATCAAAACAGATTTTTTTTTTTTGAGGAGAAAAACAGAATATTTATACAATAGGATTTGAACATTCTTTTTATGTTTATATAGAATTTGAAATTCGACACTTGAAGTTATAATGTTAAACACTTTACCACAAAACTAACATTTAATAGAGTTGTTTATATAAAATTTGAACATTATGTGACACTATAATTTATTGGACACCAAGAACTGACCATGAAAATAAAAAACTGCCATCTCAACGGCAGTCCTTGAACTCCATAAGGTTAATAATCCACCTTATTCATCGCCATGTGTATTGGTGTGTATGATGTATCAAAGATTCTTGCTCCTCTGTCTGAATACAAATGTAAATACGTATTAACATACTACAAAATAAGTTTAGATTTAAGATTTTTTTTGTTTGTTCTTGGAGTTGCAATTTAGATCTAAGATTCAATTATGTGGAAAAAAAATATAAGAATTGATACACATTATTTATTTTTGGTTCCTATCTTATATATTATTTTTCCTTTGTCATGTAATAACTAATTGAACATAAACAACATAGTGTGGAGATTAGAATAAAAATTCAACTATTATAAGAATACATAAAGGAACCAAAATAAAATAAAAAATATGTTACAAACAAAAACCATTTCGAACATTTTTTTTTTTAAAAAAAAGAGCTAAATTGAAAACTCGACGTACCACAGAAACATAGATCATATTTAAGTCTATAATCAAATGTACTGAATCTATTCAACATTATTTAATGTTTAATCACTACTGCATTAATAATTCTACATGTATATACTTTTTAAATAAACATCAATAAAACAAACAAAATCTTCACAAGTACCAATTTTAGATAATGATACATAACCATCACAAAAATACTATTTGTTTAACTATGAAACATTATTGTAAGTACAACATATTTACACAATCAACCAGTTATAAATTACTACATTATTAAAACTAGTAACTTTAATCTTTATTGTCTTAAAAGTCACACCTAGTACAGTACGATACCACAAAAATATTTATTCTATCAAATCATTCATGGACTTTTTAATCAAAAGTATCTAAACTCAACATTTTGGATTTAATCAGTATATGCACCAATAATGTAAAGAAAAAATACACTCAACTATAATCTCAACGTTATTAGAAAAGATTTACTTTAATCATAGCTCCCAAATAAAATGTAGTGAAAATTAGTTTAAAAGTGTGACTAACTTCAGCCCCAAAAAGAAAATGCGGCAAGTTTTGTTCAGCTTTGGCAAACACAGGTATCAAAATAGAAGGAATAGCATTTAAAACCTATCATTTTACCATTACAAGGCTAACAATTGCAAGATGATCTAAAAGATAATAGCAGTATGATTTTGTTATAAGGTACATTACATATTCTTGCAAGCAAAGCTACAACGACATCCAATGATATGCGTCGTCACACTGAGACTGAGACGGTGCAAAACTAATTTCTTTCTCCCGTATGCACACTGTCTTGACCAGATCATCCTCCTTTGGACTTTGAGCACCAACATTATAACACCACAATAACAGAACTCTTCACTCATCACTTACACATTAATGATTCAAGATTGTTTTAATTTTTACATAGGAAAGTAATGAAAAAACAATATAATTCTAATGCTGCAGACATTACTACCAACGAGAGATGAGTACAAATATAGCATATATATAGATACATATCTATGTACATATTTTACAAAATTTGATCTTATCCCTGTACAATCATTCTCCAAAGCAAGTGCGCTCCATAAAAATCAAAAGATGATATTACATGGGACCCAAAAAAAGCAAAGAAAAATAAGATTAGACAAGTTTAGTGTCGAAGCGAGATTTGTTGCATTATGTTTTTAATTCCCACATGCCCCTACTCTTGAATTAGAGGCTGAATATGGCTTACTCTAAACCTTACTTTGAGTTCAATATTCACATAAGAAAAAAAGATATTTTTATTTTCAGAATATGTTAGTAGAGTACTGCTTTCAGTAATTCTGAGGAAATCTCAGACAAAATATATAGCAGCAAAACTTTGGATTTACATATTCAAGGAGAGATGCATCTCCCTAGTAGTCTTAAATTTCCAATAGAAACCCACAAGAATGCACATAAAGCAATAAGAATCGGGAAGAAAAGGAATGAGACTCCCTTTCTGCCTGCTCTCTTCACAGTTGCAGTGTCATTACCTGCAGCAATATTGGTTGGCTTGATCTTCACCCTGCTGAAGCTAGACATTCGATTCAAAGCCCGACCCACCAAAGGATTTTCAGCAGCTGATGCAGGAGTGGTAGGTATCGACTCGACAAAAGCCCAAAGAGCAGAGGAGAATCTACTTGTAGTACTAACATCTTCCACAGTGCTTCTTCGATTTTCAGTGCTTTCAGAAGGAAAGCTGACAGAATCACAAACAACACCTAAACATGACCAGAAACTATGACGTATTAGGGGAAAGCCTATGACAAATTTTAAGCAGAAGAGCCACTCGAAACTGGCTCAAATCTCATTTTCCAAATGGGAATATAATAATTTTAATTTTAATTTATAATTAAACTCTCAAAAATATGTCAAAATTAAAACTCCAAAAAGGTTACTGCCACGCATAAGTAGGGGCGTGTCAACCAGGAGCAGTAAACTGTGAAGAGCTCAGCAGAAATGAGATGGGAAGCTTGAATCTCCATCCAAATCAAAGAAAGTAAAATCATTATTTGGCTGTTGAGCAACACTGTATCTGGTGCTGATGACTATACCTGGATTTGTTGGAGAGATAGACTCGGCATAGCCTTCGGCTGGACTCAGGGTGTTTCTTTCAAAATGCATCCAGAATTCATCAACCGTTTGATTGGTGACTTCTGGATAAGACGTCAACTGGTAACTATGAAGTTCAATATTGTTGCTGATGTTATTCATATATGCATGAGAAACTGGTTCATCGGTAACAGGTCCCAGCTCACGAAGAAGCATCTCTCCATCTTGGTGCAGATCGAATTCACTTAACCCATCTTCAAACTGGAGGTTCTCCACAGGCTTTATGGTATTTGAAAATGTAGGTTCAGTGTCAATGAGGTCGTTGATTTCCAAGAAGCCGTCCTCTTGAAAGTCACTTTGAATGTTGGGAGCAGAAGCGAGCTCAGGTGATTCAGAAAAATGCAAGTGAGAAGCAACTGATTGATTGAAGTCAAAGCTGGGTTGCACGTCATAATACTGACTGCAAGATTGCAATTCTCCACTTGCCTCAGGGAATATCATGGCCTCGGAGAACTGACCCATGATCATACTTTGTGTTTCTTCACCAACAACCTATATGATTAATGGAAAAACTTGTCAGTGGATTTAGAAAATAACATGTATAGAAGTTAAGTACGGCTAACCAATCATTACAAGCTTTGAAAAAAAATAGAAGGAAAATGAAAGGGAGACATTTAAACATGACATTTTTTCACAAGTACAAATTTTCATTTTCACATATTTTAACTAAACAAAAAAAAATTTACAACCGCCAAAACCCCATAAAAAGCTGCAATCTTTTTTTGTCAAATGGGTATCAAATTATCAATTTATAAACTCCAAGGTCAAAACAAGAAAACCTGGAAATCAAACAGATGATTACATACATAGTCCTGACTAAGGTTGCTCGACTACCCCCCCAACAACAACAAAAAAATAAGGGCAGAACTAAATTAATAAGAATTTAGAAGTATCTTCCGGCAGATCACATACCTGAGGAAAGTCAGCAAATCCATTCACATATTGCTGGTCAGGGACAGGCTCAACATCAAAAATCTCTTTAATGATTTCATCAATGTCATCGTCAAACAACGGCTGCATCTGACCATTAAGAGGATCGATAACAGCATTTGGAGCCTCCCTCTCAGGTGAATTAATTTTAAAACCTACATCATCATCATCTGCCCAATCTTCTTCTTTAAACGGTGCACCATATTGTTCACCATTTTTAGGACCAGGTCCACTTTTCTTGAAAACCTTGTAAAGTGCATAATAGTCCTGATAATGAATTTATGTCATAATCTAACAGTCAGTAAACAATACTCTTTCTCTATGCAAAACAACAAACAAAAAACAAAAATTTTAAGACAAGATAGTAGTTTGAAGGCGATACCTTAACATCCCGACATCTTTTAAGCTCCTCTTCATCCATGGTATATTCATGCATAACCCAGTCAGTTCGCTCACCATTAGGAGCTCTGCCTACATAGAAAACTAGTGTTTTCTTCACTCCAACAGACCGAGAATTGAATATGATATTTCGATCCTTTCCTGTTGCTTTCCAATAGCCATGTCTTGTTGCTCGGTTAGACCTCGCACCATTAGGATACTTCCTATCTCTATGACAGAAAAAGAACCATATCCTATCTCCAGTTTTCAGAAAAGATTGTCCTGCAAAATATTACAAGCTATGAGCAATCAAACCATAAGAAATAAAATAAAATAAAATAAAAAAAGCATAACTTTTATCAATCAAAAACTGGAATTAAATTTGCCAGCCTGGTAGAAATGTATCAGCGCCATACGTAATCATATATTATAGAACACGAAAAAACCCACAACGCCCATTAGTTGAAAGGAATAAATTCAAAAAATTGCAATTGACCATATATACAAGTAGATAATCACATAATATAGATTCAAGAACCAAAAATATCTATTGATCTATGAAGAAGCACTGATTGAAACTTCAATTAGTGAAAAAATGCACACCCACCATATCAACCAAGAGATCTTAACATACCAACAAAATAGAAAAAGTTGACTGCGTCAGTGAATCTCACAAAAGGAAAGGGGAAAGGGTATCAGTCTTACATCCAGGTCAAAGCTAAGGAAACGAAACTCATGCAAACACTAACAGAAAAACAAACAGATTCACAACACCACCCAAGAAATAAAAATCAATCTAAACATGAACCACTTAGATCAACAAACTAAAAGAAATCCAAATAACACACAAAAACCTTTGAAACAAACCGAAGTCAACTCTTGGGGCTCTAACCTGAAAAACACATTCAAATTCAAAGTATCAAATACACATCAGTCATATCCTGAATTGTAAGTATTCTAAACATTCGTATCCAAATCAAAATCTTCTAACCTATCAAACCCAAGAAAACATAAACTTAAACAACAAACAAACCCCTACTTAAATAAACCTAGGTAAAAAAAAAAAAAAAAACAATCATCGACCAAAAAAAGGTAAAAAGGATGGTAGAATAAAAATCAAGAAAAAGATTCAATACCAGGCAAATCTTCAGGATCCCACTTGTACACATCAGTTTCACGAATCACGTTGAACTTCAACTTCTTCCCACAAATCTTTCTTTTCAGATAGTACATCACCAGCTCCTCATCTGTGGGATGGAACCGAAAACCGGGCATCGACGACATCACCTCACTGAAACGATCAGCAGAAGCAGAAGCAGATTCCGAAACCGCACCCATCCTCGATCAGAACACAGAGAAGAAAAGCCCTCGATTACCCAACACCTAAAACCGTAACTTTCTCAACTAAAACCGAAAACCCACAACTATATTAAACGATTCAAGCCTTCAGATAATCGGAATCGGCGATCGAATTGCGGAATTAAAAAACCCTAATTAGAGAAATCAAATCTCCAACCCCAGATGAGATTACGATAAAAAAAAATTAAATTAAATTAAAAAAAACCCAAACTTTTCGAATCAATAAGAAGTATAACCAAAAACCCACAACTACATAATACGATCGAACATCTGGGTATGATGATCGAATATTAGGTTGTGGAACTAAAAAACCCAAAAATAGAAAGAGAGGAAATGAAATCGAAAGAACAGAGTGGGGAGGATTGTAAGGTGAAAGAGGGGTTTAGGTTAAGGATAGTGTTATGGTCAAAGAAGGAAGCTAAGGAAAGTAGTTGGAACCTTCGGTTTTGAGCAAAAATGATTCAGTGTCTTTGAGTAAGAGACTGAGTGTGTGAGCTTGTTGGCATCATGTGATTGCGTGTGCTTCAAGCTTTGGATCGTAGGGAAATGGAGGGTGATTGAGATTGGAGTATGGGTTTCATGTGAGTTTGGGTGTATGTGATTGGATTATTTTGTGTGTGAATGTGAACATTGCTATTGATTCGGGTCTCACTTTTCATGGTTTGCTTACCTCGACAATTGTGCAAATAAGTGATTGTTTGGCTTCTCGTATCCTTCATAGAAAAATCGACTTGTTTAAGAAAATTTTAATCTTAGATTCTTAATAATATACACAAATACAAATTTTAAGACAAATTAAAAAGCCGTTTATATTCTCTTTTTTTTATTAATGGATATTTATTTTTATTTGTAGACTAAATAGCACTCGTAGTCTCTTAACTTAATTTCAGTTAACGTTTTAGTTCTTTATTTTTTTTTTCGATTTGATTCTTTATTTTAATTTTAAGTGATAATATGATCTTTTATATTTTAAAATGTCAATAATATTATCTTTTTTTTTACAAAAATTCAAAAAACTTATCAAAATTTTGAACCAAAATCCATAAAATTAATTATATTCTTTAGTATAATACAAATTTCATCAAATTCGTAACTCAAATCTTAAAATAAACTCATATAAAAACTTCATCAAATTTCATTCTTTATTTGATGTTGTTAGAGATAGAAATGTAAGTTTATTTAAAAATTTGAGTTTCGAATTTGATGAAATTTGTATTATATTGAAGAATATAATTAATTTTATGGGTTTTGGTTGAAAATTTTGATAAATTTTTAAAATTTTTGTAAAAAAAAGGATAAATAAAACATAAAATATTAAATTATCATTTAAAATTAAAATAAAGGACTAAATCGAAAAAAAAAATAAAGGACTAAAACATTAACTGAAATTAAGTTAAGGAACCACATACTATTTAGCCTTTATTTGTATTATGACATCCAATTTTTATAATAAAAAATAAATCCACGTAAAGTATAATATAAAGTATAATGTTGAAGAAGACAAGGTAATAATGGAACAGTGACCAGCTGAAGAAATGCATTTATTATTATTTTTTATTTCTTTCAAAATAAAATTATTTTTATTTTTTAAAATTATTTTTCATTTATATTCATAAAAATGTAGATAAATGGTAAAAGTTATTCTAAAAATGTATTATCGCCTATTCTAAAACCCAACGATCAAGTCGTGTGTTTTGATCAAAGCTTTATTATGCTTTGTATTGATAAATGTCCACCACTCACTCATTTTTATCAATTTCAATTAATCTTATACACTTTATTGAGGTGTTTGTGTAATCCCTCTTTGCATGACATGGAAATAACATGATGATGTCATATTTATATAAAGAGGTTTTTAGATAAACCCTTCGACTACCTTGCCTCGTCTCATATGTTAGTTTGAGTTAGTTGCATATGTCTATAATTCAGTTCACTTGTTTTTATGGATCATAATGTTGGCCTAAGATAGTTGGCTAATTGATTAATATTTGATCAATTGATTAACACGACTAATTGAAAAACAAGATTAATTGGAAAGTTTAACAGTGTTAATTGATTAACACGACAAAATTGATAAAATATAATCAATTTCAAGTTTAGTTTGACTACTTAATTTTGTATTAAATTGTACAATAATATGAAATTGCGATTTATTATATTTATTATTGAGAAATTAGTTAAAAGTTATCATGTAAACTGATTTTATTTTAATTTTGAATTTAATTATATACATTGGATTTTTTTTTTCCTTTCTTTCTGCTTACATCTATTTCAGTTGGAGCATATCCGTGTTTTTCTTGTTTTTGTTGAAGATCTTATATTCTTGTTGAAAATATTATGGTGGCGTGATGTTGTTCGTGAAAAAAATGATTTTGCTTAATTATTATAAAGTGGGAGACATTTTGGTAATTAAGTATTCCCTACCGTCTTAAAAATAAGAGAAATTTAGTAAATAAAAAATATACAGGCTAAATAGCACCTCGAGTTTCTTAACTTAATTTCAGTTAACGTTTTAGTATTTTATTTTATTTTTCCGATTTAGTCATTTATTTTAATTTTAAGTGACAATTTGATATTTTATGTTTTAAAATGTCAACAATGTTATCCTTTTTTTTTTACAAAAATTCAAAAAATTCATCAAAATTTTCAACCAAAATCCATAAAATTATTTATATTCTTCAATATAATACAAATTTCATCAAATTCGAAACTCAAATCCTCAAATAAACTCAAATTTCCATTTTTAACAACATCAAATAAAAAATGAAATTTATGAAATTTTTGTAAGAGTTTATTTGAATATTTGAGTTATGAAATTGATAAAATTTGTATTATATTAAAGAATATAATTAACTTTATGGGTTTTGGTTGAAAAATTTGATGAGTTTTTGAATATTTGTAAAAAAAAAGGATAATATTGTTGACATTTTAAAACATAAAATATCAAATTGTCACTTAAAATTAAAATAAAGGACCAAATTGGAAAGAAAAAAAAGATAAAGGACTAAAACGTTAATTGAAATTAAGTTAAGGGACCACAGGTGCTATTTAGCCAAATATATATATATATATATATTTAATCTAAATTTTAGATTAAGTATATCAACTTTTATTAATCAAATTTTATCTTATATTCAGAATTAGAGAGAGTATCGAATAGTATTTGATGTCTTGTTTAATCTTTGGAAATTAATTTGATTGATTTTATGACATTGATTATACAATTTTTGAAAGTTTATTAAAGATTCAATATTAACGATGGTTGGAGACTCGTGATATGATTAATTGAATGTTTCTTTGTTAATTATCTATTATTTTCATTAGTGATATGTCTTATTATTATTTTTTTATTTTTAGCTTTTGTTGACTTTCTTTATATGTTTATATCCTGCGATAATTAAACATTTTTAATTCTCTTTGTACTCATATTTTATATTAGTAAAACAATTATTATTCTCCTTCTTGTTATATCATATGGTAGTTAGATTTTTTCATTATCTTAATCATGTGGTGGTTAAAATTTGTTATTCAAATTTGACATTTAAACGCCCAAGATTGAGATCTTGATTATATTGGAATGAGTAGTGAAAACATCGAAAGATTTTCAATTTAACACAAAGTATGCCGAATAATTTGAAAAAAGTTATGCATATTGAAGTAACAATGTCAATATCAAAGAAAATTGTGATTTCCCTTTTTAAAAATTAATTATTGCATTAAGTTTAGTTAATTCAAGATTAATATTTGTTTGAAACACAACAAAAACATAACATTATTAGTTAGTGGTCAAAAAAACTTCACTATGTGATTCATGCTAAGTGAATAAGAAATAAATAGAGATAAGGGAAAAATAATTCACACAACAATATATCATAGTTCACCAAAAGTGAGTTACGTTATGTCGTCTCAATTTGTGAGTTTTTTTCACTAAAGTGTTCAAACAAGAATATTCTTGCTTCTTATACTGACTTTCGAGGTCAATCTTAATCAGTTACAATATTTCACCTTTCAACCTTGATAGAATTTTCAATTGTTACCTTTCAATCCATAAAGTGTTTTTACAAATCACCTTTTAATCAAAAAGGATTTTAACAATACAATTAAAATATGTTTAACAATATAGTTTTGAGTTTCAAATAAACTAATTTAAAAAGGATTGACAGATTAGACTACAGTACTTAACACTTGTTTGAGTTTTGATTCTCAGCAACAAGACTCAAAAAATATATCCTTAAATCTAATGAATAAGAACTTGAAATTTTGCTTAATTGAAGAGCTTATATTTCCCAAAAATTATTGTTTAAGTGAATGAGTGCTTACACTTTAAACTCTTCCTGTTTCCTTTGCCTTAAGGTTCATTTTATAGGCTCGATGAATGCTTATGACAGTTGGGAACGAGTTGTCCAACTGTAATTTTAATAGACATGTGTTGTAATATTATAATATTACAAGAACGAGTTTGTTTTATCACTAGAACGTTATTTGTTTCTGCTTTGAGTGAGTACTGGATTTAGAGCCTCTGACAGTTGTTGTGTTTCATGCTTTCTGCTATGTACACGTGTTACTTTTTTCAGATATGCAGTGTTAGTATTTTATCATTTATGTCATAGTTGTACTTGTTTACTTTAGCCATCAATCTGGAGATTGATCTTGCTGCTTGTTTGTGATGTTTTGCTTTGCCTTTGTTGATCATTTTTTAACGAATATGTCCAAAACGATCTTGTGTATATAATTTTGTTGCATTCGTAATAAAAACTGGTAATTTGCAATGGAGATTGATACATTTTTCGCAGCACAAAATGATTTTGATTTAATGAAAACTTTGTTCTTTTGCAAACCGGTATATTCTTGGATTGATTATACTGAATGCTGTGAAAATCAGAATGATCTTCATTTTTTCAGACTTCTGTTTTTTAATAACCAGAACAATCTTGCTTTCTCGCAATGATCTTGCTTCTTCCAAAATGATCATTTGTTGTTATGTTTAATACTTATCTTCAATTAATACACTCAAAAACATATGTTAAGTTGCAGTACACTTTTAAAATCATAATTCGATGTTTAATTAACTTTGTTTGATTATCATCAAAACATTAATTTGGACTTTTGCTTCAACAATTTCAGCTGCTATCACTTCATATATCAACTTTTTCATTTAGCCGATGTGATAACGATTTGTATTTTTTATTGTGATTTTCATTAAGTAGTTACATTGTATTTTCTTTTTCTTGCATTGTATTGATTTCCCAAAGTTAAATATGTTAATTCACACTTCTAACATGCGGGAGGATGTTAAACATAGTTAAAAATGTATTATAAAAGATAATTAAAAATTAGTTATAATTAAGTAGAAGATAATTATGTTACTTACGTTAAACACTTATATAAATGTGTATTTTACTCTAATTGTATCATATTCTTCATACTATCAAATTCAATATTTTTCTTAATTATTTATCTATTTATTGAGTTCATGCTTACTTTTCTAACATTTGTCACATAAAGTACAAATTATGTACTTGTGATTAGTCAAATGCCACGTATGATTCCATTTACAAGAGCAAAAGTAATAATCAGCATACTCATTATTTTTAAACTTTTTGACTACAATAAATAATATTAAAAAAAAAAACATCTTAATCGAGAATAGAAAAACAATTTAAATAATAATAAACGCACTTTAAAAATGGTTACTTTTTCTTATGTATATGACAAAAAAAATTTAAAATTTTCTTTTAATTAAGACCAATTGAAGTAATTAATAGATAAACTTTCACAAATCATTTGACTAAACGATAACTATAAATATGTATTTTTATTTGTATAATATTAAAATATTGAATATATATTTGTCACTGGTTAATCAATTAAAAAATATAATTGTTCCCAAGTCATTTGTTTTAAAGAAAAGTCCGTGTTTGATTATTAGTTTTTTTTTTTCTTATCCAAAAAATAATTAAAGTTGATATTTTTTGGATTGAAGTATGAAACAAATATATCTTTTCAGATAAATGCATATTTATTAGATAAAAATATAGCTAAAATTTATAGTATACTCATTATAATCTATTGAAAAAATTGTATATTATTCAATTGAAAGATATGTTTGACTGTCCTTAAATCTTAATTTAATTAAAAAATGTTTATATTATTAGATTGAATATATTATCTTGAAATTGAATATGATAGGTTTTTGGTGATAATTATACCAATGGTCGTTTAAACATTTTAGAGGCTTTGTTATAATCTTAATAAAATCGATACATTAATAAAAAGAAGCACTAAAAACTAAAAAAAAACTATTGTTTACTTAAATTATAAATAACATCAAAAAGTACAAAAAAAAAATAATGCAAATAACATTAAAAATTTGACTACTTTTTGTTTAAATTTAGATTTTTTTTTCTTCCTTAAAGTCCGATTCTATTTCTAAATTATGGGCTTTTATTTTTTATTTTTTTATCTTACAATGCATGAACTTTTTGTCTTAAAATTTTTTTGAATTCTATATCACTCTTAAAAAAATGTGGGATCCTGTGTTGTTTGTCTGTAGCATAGTCCTGTGGCAGATCTTGATTATATCATCAAATTTATATAAAAAAAAAAATTTGATCATATTAAAATTTGTTAAAAGAGACATGCATGTTCCATTTATTAGTTTTGGAGATTACGTTGACAATACTATTATCTTCAAAAACGACTCTTGCAAAGCGTGACGCATAAGAATGCACTCGTTATTTATTAGTTTGATTTATTTATAAGCTTAATAAATAACAATCGTGGTTTCTTAACTTAATTTCAGTTAATGTTTTAGTTTTTTATTTTTTTTTTTTTTTGATTTGGTTCTTTATTTTAATTTTAAGTGACAATTTAATCTTTTATATTTTAAATGTTAACAATATTATCTTTTTTTTTTACAAAAATTCATCAAAATTTTAAACCAAAACCCATAAAATTAATTATATTTTTTAGTATAATACAAATTTCATCAAATTCGTAACTCAAATATTCAAATAAACTCATATTTTTATTTTTTATTTGATTTTTAAAATTCCATCTCTAACAACATCAAATAAAAAATGAAAATATGAGTTTATGAGTTTATTTGAAGATTTGAGTTACGAATTTGATAAAATTTGTATTATATTAAAGAATATAATTATTTTTATGGATTTTGGTTGAAAATTTTGATAAATTTTTTAATTTATTGTAAAAAAAGGATAATATTGTTGACATTTTAAAACATAAAAAATCAAATTGTCACTTAAAATTAAAATAAATGACCAAATCGGGAAGAAAAAAAAGATAAAAGATTAAAATATTAACTAAAATTAAATTAAAGGACTACAAGTGCTATTTAACCTATTTATAAATAATCTATATAATAATAAGATATTCCGCAGGCGGATTAATTAACTATGAAGATTGATCTTGTAAAAAAAACTATGAAAATTGATAACTTTATTTTGTTAAATAAGGCACTATTTGAGCTAATTAATTCTGGCTTTTCTTCTCCTCAAAAGAAGATATTTTAATTAAAAACAAAATATTGTCTTTCGTTACAAAATTAGGTATACAGAAAATTTAAATATCGGTTGAGATGATTTTTTAAGTAAATTAGGAAACCTTTGATAATTTTATTTATTTTATATTATTTAATTCAAATGTTATCATTATATTATATATAAAAACAACCTTTTAAGCTAAAATTAACAATTATTCGATAACATTTTTTTGAACAAATTATCATATAACTTAACCTTGACTTTGCCTTTTATCTTTAGTTTTAAAGTAGTTTGTTTTTATGAAATTAAATATGCTTTTAATGTTAAAATAAATTTAGCCAAAACTAGCCTCGTGGTTTCTTCATTCATCTTTATTTATAAGTTCTACGACACTTTGTGACCCATTAAAAAAAAGACAACTATAATCACTATAGTAATTGATAACATATAATTTGTATTGCACTATTATTCATTTTATTTTATAATGAGCGACACATTTGTAATAAAATTAATCTCAAAATAAATTATCATTTTCAATTTATAATATAAATTAATTACTTTTTTGATGTATAATTTTCAATTTAATTTTTTTACATTGTATTAATACTAATAACCAATGCACTAATATGTAATAAAAATATTTTAATAAAAATATCGTTATATTTTATTTATATATTTTTATTCATCTTTGTGAAATGATTAATTAAGTCACAATTCTAGAATACATGAAATATTAAATTATCATTTGTGCATATATATATATATTTTGACAGTATTACGAATTTACTATACTACCACTATTATAATTAATAATTTAGAGGGACAATAGTAAATGTGTGAAATAAGTGTTATAATTAATAATTAATGAGAGGGACAATAGTATTTTGTGTGTGTATTACAACATTATCGAACGGTGGCGATTGAAGGAGAGTGTAATCGTAACAACAAGATTACTACACGTGTCCATCACATTTTCCTTCTCTTTTCCAACGAACAAACAAAAATCAGGGTCATGGGGGGTCCAAAAATTAAAAACTTCAATCATTTTGTTGTCTCCCAAACACGTTTTGGGGAAAAAAGAAGGTGCACGGAAGTGAAAGACTATTATTTATTAGGGCAAAAACAAACCCATCAAACACAATATAATTCAAATTCGAAATAAAAATTTAAACCTTTGAAGATTTTTTGGAATCTCACAACTGTCACCAGTGTTTATCCATTAGGATTATATAATCCTAGATCTGATCGACAAATCTGCTTTTTATAGCTGATAAAGGGTTTCATTCTTCAAACCGTTTTCATCATTTCTAGGTAAGCAATTATTCCAAATTATGTTCTGGCTTTTTTCTGCATTCTTGTAAAGTTCCATTCTTTTGAGTTTGTTTGGGTTCTGAGAATTTTGGGAAAGTTCCAAAACTTTCAGTTTTCAGGTTTTTGAGAATTAATATAGTCTTATGCAATACTATGTGGCTCTTTTTGTTTTTCTCCGAAGCTTAAGAATTATGTAGTTGAAAACATATGATGGAAGCTGTGTTTGTCTTTTCAGTTGTTTTTCTTTCTTATTTTGTGTGACCAACTACCTTAACAATTATTATTTTTATTTTTTCCCTTTTCAGGGTGTGAAGGAACTTGTCCTAGTTGAGATCTCTAGCTGTAATGCAGCTTTGACTTTTTTTTGGGTTGGGTTGGTTTTTGCTTAAAATTGAGTTGTTTCCACTTTTGAAGTTTATATATAATGGTTTTCTGGGAAGGATATGTGAGTGATGAAGTGATGGGAACATTTGCCCCTATTGTGATATATTGGATATATGCTGGATTTTATCACTTGCTTCCATCTTTAGATAATTATCGGCTGCATACTATGAGAGATGAGGAAAAAAAGAATTTGGTGCCTTTTAAAGCAGTTGTGAAGGGTGTTTTGCTTCAGCAGCTTGTTCAGGCAATTGTTGCACTCACCTTGGTAAGTCATTCTACATTTGAGTTATTCTCTAGTAATAATATTTGTTGATCTCTAGTAAATAGAGTTTTTAGTTGAAAATCTTATTCTGTGTTGTAGTTAAAAGCATACTGTGTTGCTTGATTGCTTTTCTGCACATTTGTAGTTAAATAAAGCATTTTTAAAAATGAAAGTGTTGTTCTGTCTCTATTTAGTTGGTTTTCCCCTGAACACCCAAATTTAGAGTGACAGTAATAGAAAAAAAGAGCCTTTGTGATTCTTCTAATTGTGCAGTGCAGAGTGATTTTAATTTTAATGAAATACAATACTTCGTTCAGGATTATGGTTTTACTTTCTTTCTCATGTTCGGAATTCGGATGGACAGAATCTTTTCCCACCATGTAATAGTTTGATTTATCCAGCTCAACAGTAAACTTTACTAAAAACTCAGTATAATTTGTTTTTCCTTTTGCATGAATTTGCATAAGCTCCAAGCTAGAAATCTATATTATGCATTCATTTACTTCAAGTTATGTTCACTCTAGTCTAAATTTGATCCTGAATTTATATGCCAGTTTTTTTTGTCCATGATAAAAAAATATTAATATTATTAGGACGGAGGGAAATTACGTATGGATTTGGACGCAAGATAGGAAAATAACTTAAACTATCCAATTTCTTTGCATATCAGAATTTTTCTTGAAACAACCATGTATAGAGCTTCAAAGAGGAATCATTTAGGGGGGACATTTCAACCATATTCGCCATATAACTGCGAAAAATGCGCATTGCCATAAAATATGGACTTTCAGCTTGTTTTTGAACTTGATACTCAGATATTAGGTATTAAACTAGACATGGTTTGTGGAGCTAAAATTCTCATTTTTTATGTGTTTTTCATGCTGGAGTCTGTGGTCATCCTTGGATTTCATGGGAAATTAAATATCTTTTATTTATTTATTTGAATCTAACCAGTGCGCATGATATGCTGACCAATAAGTTATCTTTTTACAAAAATCATGTCATGTAAACAGGATAGTCATCGGTCCAGTGAACAAGGTCAATCTAATTACTAAAATTTTAATTTTAAACGGGCCATGAGTTTTGCTCTAGCTATAGTTCAGAATCCTGAACTTTTGTCGCCTGTGTGTTATGCAGTTGTAGCAGATCTATCATCTATGTTTGTCAGTTATAGGTTGTGTTTGGTTTGGCAACTGATGAACTACCACAGAAATTTGTTATATACAACCTAGTGAATTGGAAATCTTTATATATTGGAGCAGTTATATTAATCGGCCTGGTTATTGCTTCTTATACTGAATTGAACACTTTGAAGTTTTCAGATGCTGAAAGAAAGTTACTCTTGTCATATCATAATGAATGCACGGATAGAAAAATAGCATTTGTTATGTTATAAACCAAAAAAAATTCTTAGATATATTATCTTGCTGTAGTCGAGTGACTAATATGCTTGGCACAATTCTGCAGTTGACGACAACATCAAACGCATCTGGGGTGATGGTGCAGCCTTCTATCGCCAAGCAAATTCTTCAGATCGTTATTGCGATGTTTGTAATGGATACATGGCAGTACTTTGTGCATCGGTACATGCATCAGAACAAGTTTCTATACCGCCATATCCACTCCCAGCATCATAGATTAGTTGTTCCTTATGCAATAGGAGCGCTTTACAATCACCCCATCGAGGGTCTTCTACTCGATACTGTTGGTGGAGCCATCTCGTTTCTTGCCTCTGGGATGACATCGAGAACAGCCGTCATATTCTTCTGCTTTGCTGTCGTGAAAACTGTTGACGACCACTGTGGACTGTGGTTACCTGGCAACATCTTCCATTTATTTTTCCAGAATAACACGGCGTATCATGACATTCATCATCAACTACAAGGGCTGAAATACAATTATTCACAGCCGTTCTTTCCCATATGGGATAAACTTCTCGGAACATACATGCCTTTCAATCTTGTAAAGCGGCCCGAAGGAGGGTTTGAGGCAAGGCCTTCAAAGGACTAGTTACAATGTAATTGTTACGGCAATGTTTTTCGATCGAACCAGAGGCTTTACTACAGACATTTCTCGAGTTGATTGGCGCTTACAGATATTTTTTGGTGGCTTGACAATGTTTTCAGATCATGTTATTGCAGTAGGTTTTGCCAACCCACCTTGTGTAGCATAACAATGATGTCGTGGTTAATGAGATAACTTTTCATTATTATTATGATGTACTTAAAAAAACATTTTTTTAAGGTGTCTGTTGCTAAAAAAGTATCAGATTTTTTAGCTACCATATTTGTTTTTTCTATTACTACTTGTATTACATTAAGTGTTGATTACAGTACACTATTAGAAACTTTTATCCTTAATTTTAAATCATTGGGATGGAATGAAAATGGCTTCAATCTGTTACATTTGAATTGTTTTTATTTATTTATTTATTAAGGAAACTAGATATAATCATAAGAATAATCTCGAGTTAACTATTCATTTTATCACTATTTATCTGAAAAGCTGTGGGGGAAAAATCGAAAATAAGCTAAAAAAAAATGAATTTGAAAAAAATAAATTACATAAATAAGTTAGTTGGGTGTTTAGTGTTTTGTTTAAGAAACTTTCATAGATTTTGTTTGAAGCCTTGGTTTCTTGGTTGATTGCGACGTTTATTTCTTTATCGATGTTCATAATGTTTGTCTCTGAGTTTTATGGTTGACTATAGGGTTTAATTATTCAGTATTTGAATTGGAATGTGAGATATTTATAGTGAATTTTCAGTTTCATATATCTGCATCATCAGTTTTGATGTGGTATCAACTTTCAAGTATATTCACTTTTTGTCTATATTTGGAAACCACCTCATTCATTTTCCCCCCATTTTATGTAGTTACTTATAAAAAAGAGAAGAAAATCCAAGCAATAGAAAGGAATTTAAAGCAATTTTTATTTTAGATGATAATGGAAAAAGTTTAGGTGACTTTAAAGTGGGCCAAATGGTCATAATTTAGATGATGTCAAAGGAGCACTTCAAATTTAAACAGCTTCAATTATTTGAATAAAAATATAGCTACAAAAAAAAGAGGGTAATAACAGTATAAAAAATGTTCAGAGTTCATAAGTCATGAAAGGAGAATGTTTCAATCATTCAAAACCACTGATAGCACCTTGTTTCATGTTTCAGATACATCTCACTAAATCATGTGATTGTGGCATAAATTAATATGAATTTCAATTCATAAAAGAACGTGATATAAAGAATGGGTTAGAACATAGAAGTGCATTGTTAACATAATTCTTCAAATTTAATATTAGATTATAAAATCCAAATTACTTAAATACAGCTATAATAGAGAAGTTATAATAGTGTGATGTTAATTAAAAAAAATGCTCATTTGAGAATGGATGTTGTCGTGACATGACATCTTTAGAAAATTGATTATCATAAATAGATAATTTGATTAGCTAATAACAACAATAAAGAAAATAACAATCCACAATGTAGTGGTCCTTAAAATTTGAATGGTCATTCCATTCCCCCAAGAATGTAATAGATGCATTAGTTTAGGCAGTCTCATAAGCTATTTTTGAGCTACACTGTTCTGTTGAATCATCATTCCAGGATCAACAAGAAAACAACAAGCAGAACTACCTCTGTAAAACAAAGACCATCCGAACCACCAATCCTTGTGAAACTGCCTACTTCAAATACAGTAACAAATTACCAGCCAAATATGCTAAAACATATGTAGAAAACAAAGTAAAATTGTCTCTGCCACACAGTGTGTAAGGCAATCAGCTCTCAGGCATTCTCATCTGCGCCACTTCTGTCGGTGGTCTTAGCGTGCAAACCATTTCTCTTGTTTTACCAAAGTATACCTGTAATTTGCAATAACATACAGATTGTTGACAAGATGAAGTACATTTTGCCTTCTAGTTTGAATGTCATAGCTAATGAAGGAACCAATTACTAAATTTGAATACAAGAAATATGTAGTTAAAGCGTGAATCCTATAATTAAGAAGTACCTGATCAAGTGAGTTCCTCAGCTTACTCTCCATTTCTTCAATCATCCTTCCCATGTTACAAAGATGTCCATCAGCAACCGATAGCTTCATACTCATCTAATATATCAGGAAAAGATTATTTAGGATTGTTTTTTTTGAAAAAGAAAAAACGAAACATAAAGCTGACACAAGGTAGAAAGAAAGCATATCATACATATACAAAATACTCATATAGGAAGGATATATATATGGATTTTCTAAATATTGTCGTAAACAGACCCTTAATTATCAGTAAGAAACTTTCTGATTTGTCATTAGCCAGTATGTCCTCTGGTTGTTCTGTCAAGTACATTTTTAAATGTCAAAAGATGTCATTGCCAAATGATAGATGCCTATTTCACTTAAGGCTAACTTTTTGGTACTTAATGTACATCTCCTCAATCATTCTTCACTCTGCCTAATATCAATATTTTCCACATCTCTACCAAATAAAATTTTACAGAGCAATTTACCAAATGTTCACCGGATCAATTGATGGAGATTAATGTTCAATTTTAATTGGATTATTAAATTGTTAATGAATTAGGAATAGTAGGGAATAGGGAATACACTTTTGTGAGACTTCTGTTTAGAGTCAGACATATTTGCGTAGATAGATAGAAAACAGGTTTTCAGTTTCTTTTTACCATTCCGTTTTCTGTATGAATGTATATTTGACTTTATTTTTCCTTCAGATTTCATCTGTTCTTAATTTAAATCCTGGAATAATGCTTATTGATTCTACAGTTGTGATGTCGGAAACATCTGCAATTGTTATCATAAATCACTTTTATTAAGATGTTGGCATCTTTACTTTCCCAAGCTTATTTGGTTTGGAGGTTACGTTTATTGTTATGCCAACTAAACATGCAATAGTAAATACACTGAGACGCTAACTTAATAAAGAAACACAATCTATATAGTGCAGGTTCTTACAGACCAAAACCACAATGTAAACAATGTTAGCCTGCTTAAACTGGTAAAATAAAAACACGCACACTAGGACAAAGGTGAAAACCTGCCTGAAAATATCAAATGCGGGAAGACTTGATTAATACTTAGCAATTAGCACATAATTGTGAGTAGTGAGGAGTATTTAAGGCAATGCTTAAAAAGCATATTGGTAGCCTGTTATTTAGAATTTATTAAACATTTTTCCTTGATTGAGCAATATAAGATTCAAAGCCTTCACCCCTAAAGCCAATTGAAGGTGTTAGGTTGTCCAGTGTTTAGAGGCACTTATTACATGAACGACCAACCTAATATCTCCAATTATATGGTTACACTTACATACTTATTGGGTTTACTGCCCTTCTAAAGATTGGTGCAATATATGTGGATTCATCAAACAACAGCCATATAATTCAATCAATAAAATTGCATTGTTCGTGATGTGACTTCTTGAGAAAGAAAGAAAATCAAACATAGCATAAATTGTTCAACAAACGATTAAATTTTCAAGATGAGAGACACACCTGACGTCTAATTGATCCAGACAAACTAAAAGTTCCTGACGACTCATTATTTGTAGTCAAAGTCAACATAACTGTACTGGTTAGCCGATAATTGGTGATTTCTTCTTCCTCTGGTCCCACCTATATTAACATTAAAGAGCATGATAAGAATTTCTGAAATCAATGCAAGAAAAGAAGTTGAAAAACTAGAACTAAAGAGTTATAGTTTTCCAATTGATTAAAGGTCATCCTGCTGGTGTTTATTATCAATGGTTGGTGTTCAAAACAAAGGCACTTTACCTCAATAACATGTATGGCATCCCATGCTCCTTCCTCTAGATATCCCCGTCGACCTTGCCCAGTCTTTGAGCCATCTTCAATCATGAAATTGGAAACAATCGCATGATTAGAGAAAAGGTCAAAAAGATGAGAAGTGTTTTCCAATTTCATTATAGAATACTCAAATAACAAGTTTACCTTTCTTTATTAGAAAGCAAGCTACGAAACCTTCATTTTCATCTTCCCACATATAAACTGATGAAATGCCACCTTCATAATATCTATGACATTATCCATTAATGGTTGAATATTGTCTTAAAACTAAATAGCTAAATAACTATATTCAGATAGATAGCAAGAAGAAAACAAAGGATGCTCCATCATCAAGTGATTTTCTTTGAAACAAAACAAATTCCGAAATAAGGCAATGAGACATCAGGTAGAAAGGTGCTCTAGTTTGATTTGACCTCTGAAAAGCGCATAAGCTCAAAAGATAAAGTAAGTAAAGAACCTCACTGGTCACGATATATAGCAAATATCTCATTTGCGTCAATTTCAAGCTTTCTCAACTCTGAAGAAGGAAGTGACCCATCTTCTAATGGTGGATGGTATTTATTCGACCAAGGTGATCTGCGGAAAGATATGATAAAACAATAAGTTTAATCCTGTCTTAAATTTTGAGCACATAAAAAGAGGAAAACAAATGAGATACTCGTAAGAAATAAATAATGGATTTGTCCATAGGAACCGAACTACTTGGCAATAAATGTTTGTTCCAGTCTCCATCAAGAACAAGTTTTTCAAAAACTATAACATTAATATAATCAATATAATATATACTTCAATGTTAGTCTAAATATAAATAAATACATTAAAGTTTATTTTAGATGTAAAAACATGGAATTAATCATATATTTTGAAGTAAAAAATCTTCCTGCACTCTCTCTCTTTGATAGATATTTTCATGCGACTCACGGGCACTACTAACTTGCTATATCTTAACTTCATATATAAATATATAAAATAAACCGCAGCAACTAAACCTTCTTCCACAAAGTGGTGGTGTTAGATGTATAAATCAGACGACAGCACAACTCTCTGTCATGTATTAAGTTCACAGATAGATCATTTACTTGCAAATCTCTCTTAATGGTTTGACTTAGAACTTTTCTATCTATTGGACTATCATCCATTTGGTCAATCCTTCTTACTGATACTTCTACGGGTCTTTTCACATCCTCAACCATATTTTCTACTATAAGAGCTACCTCATCTTTCCTTCTATGAATTATATTTCCAATCTTGTCTTGCGTAATTACTCATCTATCGTAACATTCTTAACTCTGCGACAATGAATCTACTTTCTTGTCTTGGCTTTTTACTACCTAATGTTTAGTCTCATACAACATTGCAGCTTGCAGCTAGCAAAATTTCCCTTTAAGTTTGAGTGGTAATTTTCTATCACAAATCACACCTAAAATTATTCTTCCATTTAATCCAATCTGCTCGAAGGTATGGTTGACATCTCCTCTATCTCATTCATTTTGTATGATGTACCCAAGGTACTTACATGAGACTTGTGGTATTGTGTATTCTACGATTTTTATCGCTAAGGTGGGATTTGTGTGTCCCTAGCTAAACTTGCATTCTGTATATACTATGCTGTAACTATAAGTTCCCAAGTCTTGTCTCCATATTTTCATTAATTTATTTATTCTCTTGCAAGTTGCAACTAGGACAGTAAGATTATTCCCAAAAGTATGAAGATGCCGTCTTTTGAATATGTTCAGTAAGCACGTCTAGTATCAAAATAAAAAGAAAAGAGCTCAAAGTTTACCCTTGATGCACACATAGAGGAAAATCTTATGTATTCCACCTTGTGTTCTTACACTAGTTGTGAATCACGATCCCTTCATACACGTCTTACACTGCTAAAATAAAAGCAATCTAAACTCTCTAGATCCTTTCATAAAAGCTCTCTAGGTACTCATGTGTCTTTTCGAAATCAATGAAAACCCTATGTAGGTCTTTTTTTGAATCCTTCAATCTATCAGTCTTTGTAGCAAATATACAGCTACCATGAATTGATCCCCCCAATAAAAAACCAAATGAATTTTATATAATGAATGTTTCTTGTCTTAAAATGTGCTCAAGTCCAAAGCTTCCTAGTATAACTTGGTGAGTTTATTATAACTCATGTCAATGTTGCAACTTTAAAACAGTACCATAATCTGATATCTTATTAGTTGTTAAATTCATACTGTATGCGTCACCGAGTGGTAATTCCAATAAAAAAAAATGCAATTAAACTTCATAAAGTAAGAGTTTGATTATTAAGATACAGGAACATGATCAATCGGCTATAAAGGGTTAAAAAAACTATGCATATGACATCAACCATAAACAACATTTATATAGAGATAATAATGATTAACCTGTAAGAGTCTGCATCTCTGTTATATTCACACAATATGAACTCCTTCCCACAGTCCACATCGCACAAAACCTGCTTTGTCACCAATAATTTTATTATTATATAACAACAAAATAAAAAATTAAGTTTTTAAACACATTAACCCCATTTAAAAAAGAGAATAATTTTTGAACCCCATTTCTCTGAATTTTTGTACCTCCAATTTCTGAGCAGGTAAACAGGGTATAAAAAGAGCGAAAAGCAATGCAATTGCAAAGAGGAAGAGAGAGAGAGACCTGGAGGGGTTGATCGACTTGAGAGAGGAGATCGGAAGAGTTGTGAGGCATAAGACTGAGAAGGGCGGAGAGAGCTGTTTCTGTGTGCTTGGGTGGAATCCTCCGCATCAGTCCCATCGCAGCTTCCATTTCTCTCTCTAATTTCCTTTCAATTCAAATGCAAAACCACATCAAACAATTCAGAGAGAGAGAGAGAGAAACTATCTCAAGTGATTTTTGGGTCTTTTATTTATCCGAATTTCCCTCCACCTTCTATCTCTAATTATATTAGAAAATTTATTTATTTATTTATCCGGAGTTCAACTCCTAGCTCAAATAATTCCCTTATCGAGAATATCATCTTAAATTTTATTATAATTTGAATGACTTGTAATTTAATATTTCGTAAATTTTAAATCTTGAAACGGTGATTTATTAGTTTTTTATATATCCGATCGCCCATAAAAATTAGAGATTAAAATAAAAAAAGTTTTTATTTAATTTATCTATCAAATAAAAAGGAATTTTTTTGTTGTTCGTTATTTTTTTTAAATTAAAATTATTTATATAGTTGGGTTAATGAAATTTTTTAGTATAAAATTATTTTATTATTTATTAATTTTTTTATATTTTTTTGTTAATTTATAATATTTAAAAATATTATAAATTAATTTAAAAAATAGTATATAATTATTTTATAATAATAATTTTATCATTTAAATATAATATATATTATGTCATGTTATGATGAACTATATATCAAACACATGACAAAATAAAATAATATTATACTATTTATCATTAAGTGTGTATCAAACACATGATATAATAATGTTTAGTATTACTGTTATATCTTTATATACTTTTATATCATATCATGTGTTTATATTATTACATGCATCAAACGACCCTTTAATGTGGATTTGATTGCCCAAGCAGATCACTTGTCAAGTGTAGAAACTAATCTTTTGATACACTGATGATCAATTTACGGGGTTGATTGTTTTCAACAAATACCTTTCATAAACACCGATTGATTATCTGACTATCGACCATATAGTCTTTGAATACGATTCTAAGTTGGTAGTTTATCATTTTAATAGGTCAGCTAACGCTTTTTTGATTTTGGTTTCATTGTGTAGTATTGCCTCAAAACTGTTTTTCGTTACATAAAAATCAAGTATACATCTTATAGTTTTTTAAATTACACAAAAATATTAGATTGTTCGTATAACTTTTATTTGTAATAAGTTAGTCATTTATGATTGTAGACATTACAATGTTGAACTAGTTTTACTGTTAACCTCATTTCAATAATTTGTAGTTGGAGATTTTTAAAAATTTACTATGTATTTTGTTATCGATCATATAATATAAAGAACATAATAAATTTTCATGTGATTTCGTGATCGAGATTAAGAGAATTTCACTCTTAATTTTAAGAATCTTAATATGTATATCACTTGAACTCTCTCTTGTTTAGTTATTTTTAAAAAAATTGGTTGATGGTTTATGTTATTAAAATTACTACAATCAAAATCTCTTAAAATTACACGAGTTAATTAAAAAAATTGAAAGAGTTTAGAATTTCAATTTTGATGTTTTAAAATTAAGATTATCGATACAAATATTTACAAACGACAAACTAAACAAAAAACTAATTAAAAAATTACTTATTAAAAAGATAAATAAAAAATTAATATGTAATTTCCGTATAACTTAAAACTTCTTATATTGATTTTATTCCGGGTCGTATTTTATACAATGACATAATATGCTTGCCTAAAAAAAAAAGTAGCCCCAATAAAGATCAAAGATCCTTAATCATGGTGGGTTCCTAAAACAAGAAAAACTTAGATGCTTTTTAGACAATCAAACTGAAAACTACGTTAGTAAATGATGACTCAAGTCCTTTGATTGTAAAAATATTTTCTAGAAATAAAGAACTGGATTTTGCTTATTCAGAGTGACAATGTAAGAGACCTAACGGCCATATTATCAAACTTTATCTTTTATAAAAATTGTATTACCATTGGTGTTATTATTATATAATTATCATCGTTACTTTAATACCAAAATTTAAATTTTTGGGTGGACGTGGGTTCCACTAACCAATTATTATGCATTCCAATTGATTTTATTTTTGGCATGGATGAAATAGGTGACCATGCCTATCCATATATATGATAACAAACACAACCATCATTAACCCACCATCACAGAGAAAAAGGTAAGCAAAGGTTTGAGTTGTTTAGGTGATTCGACTTTTTCCCACATGCTGATTGCTAGGTTAGATGAAGTTGGTTTAAAGGCACACCCCATGTTGGAGGCATGTACAAGCAAAGTTTTGGGATATAGCTTTTGTCTGTTTTAAAATAGTGATCCCAACAAATTTCAACTTTAGAAAAAGTTTGAAATTATTTTTTCCAAACTCACAATTATGTAAGTTTCCCTATTTTAATAAAGCAAACATACAGTGGTTCTCAAAAGTTATTATTTCAATTTATTTCTATACAAAATATTTTTAAAAAAATTAATTTATTAGTTAAATAAGTTTTTTGTTATTATAAAATTTTACTATTTTGTTCTTACAAAAAAATTCATCAACTTTTAGTCCCTTAAAAATTTTTTGTTTTCATTTTTTATTCTTAATATTATATAAATTATTATGTATCATTCAAATTTTTTAATAATTTTTTGCAGCAATAATTTTTTTAACAAGTAAAAATTATATATGAATTTTTAAATGCAAAAAACTTAAAATTCATCAATGGTTGAAAAAATTCTATTTTTTTGCAAGTTGTTGCAAGTTGTTAAACATTAGTACAAAAATTCAAATATACATATAATTAGTTTAAAATCAGAAACCTACATTGAAAAAGAAAATTTTTACACGTTTATTAGTCACACCTCTGTTTTTTTTTTTTTTTCCGTTATACCTTAATAGATTACCTGCCTGCGTGAACTCAATTACTTGCGTGAACTGAGTTCATGAAAAACTAAGTAAGTTCACGTACATAGTAAATTATAAATTAAGTTTAGGTAGAAGAAACTGAATTCAAGTAGCCTATTTGGGTGTAACTGGAAGAAAAAAAAAAGATGCAACAAAACAAAAGTGAATTTTTTATAAGCATTAAAAAAAATAGCGAGATTTTGTAGGGGTTAAAAACTTATTTAACCCTTAATTTATTACCAAATTGTCAATTTAAGATAAACATGATAAAAAAAACTAATATATTTAAGGATCAATTCATATAAACAATTTATTTTTTAAAGTATAACAACTAATATCTTTAAAGGACCAAATTCATTAATATTTACTCATTATAATAATTGATACGTTGACAGGAAGAATGGTTTTTAGACCCAAAAAATATTTTACAAGTTATAGCAAAAATAATAATTGATCTAGCATACACTGGTTAGTTGCAAATTGTTACAACCACACACTAGATGACTAGAGCTATCATCTTTGTCTGCACAGCAAACTTGCTATATGCATTCATTCTATCAACAAGATGATTATGACATGAGAACTGCTCACAATTGTCATCTGGTGGAGGCTTGAAAACCTCAGAAACAAGTACACCGCATAAAAAACCAGGCCCGAAAATTAAAATATAAAGTTACCATTTAATAATACAACCTCTATAGAAGATCTATATAATAAAGATGACCAGTGAAATCATCATGTACATGAGTTGAGTTTGGCTCGTCGTTCTTCATAAGATGCTGATTCAAATTAACAAAAATAAGAAGTCGGTTAGTAAAATAATGGGGGATACTAGGAACAAAAAGTATACAATTTGTGTAGAGCTTAGACGGAAAAAAAAAGCATTCACATTCCATGCATTAGAGTACTTGTACGCAGGTTTTAAAATATTTTCAGGTGTCAGAACTCACGCTCAGTTGGTCGTGACATGAGAGGGATATGAGAGGCTTTCTTCTTGGATCCTCGAACTGGTGGCAAGATTTGATCTGGCAAGCAATTTTTATCAGAACAGTAGATCATATAAACTAGAGTAAGCAATGTGATTAGAAGTTAATTCAGCTCAACATGTTTTCAGTACCATGTAATGGAGGCACGCGATTAAGAATTGCTTCGTGAAAGATTGCAGCTTGAAGCTGGTAAATTTTGCATTCGTTAATCAAGTGTGAGTGCAGCGCTTCTCCTGCCTCTAGATATGCAATCACATAAATAAATTTAAGCTATTATCTAAATAAAATGCCCCAATAGGCAAGCAAAGAAAATCAGTAGCCATGTCTGAAGTCTCACAAGTTACAAATCAGAGATACCTGATGAACACATAAACTTGACATCCTTAAATTCACAGGACTGAAGAACCAAAGGAACCTCTGAAGCCATAGTATATTGGGGTTTTCTGGGGATTCTGTTAGTGTCCAGTAGCATATCGGTAATCTACAAATTTAAGATTCAAACTTATTAGCTCAAACTACAGAATGCGAAATTCATATATTAGATCAACTGACCTAGAATTTAATGTTACAGCATGATACTAATATAAAAAGAAAAAACAAAGAATGAATAAATAAGAGACTATGCCACACCCTCATAAGCAAGAAGGCAATTTGATTCCTTAACATTTAAAAAAGTCTGTTCCTTGTGTGACTGCCTATCAGTGTGGCATTTGCTAAACCACAGAAACAAAGATAGAAGAATGCAAACTGGACTAATTTTACAGTAACTATAACAAAGCAACAAAAACCAAAAGCAAAACGTGGAATATTTGTAAGGATTAATAACCAAAAAAAAATTACAGTGACTAAAAGCAAAAAATGGTGTAACTGCATGGACCAAAACATTTAAATCTATTCTATAATAGTAACAGTTTTATATAAGTTGCAGCAAACAAGGATCACAGCCATTTGGTGAGGGTTACATCCATTAGGTTCACAAAACACTAACTATTCAACATAAAAAATTTCTGAATAAAGTTGGCTTCGGGAAGCAAACTTGGCAAACATTACATAAAGATGCAACAAAGCAACAGCTAAACAAATATTTCATATGACTATATACGAGAGTCTTAGGTACCAACATCTGGAGATTCAAGACCTTTGCCAACCAAGAAGAGAACAGCAACCATGCAGCGAACCTGATGCCATAGAAAGGCACTACCGTTTATTTTAATTGCCCAAAGTTGATTACCATCATAACTGCAGGTAAATGGGAAACACATGCTCAGACATCATACTCAAAAACTTGCAAACGGAAAATTGCAATTTTTTTGTCAGGTAGATACAACTGTGCAACTTTTTTTAACAAACAACAGTATCACAACTAAGTTCTGAAATGAAACAAATACCAAGGGTTTCCCTCATTGGAATACATGAAGGAAAAAACAATGGTTTCATATTGCTCCGCATCTTAGACTTGAGACTCAAATGTTATGCATGCGGATACAGCTGTTACCTTAAACATATGAAGTACACATCATAAATATATTCATCCGAACCTATTGAGAAATATTTTTCCTTCAAACTTAATAAACTCATTTTTTTCTTCTTTTAGCTATTCTGTCTAGAAATTCTTGTGTATGTTTCCCCCCTTTTAACTGTCATTTGATTTGTATCTCTAGTTCCACAAGAGTTTTTTATTTTGTTTTTTCTGGTAGGTGTTTCTTCCCAGAAGAATTAAAAAATATCACCCCAAAATATCTGTCAAGAAAATGATATCTAGAACATTGTGATGAGCTACTGAAGTTCAATTTGAAGTGTTGGTTTCCAACATAATTTTGTCAGCAAACAGGCACACACAGAAACACAGACATAGGGTAAGAAAAATTGTCTACCAATCTTAACCTCACATCTGTTGGAGAAATCTTAAACATTGTGATGCACCGCATGTAGTTGTGCACATTAGCTGCATCCATTTTACAGAAGTTTCTAAAGTCATGTTCTCCTAGAAATTTCGTTCCAGCACTCTCCATAGCCTAATGGGACATCAACCAATGAGAAGTGATAATCATTCGCATGCCTCTCAAATCTTTGACAAAAAAGGAAACAGAGAAGACAAGAAAGAATAACCGAGGTTCAAGAATATATAGAAACTGTAACGGAAAATGGTTTTCCTACCAGGATATTCAAATTTTCTTTCCAAAAGAAATACTTATACTCCCTGCTTAAACAGCTGAACCTGTATTGATAAAGCAAGTGAGAAACAGGATAACAAAATAAAATAATTTAAGAAATCAAGCTTCATTTCGTTAATTAAAAAATGTAATTTAATTTGTTACAAGATCTTTGCAATATGAAAGTTAGTGTCGGTAAAGACAACAATTCGACTTGAATCACAACCCTACCTCAAAATTCAACAAACCAGGGACCCTTCACCTGAAAAAGTATTTTCAGCTTAGCACGCACATCAAAGCTGAGACAACTGAAATAGTTAATTACTAAAATTATTTATTCCAGTGTATGACATTATCCATTTCATAAATGCATGTCCATGATTATGAAAGGAAACCAGAACTTGCTGAGCTTCCTATGTATTTGTCTGGCCCTTTTGAAGTTTAAACGTCAACTTATGTTTTCAAAATGATTGCCTTTTCAAAAGTCCAACAGTTAAATTGAAATTTCTTATTGAGTAGATCAAGCATGCAAATTTGCATAAAATTTAAAAAATATTTGATACTTAATTTAATACTTAAAAAATATTTGATACTTAATTTAATACTTAAAAAATATTTGATACTTAATTTAATACTTAAAAAATATTTGATACTTAATTTAAAAAATATTTGTAGATCAACATACAATTTAATTTTCAAAATACAAGTAAGACATTGACTATAAGATTGTATAGCAATAAATGTTCAATTTATCTAAAACTTGTTGTATAATATGACAATATTCAACAGTTGGTTTTGATGAAATTCGATGTCTACATTGAATTATTAATAGGAGTACCTGACTACCTGTCCCAATAATTACTCCTGGTCGGATTAACTTGATTAGTTGATTTTTCCTCATGTTTATGTGTATAAATACACCCACACATACTATCTTTCTCTAATACTCTAGCTATCATTCACTAAAAGGACCTTCAGTTGTCACCATAATACTTATTTAAACATTAAACATCACCCGCAGTATCACAAGCAATAGCTACTCTAATTGTAAGATTGTGCGTTATATTGTGATCCCTCTTCCAAAACCAGAACTGTCAGTACCCATATAGATATTTATATATTTAAGCATATACAATCTAGATAGGTTGCGTCAAATTTACAAGGGAAAAAAAACTCGGATATTACAGCAATGACCCATTGCAGCCAAAAGTATTTTGTTGCATAATTACATCCTTGTCAATATCCAGTGTTTCCCTCCCAATATACAGGATACAGCGAAAGTAGTTCCTTCGTCCATTGTTACTCATTACTATCAGTATTCTCTATATAACATGATCAACATATGATATTAGAAAGTAAAGGTTTAAAGAATGCATACAAACCTTGCATGGAAATCCACAGGAACAGGACACCAGCCGAGAATTCGAATGTCATTGGGAAGGACTCGATTTAGTACCCTCACATAATCAATTTCTCCCTCTACGTGAAAAAACAATAGGGGTTAAGAAAAGGAGGAAATAAAGAATGTATGATTTTTCACACTGATGTATATGATATTAAGGGTATGATAAACAATCAAAAGTCTCCCCATAATTATTATAAAACTGCCAAAAACCCATTACAAATATGCATTTACATTTATAATTGGCTAAAACCATATAACACCACCATCATTTTGGCATCAGCAACATACAACTCAATGAGCATGAATCTGAGCAATCAATACCCTATGCCTTCTTAGGCCCCAAACCTACAGAAATAAATTTACCTATCAAGTAATCCTTTTGATATCTACACATGGTGCTTGATATCATTATAATAGTATTACACAGCTTAGTATTTCCCCTTACCATACAAATGAAGGGAAAATTGATTAATGTGAAACCATTTTTTCAGCCTCAAAACATAAAGTTCTAACCTTTAATTATACCTCAAGCCCTGATATTTTTAGACTAAAGCAAATATGGCTTGGACCTATATAAACTTTGGCAAGAAAATTATGAAGTCAATTATTTAATAATTATTTCAGATTCACCAGCACATGTCTAATTCACAACCATAACTCATTTCATTGATTTAATGCAACTCACGCTATGATGCATAAGTGTGCAAACATGGAAATCGGTCCCAGCCGCTATATGACAAGAAAAAATCAGGATATTGCCAAACAATGAAAAATAAATAAGGTTAAGTCAATACACACACAAAGAATACCAGAAGCAACAAAGAAAAGGCTTGATCACATTTTTTCAAAAGATTGCTCAGCTAACTAACCATGTTGCTCTTCTAAAACAATATCTCTAGAACTCCCATTATTTACTCCAGACATTTTGAGGCTTGATCTTAGAAAAAGAGCTATTACCTGTTTCAAAATGTTTTCATAATCAGGACCAATTAATTATAAATTAACAGATCATATGATACTTGGCAAATCAACGGTAAAATATCAAAACTACAATGAAAAGATATCAAAACAAAGTAGCTATTTAGTCCCTACTCCCTAGACATGATGGAACCTTGCATGTGATAGAAAGGAAGAGAAGAAAATCAATAGAGACAAACAAAGCCTCTATGAAGGGTAAATCCCCGAATACAATGGGAACAAATTGTGGAGAGCCCCAACGTTAATATGTTTGGATTTTTGTTGCAAACATACGTTGTAGTTCAGACATGCATTCGCCTTAAAGGAACTCTAGATATGTAGAATCCAAACGAAATTTTGCAGTTTTTCAACTGTAAACCAAACATGTTAAATTGAGGCACTCTGCAGATGTAACTCATTTTGCCTTTGCCATGCCTCTTCAGCAGCACAATAATTGTTAATGGGAGTATGTTAACTCAAAAATGGTTAAGATCATTTTGTCATATCAGCTTTTATAATCATGTTATGTATTAGACTATTAGTCATTCCTGATTGCTAATATATTAGAAAGTATCCTCTCTCTCTCTCCCCGTCTCCTTTTTCCCTGTTCTGCATCAACTTACTTGTCCAACTGAAGAAACCCCTTTGTCTGTTCTACCACATCTCGAATATTGTGACTCCTTCTTATCACCAACCAATAGCCTTGCTTCTTCAAGAGCTTTAAAAATTTCAGACTGCAAGAAAAATGATACATGATAAATAAAAACGGATGCATCCATGTAAAATGTTTGCAGTGATTTTCCTCACAGTTGACAACCGGACTACTTCATCCAGCACAGACAATCAGTTTTTATTATTACGGATAAATATCGGCTCAGTGGTACTCATGACCAATTTGTGCTAATTTTAGAATTATTGGTTTGCATGACTTTGGAAATAAACAAACCTCTACAGTTGGTTGCATTTGTGCCTCTGAAGCAAAACCATAGAACCTGTAGTTAGCAAATACAATTAGTCAGAAGACACATGAAATTTATATACTGTTAATTTCATAAATACCAAAAGAATAAAGTAACAAAACAGGAACATGATATGAAGGATAAAAAAACATAAGAAACTTCAAATTCAATTAAAAAGAGAAATTGAAATGTTCATGGGAATTTCAGAATAATAAGGATTTATCAAATGTGATCTCCAGAGCAAGCTCTGACGATTATATAAATAGTTATCGAAATAGAATCTAAGATTGATAGATTGTAATATAAGATCGAAATATCACAGTACTATCATTTTTGTGTGTGCACCAACGAAAATAATCTGTATGAAATATACAATTGAGTATAGATTAACACCTAAATCAATATTGTTAAAGAAAAAAAAAAGCTTTTACCACTAGGTAAGGATTAGGAAATACATAGTCTAGGATGAGAAACATAAACTCAAACTCAGGATAACTCAGAGTCAGAACCTATGTGGCAATTTGTTAAGACGGAATACAAAGCAAGATGAAATAGTGACCGTAAATACCTTTTTCCAAAGTACATGACTTTTAAAGCTACATATCTCTTGCTATGATTTCTCATAAACCTTGTGTTATAGCCTGTATCACAATGTAGAAGCTAATTTAAATATGCCAATTTGTTTTGCTAAACTGGTAAATCTCATGAGATTAAAAATAAATTATATTCCCTCGTCTTTTGAATTTCATTAGAAGGTACAACATCGGAAACTCGTGTACACAGAATACAGGGCCCATAAACAAGATACGGATACAAATCAAGAAATCACTTAAATAAATCATCAAACACATCATTAAGTTTCTATTGAAGAACAGAAAGTACAGCTTAATTTTCATATAATTTTGAGACAGAGTTATCATGCCATCATGCAATCAAAATAAAAAAGCAGTGTTTTCTCTTAACACCATAATATAGGTGTCACTAGTCACTACTAGTCCCCAAAAGAAAATATTGAGAATACAAAACCTGGCTTTTTCTCTATCTTCTCTGTTGATTTCTTGTTGGCTTTTTTCGTTTCCGTGGCTTTCTCATCATGACCATATAACTTTTTCTCTATCTGCATCATACATTAACACAACTTTTAAAAAAAAATGCAGATGAAACCTTTTTTCACCCCTTCCATTTTATTTTTCTTCGAAAATAATTTCCTGGCTGAAAATCATCACTGTACTCCACAGCCAAGAAGATAATACAAAAGTAGAGCGAAAAATAAAAGCTAAAGAACTACGAAACAATGAGTAGCTAACCTTAGAGCAGTGACAATCAGCAAGTCGAGATAAAAGATTTGCATTCTCCGCTTCTAATTCCTAGCAGCATGAATCACATAAATCAGTAGAAAAACCGCATTATAACTATACTAACAGTAAAATGGACTAGGCTCATATAAAGCCTTCATCATTAATTTCTGCAATTGTTAAAATAAAACAAACACAATAAAAGCATAACCTTGAGCAAATCATTAAATTAAAGACATAAATAAACAAAAAAACAATAATAAGATAGTGCATAATCTTTGATTCCTACATTGCAATGCTATATCATCGTACTACTATATGAAATGAGTGTAATATTTTCAGCAAATATGAGGGTTTTGAATGAAGTACATCATATCGAATAATCATTCGAAGAACCTTAAGCTTAGGGTGAGAAAATTGGTTGAAAGAAAGTACCTTGACCCTGGCTTGTAAGGTGGTCACGTAGTCAACATCGCTGCTCACTTGCGTCGCCATGCTCAACACTTTTATCAGCAAATTTTGGAGATTGAAATTGAAACACGAAAAAAAGATGCATATGAACTTCGGACCTAAAACCTACCCATCCATATAGTAATCTGTTTTCTTCAACCAGTGTTCATAGTTACTGTTTATTATTTTATATATAAAAAAATAGTTATTGTTTAATTAGGAAACAAAAATAGGTTTTTTAAATTAAAGAAAAGTATCTCTATAAAAATATGTATAACAAATATTATATGACGTATATTTTTTAAAATTAATCATAGAGTAAATATAATTTTTTTCTTTAAATTTATTGTAATTTATAATGTATTTAGTTCAAAATTTAAAAAAAAAATAATAATCTTTCGACTTATGTGATAATATATACCTTTAATAATCAATTGTTCGCATTGGTGAGGACCTGTAAATATACTATAAAGTTTAAGTTGCTGATATTTTTTTTGTGTAGATTAGGGGTTTGTGAGGACAATGCACATGCCACATTCTTTATAGATAATTTTTCTCTCTTTATCATGGATGCTATGGCAACTCATCCTAGTGGCTTTGGGGTCTTTTTAGAGGATACATTATCTGGGTTGATAATTAAATATGAAAAATGTATGTAAGGTTAAGTTTATTTGAAATCTATTTTTATAATTAGATTTTCATCTAATAACTTTTGCATATCGATTTGATATCACGGGTAATTGTATTCTAATCAAATGAATGACATTTATGTTTACTCGAGATTGGCCTAGATTAGTATTTGTCCAATTTTTTATCTTGCAATCCTTGTACTTTAATCTTGTTTTTGTTGATACTCATCATGACAACATTGTGTCTCGTCTCATTTGTTAGATCCCTCTTGAGTTTGGTCATCTGAAGTTGAATGAGGATAGTGCAGTGATTAATCTTAGGGTTATAATGGCCCGTGGAGGTGTGACCTGTGACTATCATAAAACTTTTTTTTTTAGTTTGTTTCCCCTCTTGATGTGTGTTCTATCACCCTGGAAGAGTTATGATATGTTCTTAAAGAATCATACTTTTTAGAATGGTTTTAGATCTATTGATATTGAATATGACTCAAAGGTGGTTGTGGATCGGATACTAGATGTTGCAATGTTAGGTGTCATTGCTCTCTGTTGGTGAATTAGATAATAGGTACCTTTCGTTGGTTGAATCACTTTTCTTCTTGTCTCGCACTTTCGTGAAGCTAATCAAGTGGTGGATGCTTTCGCCATATGTGATTACAAATGCTTTTACAAATTTATTTTTGTATCTAATTCCTTATTTTATATAATATGTCTATCTAACATTAAGAGATACATTATCTTTTTCCTTAAATACAAATTTATTTAATAAAAAACAATTTCTAATTAATATTTTTTTTATTAAGAGATTTAAAAGATATAAAATTAAACTTGAACATATTTATATATAAACGGTCAGATAAAATATATTCATAAACAATATTATATACTTTTTTTAATATACGTGTAAAATGTTAAAGGGGTTTAGGAAGATAGTAGTATGTTATAAAGTTCCTATTGAAAAATAATATTGGATCAATTATATGAAGCCCACACATGATATGTTGTCTTCAATGTGATTCGGTTAATCTTGTATCAACTTAGTATATATGTAGATCCAAGTGGATTAGGTATACAAGTAGACAAGCAATACATAAGATACCAATGATAAATCAAAATAACCACCAGTACATGACAACATATTTCCTGTCATCTAATATGTTGCTACTTTTCTAAGGTGATCGATACATGCCACATTCCTCAGCTAACATTTATGGCAACAGGCAGAGGAATAAGACTCCAATGATCCTATGCAGCCTCCTTCAGAAACCAGCGGTCAACCTTATCTAATTTGATATATCAATCCATTTCTAGTAAACAATTCATTGGTCCTAACTAAGTAATTGTTCAAAATATTAGGTTCACGTGTTATTTTCATCTCTAACACACAAAGAGAGGCATGAATTGATTGATTGATTGATTCAGAGACCAAGTTTTTTGAGAAAATGTCTGGTCCTGTTCCTCATGCGGCTGAAAACAATAACTACACAAGCCAATATCAAGGAAGGGAAATTCGCACCAGAAACATTTAATTTCTGAACCCATTCTGGACTAGTAGTAATATCCGTTGAAACTAGCATTATCATAATACTTATCAATGCCACCCCAACCAATATCCTGCTCAACGGTTTAACTATCGACTCCTGATTCAAATCAAAATCAAAATCAAATTCCACATTTCACAATTTCTCTTAATTAAGTAAACAATTGAATTTAGGGAGGATGAGAGAGAGAGAGACCTTGGGTTCGCTGTCGATGTAGAGAACGGCGCCGTTTCGGTAAGACAAGACGGATTTTCCGGTTTTGGTGTTGAAGCGGATGGGGAAGGCGCGGCCAGAACGAGGGTTGAAAGCGAATATAGATTTGAGGGAGTGGTTGTGGAGGATTTGACGGACATCTAACTGATTCTGTTCCCACCCACCAAGCTCCGATTTGAATATCGCAATGGGTCCTTCACCCTGCCGGAATAGGTGGATCTCGACCTTCTTCACTGATTTTGATTCAACGATTTCTCTTTCTCTTTCTCTTTCTCCCACTAACGCTTCCTTTTCTTCCTCCATGCTTACCTCTTTATTTCTTTGCTCTCGGTTTTGATGCTTGTTTTCCCCTTTCTTACCTTTATTCTTCTCCTTTCTTCATCCACAATTTACCGGACGTGGATCAAATACTACACCTATTAATTGTTAAAAAAATAATATTGTAAAAGAATTTAACGAAATATAATTTTCATAGTCTATTTTATCACACTTACAAAAATAATTTTTATTTTAAAATTTATCCTTTCTGTCATTTATTTATGTTGTATTTTGATCCAATTTAAATTTTTGACCTATGAAATTATTTTTAACTACAATGTTGATTTAATACCACGATTATAAATTTGAAAAGAAAATTTAATACCACAATTATAAATTTATAAGGAAAATACAAATTTTTATAGCCAAATAATATATATTAGGCTAAAAATCAAGTAATTTTGGGTAAAATTTAATAATATAGATCAAAATTATATTAAACACGACATAATGACTAAAAATTAGTTTAAAATAGAAAAGTTATCGGTAACTATGATAAAATAGTGTTGGAAACGGAAAACATTCTCTTTCTGTGTTAAAAAACGGAAAACGTTATAATTTTGTGTAATTCAAGTTTTAATAATAAATGTATGTTATAACTAACTAATTAATTTCTTAATTAGTTAATTATACGGTTGGAAGACAATTAGTTAGAATAAATCATATATATATATATATATATCACAATAGATTCAATCAATAATGAGTTCATTCATTCACATTAATCAATTATCTTGAGTTTACTTCCACTGTCAGCAATAACTTGAAAATCTCTAGTGGTATCAAAAGTTTCGATCCTAGAGTGATAAATACGAGAGTGAATTGTGAGGATTCAAACACCAATAAGTGAAAGACGAGTTCGAGTGCAAACATTAGAAGTTTTCCATCTCATATTCCACATTTTCATCGAAAAGATTGAGATAGATGGAGAGTGCAATTCGTGCATTATTTGGATTTCAAGAAGTGTTAGAAATCATAGAAGATGGTTTTGAGGAGCTGGGTGTCAATCCAACGTAGGAGCATAAATCAAGACTAAAAGAAAACAAGAAGAAAGATTGCAAAACCACTTTTAGTCTTCACTAATGCCTTGACATAGCCAATTTTGACAAGATATCTGATACAAGAAGAGCAAAAGAAGCATGAGACATTCTTGTAAAGTGTTAGGCAAGAGATACCAAGATCAAATAAGTGAGGTTGCAAACCCTACATAGACAATTTGAATTGCTGCATATGGAAGAGCGTGAGAAGGTTTCAGATCTGATTTCAAGATTGAGGAGTATCACAAATCAGATGGCTGGATATGGGGAAAAGCTTACTGAGCGGAAGTTGTGTGAAAAGATATTGAGATTTTTACACCCCAAGTTCGATTATGTTGTGTGTGCCATTGAAGAATCTAAAGACATTTCCACATTGAATCTTGAAGAGTTGCAGGGAACTTTAGAAGCAAGAGAATTGAGGATGGATGAAAGAAGTGGGAGTAAATATGAAGATCAGGCATTGGCATCACAAGAATACAAGAAGGGACATCAGAAAAAGAAGTGGAAGAAGAGTAAGTTCAAGGAATCCGATGATGAGTCTGATTCTTCATCAAAAGAGAGCAATGCAACTGGTAAAATAATAGGAAAATCAAGAAACTTTGATAAGGAGAAGGTGCAATGTTACAAATGTGAGAAGTTTGGATATTTTGCTCGAGAATGTTGGGCTGACAAAGGAGAAAAGCATAAGAAGAATGAACAAGATGAAGCATGTGCTGCTCAAGAAGATGACTCAGATTCAGATTCAGAAACAATTGTGTTGTTGGTTGCCACAAATGAAGAACGTTATTCGTTTTCAGAGACAGTCTCGTTAATGGCTACCACAAACGAATAACATTCTTCGTTCCAGTTCTGATTTCTTGATACTGGATGTTCTAATCACATGACAAGCCACAAAGAATGGTTGATTGATATTGATACATCAAGAATGAGCAAGATAAGGTTTGCTGATGATAGAACCTTAGAAGCTGAGGGAGCTGGCAACATGGTGATCAAGAGAAGAAATGGCAAAACAGTAGTAATTGAAAATGTGTTGTATGTACCAGGAATGAAGAGCAATTTGCTAAGTATTGGGCAGCTGATTCAAAAATGGTTTCAGTGATTATGAAGGATAATGTCTTAGAGATGTATGGGGCAAAAGAAGATGATATTAAAGGTCCATATTTTAAAGAATAGAACGTTTGTTATCAACGTACAGGCTGCATAAATTCAATGTTTGAAGGCAGCAAGCTTAATTGATGAAAACTGGTTGTGGCATTCAAGATTTAGACATCTCAACTTCAAAAACAGCTCGGAGTTAAAGAAATGGTGTGTGGAATTCTTAGGATTGATGTTCTTGAGAAGGTGTGTGAAGTGTGTGTAGCGGGAAAACAATCAAGGAACTCATTCAAATCACATGTGCAAGAAAGGGCAAAGAAGTGTCTTGAAGTAGTTCATAGTGACATTTGTGGACCATTTGAAGTGTCATCATTAGGAGGTAATAAGTATTTCATAAGTTTTGTTGATGAATTCAGTAGAATGTTGTGGATTTATTTTATCAAAACCAAAGATGAAGCTTTGGAGACTTTCAAGAACTTCAAGATAAAAGTGGAGAAGCAAAGTGGAAAAGTTGTCAAGGTGTTGAGGACAGATGGAGGAGGAGAGTACACATCAATAACTTCAAGGATTTTTGTGTCAAGAATGGAATTGAACATGAGGTAACAACTCCTTACACACCTCAACACAATGGCCTAGCTGAAAGGAGGAATAGAACCATTATAGACATGACTAGAAGCATGATAAAAGAGAAGGGATTGCCACACAAATTATGGGGAGAGGCTGCATCGAATGTTGTATACATTCTTAATAAATGTCCAACAAAGCAATTGCCAGATAAGGTACCAGAGGAAATATGGAGTGGAAGAAGGCCAACAATAGGGCACTTGAGGACATTTGGTGCCTTATGTTTCAAACATGTGCCGGACCAAAAGAGAAGGAAGTTGCGAGACAAAAGTAAAGCCATGATACTTGTTGGATATCATCCAACTGGAGCCTACAAGCTCTATGATCCAGTCAGAGGAAATGTGGTGGTCAACAGAGATGTCAAGATCATTGAACAAGAAAGCTGAGACTGGAAGCAACAGGCATGCAACAGCCAGAATTGGAACTGGGACCCGGAGACCAACAGTGCAAGTCAACCTTCACAAGTTCATTAGCAAGGACAACATGATCATCAGACTAGTGAAGATAAAGACGAAGAAAGAATAGAGTCAAGCAGACCCCAGAGGGAAAAACAACTACCAACACACTTAAGAGAATTTGAAGTTTTCAATGATAATGAAGTTGATAAAAGTGGATATTTGGTTCATTTCGTCTTATTTACATATGCAAAACCTTTAAATATTGAAGAAGCATTGAAGAAAAACCATGGAAGAAAGCTGTAACACCCCGAGTTTTTAAACAGCGCGAGTGTATTTTTTTTTTTCAACCAAAATAAATAAAAGAATTTTCCAGTTTAATTCAGAAATGATTAAAATCAATTCAAATTAAAAACTGTTCGATATCGTAATCCAAAATACAAAAGTAATTAAATAATTACATCATGATTAATCAAGTAAGATATTTTTTGGGAAATTGATCTTCGAAATATACCAAAATAATAATACATCGGAAACTGTATCCTTGACCCACCAAAATATTATCAGAGTGCGGAAAAATACACAATTATCCCAAAATAAATAATTACACCCACCGAGCTCAAGACCCTATACAACAAGTCTAAACTGATCATGCACTAAAACTACAGTAGCACGGTTTCCACCGCATCCTCTACAAGTCTCGTCTTCACCCAGCTGTCTGTCCCTCTTCGTTGTCCACAAATACGCCGTACGTGAAGATCAAGGAAAACTAACGACGTCTCCGTCGTTAGTGTAACCGTCGGAGGTACGGGTTTGAGTATCATCTGAGGGCAAAGCCCAATTGTCCACAATAATAGTAAAGGGTCACCGACCGAAAATAACAATTATCACATAACATTTATTTCAAGATAACAATGTACATACATGGCATGCTCAAATGATATAACAACAGTAATGATGAAGTATGCTTACTTATGAAACGTATACATTAACATCTTCGCGAAATAGCCAATTTACATATTAATTATATTGCAAGTACAACAAAATCAGCAATCACAAACACCCATTCGGCACTCAAATTTCAATGAATACTTGCCACCCTCGGTTTCAACTCATCAACTCATATTAAAACATGACTCACAGTCAACCACCCCGATGCAATATGTAAATGCCAATGTACACAACTTTTGGAATTTCCAAGGTGCAGTCTCTCACAAACCAGCACACACGCAGTCTCTCACGGATCAGCACGATTTTACAAATGGAATGGACCATCTAATACACGCGGAACCATTCCGTAGCCCGGATAGAATAGACCGTCTAATACACGCAGAACTACTCTATAACCCATCAAGGTCACTACAGTGTATTAGCCTCTCACAGGCTAAATACACAGAAGTTAAATCCTCGCACGAATAGAATGAACCATCTAATACGCGCGGAACCACTCCGTAGTCCGAGTAGAACAAACCGTCTAATACACGCGGAACTACTCTGACCCCGGATAGAATAGACCGTCTAATACACGCGGAACTATTCTATAACCCATGGTGACTACTTAACTTCGCGGCCCATCACAGTCACCGCATCAACTCTGTGGCCCATCGCGGTCACCACCTGACTATGCAATGCATGAACATGCTATGTTTTCTCTTCACTAAAAACATGTTATGTTTTCAAATATCAGCTGAAAATCCAACCACTCCATCACCACCTCAACCATCTCAAACCATCTCAACAACTTCATTATCACCACATTCAACAAAAAAATATCAAGAACCTCATCATCACCACCTCAAACCATCTCAAAAATTCCATTTAATTCATCAAAGCCTTCCCAATGTTTCCCCAACTCTTTAAGTGCATAAACCAATGTTTAAAACTGGAATTTTTGAAAAAAAATCAATATGTATCCGAATACAGCTTCCTTGTATTCGAATACAAATGCTAAAATAGTGAAAAATCAGCATTCTGTATTCGAATACGAGGTTGTCGTAGCCGAATACAGATGCGAAGTCAGTGGCAAAAACAACAAATCTGTATTCGAATACCACAGGGTCGTAGTCGAATACAGATGCGAATACAGTGGCAAAAATTGCAATCCTGTATTCGAATACGATAGGGTCGTAGCCGAATACAGATGCTAAGTCAGAAGCAAAAATCACTTATCTATATTCGAATACAGAGGGTCGTATTCGAATACAAGTTCAAAATTTGAATAAAACAGGAATTTTGCAGGAATGTATTCGAATACACCAGTGCCGTATTCGAATACACCTTCGAAAACAATGAGATTTTTCAGAAAACTTCAACACGTTTTCAAACTCTTTTCTTTGAACAACCAACACAACACCAAAACATAATCACCATTCTTTTGAACCACAAAATTCTGAACCTTTCTCAACACATATAAATGATTTTACTCATCAAGACAACAACAACAACGCACAAACATGCAACAAGGCATCAACCAAGACAGTAACAACACAGAACAGCTCAACAACATGCACTTCCATCATCCATGACTACATGCAATGCAGTTTCAGTATCAAACAACAACACCATTTTTAACACACATAACTCATAACAATTATCCATCAAAATTTCCAGAACAACAACAACAACAACATATTTCCAGAAAACCTCCACCCATTTTAAAATCCTTTTCTTTTGAAACCACCATCAACACCAAAACTGTTGGAACCAAGTTGGTTCTAATTACTTAGGATTTTGATGTTTACAAAAGCACTCAATGTAATCTTATTTTATACCTTGAATTATTAAATTAAATGCCACCAGAAACTGAAGTAATCAGAAGCAGAAGATCAAAGGGTTCCAGATATTGAATCCTGAATGTACCAGAAGATACTCCAGGATGTCAAAACCTCACCAGAAGATATCTTTGCTGGCCCAGATCAGAAGGAAGCAAAGTCAGAAGGAGACTTGATCCAGACCAGAAGGAATCATTTGTCAGACTTATTCCAGAAGTTATTCTGACCAGAAGATGGCCTGGAAGTGAAATAATAAACAGCCCAGACTTGATCCAGACTTAATCAGAGGATAAGTTAATGAGTCCAGAACAAGATAATCAATCAAGATTTGACCCAGACCAGAAGATAGCATGATTCAGGGTATAAAACTAAGTCCAGTCCAGAAGAAATGATCTCCAGAATTGATCCAGAACTGATTCAAAACAGAAGGTAAAATGTCCAGACTGAAATATTATTTGTCCAGATTTAATCTCAGTTTAATCCAGACCAAGTCCAGAATTGGTCCAGATCAGAAGGAAGATATTTAGATCAATGGTCCAGATTTGAGTATATAGCCCAGTGTTGGCCGAGATCAGAAGATCAGACCATGGCCCAGTGTTGGCCGAAATCAGAAGGTCAGAATGTGTGGTCCAGCAGTGGCCGAGATTAGAGGATCACAACAGATCAGTTTGCTAGACCAGGATGACCGATATCAGAAGATCAGAAGATTAGAAAGTGTGGTCTAGGGTTGGCCGAAATCAGAAGATCACAGCAGAGCACTTAGTATGGTCCAGATGTGGACTAGCGCAGAAGATCAAATGGTCCAGATTTAATCACGAGGATTAACGGTGGAGATTTTAATTTATTTTGATCAAAGTATTAAAGGATTTGTTACAAAAATAAAGTGAAGTCGTATGAGAGTTCAGAAGCTGTTGGCGGGAAGAAACTAAAGACATGATTGGCCAGTTATTTTTGAAAGCAAATCTGAAGCTTAAAAAATATATGTTTTTTATTTAAGTGAAACCCGATTGGTCAAGATATTTTTGCAAGAGAATCCAGCAAGATACAGCTCGAAATTAAGCTTGGAAGAGGCCCTAATGTGCATATATAAAAGGAGGCTCAAGGCAGAATACTTAGTATCAAAAATCATTAAAGAGTCATACACTTCCGAAAGCAAACACTCAAGTTTTCAGTGAGGTTAATTGTGAGTTCCAGCTTTCCAGAAGCAAGCACTCGTGTTATTTTCTTTCCCTTGTGTTAGATCTAAATTGTTGAAGTAGAGTCTACAATCTGAGGGAGTCAGAAGGGGTAGCAGATTACTTGGCAATTAGATTCAAGGCGTTGTAATTCCTTCTACAATCTGGGGTTGTCAGATTGGTAGGAGAAGACTTGACTTAGGAAGTCAAGGTGCTGTATTCCTCAAGAGTCTAGGATTGTTAGACTGTTTGAGAAGACTGACTTGGAAGGTCAGTGGAACTGTTGTAATTCAAGGTTTGAATTAGTGAAATCTTTTAAGGTGAAGGGACTGGACATAGCCTCGTTAACGGTGAACCAGTATAAAATTCTGTGTTTTTATTTTTACTTTATATCCGCTGCTAACTCTGTTTTATTCATACATCAAGTTTTGTTTTAAAACTGCAAAAAAAGAAAAAGTATTCAAGTTAGTCAAACACATTTCAACCCCCCTTCTCGTGTTTGCACCTTCAAAAACAAAATCACAACTTCTTTAACCACCAACACCAGAATGTTAATAACACAACAACAACAGAAAACAATCTTACCCTTCCTAAACAGTCACAAGACAGTACAGCCACATCCCAACACATGCATTTTGATCATCCCCAAAACGACATGCAAAACACTTTACAGAATCCACACACAACCAAAACATCATTGATGTACCAACCAAAACAGCAACAACACAGATCATCAAAAACATCAACATCATGCATTTTCATCATTTATAACGACATGCAACAACTGTTTCCTTTTCCTACCAGAAAAATCAAATATAATCACACATTAACATGCATTTATAGCCCTAAATGCATTCTTGAAAGTTGGAAGGTGCCCCTTACCTTAGTTACGTTTTCTCCGTTCGTTCACGTTACCGCGATGAGAGGAACAACTTTCGTTCTTGACACTTTCTGGTTTGGCGCTTGGATTTCCAAGTAATTTGACTTTTGAGGATGCTCTTTTGTTACCACCAACACAAAAAAATAGAATGGGGAGAGAAAGAAGGAACTGGCGCATGCAGTGAGGAGGAAGGAAATGTTTCTGCCTTTGTTCTTGCTTCTCACTCATATATATATAGGCATATATGTGCCACCTCACCCAACACATTAATATTATAATATTGCTTGACCATCAAGTACTTAACCACTCTCGTCGTAATTAACAGATACATCTTAATTAACTGCCCGATATTTAATTACTCGTAATTAAATTAATTTATCCTTAATCCAATAATTTTAATCCAACCTCCAAAATAAATATTTATATATATATATATATAAATATACATATATTAAATATTTTACAAATATTTCCAAAATACACTTAATATTAAATGCATAATTTAATTTTAAATTTAAAGGTCTTACAAAAGCAATGATGGAAGAAATCAATGCAATTGAGAAGAATGAAACTTGGTACTTGACAGATTTGCCTCCAAAACAGAAGCAGATTGAAGTGAAATGGGTCTACAAATTAAAGCTTAATCCGAATGGAACAATTGCTAAGTACAAAGTTAGATTGGTTGCAAAGGGGTTCCTACAAAGGGCGAGTGTAGACTACTCTGAAGTGTTTGCTCTAGTGGCCATAATTGAGATAATCATGTTGAGAAAAAATCTCTTTTAATGATAACAAAATTATCTTAAGATTATGATTACACTAATGCGTGCATTTAAGTATTGTACTAAGAAAGGAACAGGATCCAAAGATCGCAACCTCCTGTCCAGAAGAATGAATGCATGCAAGAAACAAAGCCGTTAATTCCTGAAGCAGAAAATATGAAGTTAAAACACCAAAAGCAGAACATCTGGAAAACAGAAGATCGAGAACAAAAAACCAGAAGCAGAACATCTGGAAAACAGAAGCAAAACATCTGGAATAGAAAACCAGAAGCAGAACATCTGGAAAATAGAAGCAAAACATCTGGAACAGAAAACTAGAAGCAGAACATCTGGAACAGAAAACCAGAAGCAGAATTCCAGAAGCAGAAAACCTGAAAGTTGAAGACACCAGATAATGCATCCAGAAGGTACCAGATGATGCATCCTGAAATCTCCAGAGGATATCTTTGCTGACCCATATCAGAAGGAAGCAAAGTCAGAATAAGACATGGACCCGGCCAGAAGGAAGCCTGCCAGAGGGAGACTTAATCCAGACCAGAAGGAATCATAAGTCAGACTTAGTCCAGAAGTTATTCTGACCCAAAGATGGCCTGGCAGTGAAATGATAAACAGCCTATACTTGATCCAGACTTAATCAGAGGATAAGTTAATGGGTCCAAAACAAAAGAATCAATCCAGATTTGACCCAGACTAGAAGATAGAAGGGTTCAGGGTATGAAACTAAGTCCAGGCCAGAAGAAATGATGTCCAGATATGATCCAGACCTGATCCAAATCAGAAGGTAAAATGTCCAAACAGAAATATCTTTTGTCCAGATTTAATTTCAGTTCAATCCAGACCCAGTTCAGAATTGGTCCAGATCAGAGGTAAAAAGTTCAGATAAATGGTCCAGATTTAAGAATATAGCCCAGTGTTGGCCGAGATCAGAAGATCAGACCATGGCACAGTGTTGGCCGAAATCAGAAGGTCAGAATGTATGGTCCAGCATTGGCCTAGATTAGAGGATCACAGCAGACTAGTTTGCTAGTCCAGGTTGGCCGACATCAGAAGATATACATCAGAAGAGGAACTTCAGAAGATGAACATTAGAAGATATATATCAGAAGACGAACAACAAAGGATAAGAAATGAACATCAGAAGGTAAACATCAGAAGATGAACACCAGAAGGTAAACATCAGAAGATGAACACCAGAATGTAAACACCTGAAGATGAAACACCTGAAGATGAAACACCAGAAGATAAATATCAGAAGATGAATACCATAAAAAGATTACCAGAGGATGAACTCTAGCTACTTCTTCATCCTCCTACAAAAAAACTAACAATTTTAAAGTATCAAAAGTTGCATCATTCGCGAACAGAAAGGGTCATGTCTTAGAACCAGAAAAGAGCACTGGCCAGTTGTTAAAAACGTTTGGAATGATCCAACCTCCTGGAAAGCTAAGTAAAGAAGTAACCTCCTAAGTGCCAGACTGTAAAAGGACAGAATGGCAAGGCTATAAATTCAAAACAAAATTGAGGATCATTACAACTTGGGAAAATGGTCAGAAAGGAAAATTTTCTTGAAGAGAAAGTTTCCTTCTCTCTATAAAAAGAAGGCTGCTCTTCTTCAGCAATATACACAACTACACGAGCAAAAAAGAAAATATCAAGAGAATATCAAGAGCATTATCAATCTCCTTTCAAGCTTTCTATAATCTTACACTAGATCTTTGTTTCATCTTTGTAGAAAGTAATTCCTATCAAACTACTTCATATCATATTTAGAACTTCAAGTGTGTAACACTTGAGAGAAATCAAAAGGAAAGAATTGTAAGCTTGGTGAAGCTAAAGAATACACGATTTGTAATCAACCTCAGTGAGAGGCTGATAGCTTTTGATACTTAGTAAAAACTCACAAGTGTGTGAGGACTAGACGTAGCCTTCATTGGGTGAACCAGTATAAAAATTCGTGTGTCATTATTCTCTCTATACTTTTCATCATCTGATAATCATCCTCTGAAAGAGGACAGTAGTTTAAAACTAAAACAGAATTTTTAAAACCTCGAATATCTCTATTCAACCCCCTTCTAGTGATATTCTAGCCACTTCAAATCAGACTCGTGATAGCATTGGCTTGTGCTAGGGGATAGCAGATGTGCCAGCTTGATGTGAAGTCTGCATTTTTGAATGGATGGCTGGAAGAATAAGTGTATGTCTCTCAGCCACTAGGATTTGTGATTAAGAGAACGGAGGATAAAGTGCTAAGATTGAGAAAAACTCTCTATGGTTTGAAGCAAGCACCAAGAGCTTGGAACAAAAGAATTGACTCATTTCTAATCAGCATTGGATTCATTAAGTGCATAGTGGAGTATGGAGTTTATGTGAGGCATTATACACTGAATGAAGGGCTTGCAATGATCCTAATATGCTTATATATTGATGACTTGCTAATAACTGGCAGTAGCAGCAAAACAATTGCAGAATTCAAGCAAATCGTGAAAGAAGAGTTTGAAATGACAGATTTGAGAAAACTGAGTTATTTTTTGGGAGTGGAATTTACTGAAACAAGAAAAGGGCTGTTGATGCACCAGAAGAAGTATGCTGGAGAAATTTTGATAAGGTTCAATATGGCTGATTGCAACCCTGTTGTCACTCCAATAGAGATTAATACAAAATTAGGAACATAAATTGAAGAGGAGCTGGCTGATTCAACCTTATTTAAACAGGCTTTAGGTTCCCTAAGATACTTATGCAATACAAGGCATGATATCTGCTATAATGTTGTAAGCAGATTCAAGATTCATGGTGTGGTAAGCAGATTCATGGAGAAACCCAAACATTCTCATTGGCTGGCAGTTAAAAGAATAATGCGATATATTCAAGACACAGTTGAACATTGAATTCTATTTGCAACAGAGTTAAAGCAATGAAGTGAAGACTTGGTAGAATATTCAGATTCAGATTCAGATTGGTGTGAAGATAAGAATGATAGAAAGAGCACTTCAGGCTATGTGTTTAAGTTCATAGAATCCCCAATAGCATGGAGTTCAAATAAGCAACCCGTGATTGCACTGTCTTCATGCGAGGCTGAATACATTGCTGGCAGCTATGCAGCCTACCAAGCATTGTGGTTGGAATCATTAACAACAGAGCTAAAACTGGATATTTGCAGGCCAATTCCATTAATGATAGACAATATCTCAGCAATAAATGTGACAAATAACTCATTATCTAATGGAAGGAGCAAACACATTGAGACAATATTTCATTTTCTAAGATATCAAGTTGGAAGATGCAAATTGAAGATCATTTACTGTCAAACTGACTGATATTATGACCAAGCCTCTAAGAACAAGTAGATTTGAAGAATTAAGAAGACTGCTAAGTGTGAAATCCCTTAGAAACTTGAATTAAGGGAAAGTGTGAAATCCCTTATCCGTTTCTGTGTTAGAAAACGAATAATGTTCTCCGTATTGTAATTTTGTGTAATTAAAGTTTTAACAATAAGTGTATGTTATAACTAACTAATTAATTTCTTAATTAGTTAATTATACAATTAGAGAATAGTTAATTAGTTAGAATAAATCACATATATATATATATATATATATATATATGTTGCACAATACATTCAATCAATAATAAGTCCATTCATTCACATTCATCAATTATATTGAGTTTACTTCCATTGTGAGCAATAATTTAAAAATCTCTAACAAATAGATGATGTGTAATCAAACCATATAATAAATTATTAAAGTATTATTTTTTGATGAACTTTTATATCAACCAATACAACATATAATTTAGGCTACATAGCACCTGTGGTCATTTAACTTAATTTCAGTTAACGTTTTAGTCATTTATTTATTTTATTTTATTTTATTTTATTTTTTCTGATTTGGTCCTTTATTTTAATTTTAAGTAACAATTTGATCCTTTATGTTTTAAAATGTCAACAATATTATCTTTTTTTTTACAAAAATTCAAAAAACTCATCAAAATATTCAACAAAAACCCATAAAATTAATTATATTATTTAATATGATACAAATTTCATCAAATTCGTAACTCAAATCTTCAAATAAACCCATACAAAAATTTCATCAAATTTAATTCTTTATTTGATATTGTTATAAATGAAAATATGAGTTTATTTGAATATTTGAGTTTCGAATTTGATGAAATTTGTATTATATTGAAGAATACAAATAATTTTATGGGTTTTGGTTGAAAAATTTGATGAATTTTTTGAATTTTTGTAAAAAAAAAAGGATAACATTGTTGACATTTTAAAAATAAAGGATCAAATTGTTACTTAAAATTAAAATAAATGACCAAATCGAAAAAAAAAATAATAAAGTGCTAAAACGTTAACTGAAATTAAATTAAGGGATCACGGGTGCTATTTAGCCTATAATTTATTATAGATCAATGTTTAAAAATTGTTCTAACAATGATTTGTGACAATATTTTTCTTAGTTAAAGTCATGAACAATTTTAAACATCTATCAAATAATTAAAAAATGAAAACTTTATTTTGAAAAGAACAAAAGTCAAGTTACATTTTTAAAGAATTAAATCACACTTTTCGATTCAGCTATATTATAATATTTTTATATTTATATTTTTACAAATATCTTTAAAATAGTTATTAATTTTTGTAAATCAAATTATAAATCAAATTCCTATTTTATTATTATTATTATTATTTTTTAATGAATTATTTTTAAGAATATGAAATGATACTTTAATTTAAGATAAAAAACCTGAAGAGTCACCGAGTACTTTACAAAAGTATTTACAGCTCTCCAATTAATTAATCTCTCTATTACTACTATTATCTCATCATTTAGCAATCCATTTATTTATCTCTATATAAATAGTTATTTCGAGATACAATAATTAACTTCGTCGACTTATGAAAGCGATAGAATAGAATAATGGTGACCCTTTTCCCCTTTTGCGTTCGACGTTGACACACACCCAATACATAATCGATCAAACCAAAAGCAGAAACAAACCTCAAACCAATTTTCACCAATTAAGCTCAATTCAACCCCACGGTAACCAACTATGTCATTGCGCAGACGAACCTTGCTCAAGGTCATTGTCCTTGGCGATAGCGGGTACATACGTTTTCCCTCCTTTCGCTAAAACACCGTTTCGTTTTTTTTTTTTTAAATCGTAACCCCTTTTTCTTCATTGTCATTGCCAGGGTTGGAAAAACCTCGTTGATGAATCAGTATCCTCGTGCGCCAATTCCCTAGCCGTTTCGTTAAATTCATGCTTAATCGTTCTTGAGTTTTTACCATTTTATTCTTTCTTTCAATCCCGTTTCCTCATGTTTTGATTTTCAACTCGCTTATTTTGATGTTTTCTTTGACAATATTTTGGCATTTTTTTCGTTTTATTCCTCCAATTCTAAGGGGAATGTGATTCTAGTAATCAGCTGAGAGCCAAGTAAACCACGACTACGAATTATTACAGTTAGGATTCGAATCTGATTCATGCGTAACTGAAACTTATTAACCTTTGAGCTGAATGACTTGGTTAATTCTGTGGCATTTACTTGTTTGTTTAAGTTACTATTTGTTGTTAACGTTTAAGTGGTAGTTAGTTTGGATCTCCCTAATCAACTTATACTGTTTTTATTATTATTCTAACTTATGAGGAAAGTTTTGACTTTTTTTGGGTTCACCTGGTTTGACTCGTTTAAAGTTTTGTGGTTGAGGTAGATTTTTAATGATTTGTTTTTATATTTACTTACTTCCTTATTGGGATTTAGCATTTGTGGATCTTTAACTAAATTAGATATGTGCACAACAAGTTTAGTCAGCAATATAAGGCTACTATTGGTGCTGATTTTGTCACTAAAGAACTCCAAATTGACGACAGACTCGTCACTCTACAAGTGGGTTTCCTATTTTTTCAATGGTATTTCTGTATGCATTTGTTTTTACTGTTTTGGGAATGTTGTGAAATATTTGTTTATTTGAATGAGTTGTATGGCCTGATTGGTAGATATGGGACACTGCTGGACAAGAGAGATTCCAAAGTCTTGGAGTTGCGTTTTATAGAGGGGCGGATTGCTGTGTTCTTGTGTATGATGTGAACGTCATGAAGTCGTTTGATTCCCTCGACAACTGGCACGAGGAGTTTCTCAAACAGGCAATTCTTGTCTATTTTATGAACACTAGTTTTGTTTGCATTTTGTGGTTTGGTGATAGATTGCATGTCTGGTCCTGCTTGTGACGTGGTTATGAGAAAAAGGAAGTAATCCAAGTTTAATTTGCTCGTTATGCTCTAGACATTACTAGCATTGTAGCTTGCATTCTAACTTACAAAAGGTCAGAATCTTGGCATCAGCAAATGAAAATAAATACATTTTTTTAGGATTGTTATATGTAATACATGTTTGTGTTAGTTGAGGGAATTAGAGTTAGTTAGTTTGTTAAGAGTTGATTAGTTTTATTGTAGTTGAGAAGGACGCAATAATTAGAGAAATAAGACGTGTTACATAAAAATAAGTAGGATTGAGATGAGACATGTTACCTATAAATTAAGTTGGATTGTAAAGGAGGGTATCTAGTTAAATGATAAAGTTTTGTGGCATTGAGCATTGGCAGGTGTAGACCCTCAAACTTCTGCAGTGTTCTATTTTCTAATTAGGGGTTTATCCCTATTTCTTTCTAATAAAAATACTGGTTTCTATCGTTATGTTTGACTTTCATTCTTCCATCTTTTTATAACCTCATGCTAATGCTTTATCTCTTACTGATTAGATTATTTTCTAGTGTTTTCACTTTTGCATACACACAATCCATATATTAATTAACCTTCCAACTGGATTTGTCTCACTTTTATATAAAACTACTAATATTAAACTTTGTTAGATAAGCCTTTGGATTAAGATTTATGTTCTCATTGTGACACAGGCAAACCCTCCTGATACAAGGACATTTCCATTTATATTGCTTGGAAACAAGATTGATATTGATGGTGGGAACAGTCGAGTGGTACGCAGAAGTTATCACACTTCTAAGTTTCCTTATTTTATCCATAAATGTCTAATTATCTTATATGCAGGTTTCTGAGAAGAAAGCAAAGGACTGGTGTGCTTCAAAAGGGAATATTCCCTACTTTGAGACATCTGCAAAAGAGGATTACAATGTTGATGCTGCATTCTTGTGTATTGCAAAGAGTGCCCTGGCCAATGAGCGTGAACAGGACATGTAAGTTTTCGTGCACTTATACATTATGATATGAATTTAAGTTGTGGTACTATATACATTAAGTTAGGCAAAGAAATAGTACTATTATTATGAATTTACAAGTTGATGTAACTGATAACTTATTTGTGACTTTTTTTTGGTACAAACTTATTTGTGACTTTATGACCCTTTTATTTTGTTTATATATTTGTACCATTCTGTTGTAAATTCAGAGAAGAAATATGAAGATAAGCGTTTTATTCTATGGAAAATACCAAATGAAAACATTATAACCAGAACATTGCTCCTTAGGGAAGATCCTTGACTGAAAACACTCAAAATGTTTTCGATTTTAATTTTCTAAAATTTGTATTAATTTTACTTGCCAACATAGAGATAAGAGATTATTGAAGTGAACAATTGTCTACATTTTCAGAAACAATGAAAATGCCAAACAAATTGTTATATTATTTTCATAAATGCTTCTACCTTAGCTAGCATTTCATCTTCTCTATCACAATGATTCACCTCAAGAGTTTCACATCTTCTTATAAGCAAGTTAAAATGAACACATATTTTAAAAAAATAATAATAATATTTTCACAAAGTAAATAGGTCCTAACTTCTCTCCTCACACCTGGTGTGCAAAATATCCTTGTCACACGGTCTCCACTTCTCCATTACATCCCCATACCTGACCTTCCACCTCAACTTCTGATCCTCGCAGACATAGTTTCTAACTCTTCTAAACCATAGGCTAAACTTGCATTCTATATACTCTAGGGTAATACTCATTGGTATAAAAATAGTTCATATTTGTAAATTTTCCACGAATTTTTTAGTTAGCAAGGAATTTTTCACTTTTACTTCTGTTATGTTTTTCTTTTCCCATGAGTTTTGTTTATTTTTCCTCCTCACACATTTGCATATTTTATAATTCTGTACGTACTTACTAAAATTTTCTTCCTTTCACGAGGGACTCATGTCTCTGACCTTTTCAATTTTCAGATTGAGTTGTGTGCATCAGGTAACTGCTTTTCTGACTTCTGAAAGCATAATTTCAATTTGAATTGCAGATATTTTCAAGGGATTCCCGAGGCGGTTCCAGAGAATGAGCAGAGAGGTGGTGGATGTGCATGCTGATATTGAAATTCTGAATCATTTCAGGCACTCTCCTAAATGCTGTGTGTGTTTCAAATTCATCAAATTCTTTTTGGTCTATTGTATACACTATATGCCATGATTGTGTGGGTAAATCGTGTAACTTGATGTTCCCATTTTGATACTAGTCTTGTTTTCGGAAGGATGAGCTTGAGAATGTTGCACTCGTAGGAAAAACATGTTCCATTGATTTACCACGGATTAAATAGGTTTAAAGTAATTTTTGTTTTCTTTTGGCGATCAAATTGAGACGTGGCATGGAATGTTTATATTCTGTTTGAATGGTACTTATCAGACACTAATCTGTGTGGTGGGTCACATAATTGAATAGTTTTGTTTTATTTTTAAGTAAAAATTAATTAATTAATAGTTTTAGAACTTTTAATGTTGCAGGTAAGATTTGGATACACTCACAAAAATAAAAAGTGATAGGAAGAGAAAATAATTAAATAACGTGTAATTTTTAATTAATTAAAAAGTGATGTATTTTTATCTGTGTCTAAATTTTTTGCTCAAAATTTTGTGACAATTTATTCTTTTTCTGGATTTGGTTGTAAAGTTATAATTTTTTTCTCTGGCATCCCTATTCTATACCACCACCGCAAATTTGTAGAAGCAACAAATAATAGAATTAACAAAACTTTATGTCTCGGAGCTTCTCACCCGACTTAAGTTCATGCTTGATTTTTTACGAAACTCAAACTCATTTCAGGTGGTTACTGAGTATAATTTTGACTTCTGAGTTAGGTCTCTATCACCCCTTAACAAATTAGGTGGACTACGTAACATTAAAAGTGGAGTGATAATTAAAAATGATAAAAAGCCAACTTGGTTTGGCTCTATCAATTCAAGATATTGGATAAGTTCGTGCATATTAGTGATTCATTTAATAATTTGCAGAATTAAAAACAGTTATTTTAAAAGGTTAATTTAAAATTTTAAGGAGTTTAATAAAAGTGTTTAATAAGTGTCATTAAAGTATTTATTAGTATTTTTCTATTTAAAAATTGTTTTCTTGTGAAAAAAGGGCAATTAAGCTTTTATTTTCAAAATTCATAGTAATATAATTTTATTCATTTTCTTCTTTTTATAATTCCTCTCACACGAACAAATTTATCAAGGTTCTTAACCATTAATTAATCTTACTCTGTAATTATTCCACTATCCAATGATGACATGGACGAAATTACGAACCATTTTGGTGGCAGAAACAATATGATTGATACTAATGGCACAAGGGAAAGAGAAATGAGTAATTGCACTTTGAAGGAGAGTAACGGGGTCGGTAACCAAATTCTTAATGTGATTTGAAAGATTAATCTATGTGTTATTATATTTTAGAAAATTACAATTAATAAATAATTAATTAAGAAATATAAATGAATAAGTTTGTGTCATTAATCATCTATTTAAAGTGTAAATTTTATATTATTATTTTTAAGTGAAAATATAATTTCTCTCGGAACAAAAATTGACGGGCATGGAAGAAGTTTGATTTTCCGTGTAAGCAAGCGAGGTGCAACGTGGTTCCCTGGTGTCCCCATGTCATATATTTTTATTCTCTTTAAAAAATAGCCTCGTCCTTATTGTTCTTCCCTGGCAATCTGGTATTTCTCAACTCTGAATTGTGCGTATCTCCCAACCAACTACCAATGGCGACGATTTCATTAGCAAATGGTTTGAAAAGTCTGTTCAGTGTTTTGGGAGCTCTCATGCTTGCTACTCTTCTTTACACTCTCTTAACTGATGGTTTCCCCTTTCGCAAACAACTCCTCACTCCGTAATCTCTCTCTCTCTCTCTCTCTATATATATATATATATACATACGTTGAACTTCAAATATCAACAACACACTCTCTTTTCTTTGTTTGATTCAGGTGGATGATTGCAACTTTGATTGATTTTTATATCAACGTTACTGTTTTGAGCGTAAGTCAACTACTGAACTTTTAGTTTTTTATTTTTATTTTTTGAATTTGAATTTGAATTGAATACCAATGTTTCTTTCTAATGAGGAATCAATCTATTATTCAGTTGTGCACCGAAAGAATGTTCAAACTTAAAGATATTTAGTTATTCGGTTCGTTTTTAATTGTTTCTTTTGTAGAAAATATTTGTTTTATGGGTAAATCACCATTTTAGTTATGAAGAGTGAGGGTGCTAATGTCAAAATAGTTCCTGACCGTTTGCCAGAGACTAACTTGACTGATGATTTGATGATTCAAGGACTAATTGAGTTTTTGGCTGAGTTAAGGACTAAAGTGACAATGTTATGTACATTTTAGAAATTAAAACGGTGGTTTACCTTGATTTATTTATTGTCATTTTTTATAAGTAGAAGATAAATAATATTTATTGGTTTTCTTAATAATAATTACCTAACCTTAACCTTAAAATGACAACTAAAAAGCAGAGTCAGTACTATTCAAATGTACAATAATCAACTTAGATGGAATTAATTATGTACAGAAAGGGGGATTAATTAGTGATAGAGTCTTGCAAACCAAAGTTCTTGAAATTCTAATTTGAAATATAGGTTGTGAAGGATTGAGTCACTACACTGATCTTGTTGCGCAATATACTGGATTGAGAACTTCCCCTTAATGTTCGATGCAATTTTCTACTGAAAAACATATCACTTGTGCTGTAGTGTGCTTCCCTTATAGCTTTTAGTCCAGTTGAGAAGATACGTATTTCTTAGTTTTTTTGGTCATGTAACCGGCCAATTTTCTTCTGCTGAACCCGATTACTGTTTTTCAAATTTAAAATCACATTTCTTTGAAACACGACTAATGATTAAATGGAATGTTGTCTAATTGATAATGAGTCAGAACTCAGAATCACTTTCTAACTGAAGTTTCATCAGCAGCTCTGACATATGTTTGTCTGTCACATCAGGCCTGGATTACGTACAAGGAAAAAAGTTGGGTCAGCTCAATTATGTGGATAATTTTACTTATCTGCTTTGGAAGGTATCGTTTTCTGTCATGATTTGATCATAATTAGTGTTTGCATTATTGTTTAATCAAGGCAAGTGTTAATATAAAGCTTATCTATAATCTGGGCTATGAAAGGAATCTCTTTTTAGCTAGAGGATCTATACTTCTCCCCTTTCATATCTTTCCAATTTATATTACCTTGTTCTACTATTCTTGTCACTTCAATAAAATTTTCAATCAAATGTCATGGTTTCTTTTTCTTTTTTTAGTTTGAATATAGCTGCTGTGCTATACAGTTTACACAAGCAGTACAGATCGATATCAGATGTCATGGTTTCTTATTCTTAATTTTAAATACTGGTTCTCTAAGTTCTGTAGAAATGTGCATGACACACTGCAGTGGATCAGAGATCTGATAATGTTATATAATTCATCTTTGAAATGAGTTTATGTAATGCATCATACTTTTTCTATGATTTATATAAAAAATAGTTAATCTTGGTTATTTGTGCGTGTTGTACTGACAGAAAGTCACATGGTTGTTTTATTCATTATTCTTACATTGGTTTTAAGAGAAGAATTGAGTTATGCTTTTTTGTCTCTCTTGAAATAATAGCTCTACTGGATTTATGTTTCTTATTTTTCTTCCAGTCACCTGTTGCATCTATGGTGAAAGCTCACTGGGATGCTCTGATTTTGATCATATTGTAAAAATTATAGAAAAGCAAAATATTCCTATTATTAAAGCTCAAATTGAAGTTTCTAGGTTGTATCTTATGTTGCATACCATCATTTAAAAGAATGTCCGGTGCTGATTTTTTCCACATTTATTTGCGGTACTTTTTTTTTACTGTTTCAGCATTACTACATCTGCCTATATTGTTGTGCAATTTTGGAAGCTGTCATCTCAAGAATTTTCACAGGACCCTATGTATTATGTTCTATTGCGACATCCACACAAGTATGTATACGAAAATACAACTGTAGAGTAAATTTCTCTCTGTGTTTGACATTTGTTTAAAAAAATTACAATTTTTAGGTTAAGGTTAAATGGTATTGGTGTCACACCTGTTGCCAGCTTGCCATCCAGCTTCTAATTCTACATCTTTTTCATTAGTTGTTATGGAGACCAGCCAATTTGCTTGATGTTGATTCTGAGCATATTGATTTATTTCCCTTATCCAGTAAGAGGATGATTAGATTGCTTGACTTTGAGTGGCAGTTTGAGAAGTCTTCTTCATATCAATGAAGCAAATAAATGTTACAAGGTCTTGCAACCATGTTTGAACTATAGTGTTCAAAGGATTTAATTTGTTTGGAATTTGTGAAATCAGTGAATTTGAAGTCGTTACCTGATGATTTACTTTTCTTCTTGCTGCTAAATTTAATGATATAAAATTATTGTTTATCCATGCTATGTCAATTATTCCTGCTGTTTTGAGTAGTTCTATAAATATACATGAAGAAAAGGTGCAGGGTGATATTTAGAGAATCCAATTTCACGGTTTAGTACTTTAGTTTTCCGTATGATTTTCTGTTTAATGTCTTGATTTTCACCATAAGTTATAATTGAATGCGGCCTTTTCTACCTAGGAGTGGCACAGAACCAAAATCAAAGCAATATGCTGTTGCAACTCTAAGAACCCTTTTCGGTGTTTTGGGTGTTGTCATGCTTGGAACCTTGGTATACACTCTTGTCACCGATGGTTCTCCTTTCCGTAAAGAGCTGTTGACTCCGTAAGTATTTAATATTTGTTATTGTTATTCATGATGTTGTTATCCTTGTTGTCAACAAACGGGTGTTGAATCCTTTTGGTATATGCATGAGCTGCATGAATGGATTTATATTTTCTTCTTGTTAAAAGGAATAGTCCTCTCCATAACAGTAAACTTTGCCTTTATGGTTTAACGGGAAAAGATACATAACCTCATTATCACTCACATTCCATGTTCTATTTTCTGTTGTCTATATAGTTGACTGAATTTATCTATTCTAACAAGTTATTCATCGTTTGACTTTGGTGCCAAATGCAAGCACAACCATCAATATTAAATTAATTTCAAATATTTATATTTCACCAGCTTTTAAAGCCAATTCTAGTCTTTCAAGCAACCACCTGACTTGATCTTAGTAAATCCAATTAAGATAATATCAATCATAATAAAGCATCTATAAATACTTGCTCCCATTATATACTTCTATGAAAACTACATGTTCCGTAAACATTTGAAAGCTTATGCTTAAGGCGCAGTGTGAACAACATTGATTTTGAAAGTTGTGATCTTCAAATTGTTTTTCATTCTTCACTTTCCTAATTGAAATATTCACCATGGCAAAGCATGTACTTTCTGTGCGTCATTCAAGTATACATTTGCAACTTTGGCATGCTCATGTGAGGAAGTTTCTGCACAGCTTCTGCTTGTGGCAGTCGTTTATCTTTTAAGTCAATGTCATCAGCTTTAAAATGTTTGCAGGTGGATGTTGGCAACACTAGTTGACTTCTACATCAATGTTGCAGCTCTAGCAGTATGTCATTAATTTTTTTTTTTTATCTTAGCAGCTCTAAATAGTACAAAATATCTAAATTTATTTCATTAACGCAGATGATTAATATTCAAGAAGTCACTTAAAGTTGTTTTCTTTTGTCCAAAAAATAGATGTTAAAGACACTTCTTTAACGTTATAAATGAATTTTATGCTTCCAAGTTCAACACGGGGCTATAACAGAAAGACTTAATTCAACGAATAGTAGCATTTCATTGTCAATACTTGTGATACCGATCTATTTGATTACTGACCAGTGATCACTAAATCATCTCGAGATAATCACAGTCAAAGTATTTTTGAATACAATGTTATGAACTTATGATCAATACTGTATAAGTATGTGAAGGTTTTAATATTAGTATTCACTACCCTTGTTTTTGTTTGGATTTAACTATGTAAGTACCCTAACTATTCATACAATACCAGGTCTGGGTTGCCTACAAAGAATCTAGTTGGATTTATGTGGTCTTGTGGGTGATACTGTTGATATGTTTTGGCAGGTTAGTCCTCACTATTTTATGTCTGCTTATTGGTTGGTGATTAAAATTTACTATTATTCGAAAATACTTTTGTCTAGAATGTTAATTTTAGTTTTACGACAGAGGTTACAATTTCTATTGAGCTAATTTTCAACTGTTCTTTGATTAAGGCATTAAATTTTGGTCTGTCATGAGAAAATAATGCATAACTTATATAATACTATATAAACCATACATTAAATGACAAAAAACAGGAGCAAAAGGAAAATTAGAAATCGGTGTAGTCTCTTTTGAGATGTGGCAACAGGTGCTCCAAAGCAAGTTTCCTACCAATCTGGCAAAAGCCCTGTTCTATATAATTCTACAATATATTATAAATTCTGAATAGCTGGATCAGGAATGCCAGTGGCAGCCCTAACATGATCTTTTTTGAGCAACATCCGTTTTTCAATTTGAATTTCCTTATGCTATATGTGTGTTCGGAGTTGAGGCTAAGCTTCTTTTTTCACTATTAAAAAATTTGAGACAAGTAGGCTTACAGTGCTTCTATTCCCAAACACAGTACTGAAGCTGAGGCAAGCGACGTCATTTAGTCATACATGTCAAATGCACTCGGTCTATTTGGTGTTAGTTATAGATATCAAAATAATGAAGAAAAATGTGTTTTAATCATGATGATTCACAAGTAGATTTGGAATTTTGGATTATAGAGCTTTGAAGGAGATGTATCATCTATATCCATCATTGTTGTGTGGATAACGTGCATGCTTCACTAGATTCTTACAGTAACATCTTATTTTTTTGGCTGGTGGTAATTTACTTTTCCAAATTTTCAGCATTACTTCTTGCGTCTACGTGGTATGGCAGCTGTTCCAGATATCTTGTCAAGATCCTGCTTACCTTATTTTAGTGCATCATAGTGACAGGCAAGTATATATAGCACCTTTTTTTTGTTTCAATTTTTTATCATTTATATTTGAGACTGAAATAGGCATGAAACAACATTTTTTTTTGGCGGGCAGAATCCTTTAACTGTTAAGTTTGTGTGTGTTCTTTCTTACTTTTATTAATTTATTTAGAAACGGCAATGATTATTGATCGTAGGGCAGAAAACAAATATAAGGGGCTTTCTGGTGAGGCAACATAGCAATTGTGTTCATGAACAAAAGGTGTGGTATATTCTTACTAATCTGTGAGTGTTGTGTTCTGGCACACTATTTGACAATCTCTTTTGTTATTGGGTGATTTTATGTGGGACTCACTAAAAAATTTAGATCCACTCTTTTTGTTGAGACTCGCACGAAATTCACCTAATAAAAAGTACATTGGAATTTGGAAACAATGTTATTCTAGTATTTCTGCTGCCTATTATTTAAGCTTAACATCTCACACATAATTACAGGAAGCAAAAAGGGACCAGTAATCCCTGAGAAGATATTGTAACCCTAGAAGACAGAAAACTAACATACTGATGAAATTGATGTCTGGAAATTGTCTCTGTAAAACACTAGCAGGCAGCTGGACAATGTCATTCTCCTCGAAATAAACGAAACACAGTTATATTGCTAGTAGTTGTTGATTTCTATTTCAATGTGTTATATATGCTCATTTTTTTATCCTGTAACTGAATTTAATTATAATGTTTAAAGTTTAAACATCAGAATTAGAGAGAATCTTTAGATCACAAGTTTCTATTAAGTTGTTGCTACCACTTGCATTTTTAACCATATGTTTAATCTATAAGTGTTAACAAAATTGAAAACATATATTCTTTAAAGTTTAGTGTGCAGAACTCTAATTCCCTTGACTCTTGGACCACAGTTAAATAGCAGTAAGACAGTTATATTGCAGTTGTTGAGATTCATGTTATTTAAAAATCCAGAAAGCTTACACAAGGTCTTGTATTTCTATTTTCTCTTTTCTCTCCCACAGTTTGTTATGTTCGTTTGGATGGTGAAAACAGGCTTTTATGCGTTTGACTCTAATTCTCCTTGTATTATTAACTCTACAATGACTTGTGTCACCATTCCACTTCTGGAAGTACTTGTGTCAGTTCCTCAAAAGGCTTAAACATTGTTCATTCATCAGACCAGTTGTGCATTACAGCTTAACATATGCAGTTGAAGAAAGTAATATTGAGTTGAGAACATGGTGATCAATCATTGTGAAGTATACAATTAAAGAGTCACAAAAGTGTTTTCTGACTTTAGAGATATGGCATCAAAGGTGGGGTTACCTTTTCTATGAGCTCAAAAGAAGCCACTGAGTACTAAGGGAAGCACTTGACTAAGGAAGCATAAAGGCAGGCATTGTCTTCATCTGCTGCATCCTTTGCTAAGCAGGAAGCCATAATTGTTTGTTCCCTCTCACTACTCTAACTTGGTCTTTCGAATATTTATTACTATTATACTGATTTCTTGAATGATTTATGTCAATTACAATGAATCATAAATACACAACCTTTAAATATTTTAACTAATAAAAAAATTTAATTATATAAATCATTTGTGTAAATTAAATGTTTTTTACATTGTCGATCAATCACAAACATCGGATTTTTGAAAATCTTTTACTTTCATCGTAACTACTTTTAAATTTTTACATATGAATGATTGCGATTTGTTGAGATCGTAAACTTTTTAGTCTGACCTAAACTTGACATAAGCTAAGTCATCAATTTTTGTTGATCAGTCGATCCTATTCTCGTTTCTAAGTGTGCATATCCTTAAACCCATCAAAGTAACCATGATGTTGCTAAACTCTGATTTTGTGAAAGAATGAAATACAATATATATCCTTTTAACTTTACGAGAAGCTACTCAAAATAACTTATAATTTTAATTATTTATTAAAATTTCATTAACTAAAAAAAAGTTGTAGTAAAAAAATAAAATCCTTAAAATAATTTTTTTATGATAAATTATTCAAATTAATTTTTTATTTTGAACCTTTATTGTTAAATTTCTCGTTTGAAAAAGTTATAACAAAAATGTAAAATATTTTAAAAATTATTTTAAAAACTGTAACAGATGGATTCTGATGTCATTGTAAAATTAATTTATTCCTAAGATTATACATCCATCAAACTCTAAAACTTTTTTTTTTACACAATAATAGTAGTAAATCACAAAATAAATTATAAAAAAAAGAAAATTTATGTATTTTTCAAAATCGAATCGACACCAAATTAAATAACAATTAGAGGCATACTATTATGGATAGATACTATTCCAACATAGTGTAAGAGTCATACTATACATTATACCATCATGTGTAGAGACTAATCCAAGTACTTACCCCTGTGCATTAGAATCCACAATACTAATGTATGTATTAAATGTATATCCCAATGTTGCTCACCAAAAAATCGACAAACTCGATCACATATGTATAGGATCTTTAGCGGTGTGCTATTGCTATCTTGGATTGAGAAGTTAAAGTTTACTTTTCATCTCTGTTTCTAATTGTACTCTCTCAATGTTTAATTGATGCACTTGTGAATTTTTATCGGAATGTCTGTTAGTTATTTTTTGTGATTTTCTTATGATAGACAGATCCAATAGATGAGTGGTGGGGGCTACTTTTCTCTTGTAGCATAAAGCTTAAATTAAATTTAAAAAATAAATAACAAATCATTTTGATATTTAAATGTGTGAAAAGACAAATAAAAAATTATTTAGAACATTGAATCTTCTGACAGACAAATATTTACATAAAAAAGACATGCATATTGATGTAACTATAAAACCAATAAAAAGTTTCCTAAAAAAAGTAAAAAGTTTAATTGAGTATTCTCTAAAATATAGAGAATTTGAATTTACAAATACTATTATTAATATGGAAAAAATTCCAATAAAATGGATGTTAAATGTGTGCTTGTTCAAACAAGTTAAATCACATGAAAAATTAAATAATATAAATCCATATGAATACACACGTTAATTAATATTAATAATAATTTCATATATGAGATGATTGTAAAATGACCTTTTATATCGCTTAAAATAATAATAATTTCTTCATTCTCCAATTTTTAGAAAAAAAGTAGCTGAATCACTTATTAGAAAGATTTGTATAGTATCTTACATAGGAGAGGAGATTATTAGATTAATAATGAAATGTTTAAATTATTTTTTTATGATTTAAACTATGTTTCAAAAATCATTATATATATATATATATATATATATATATATATATATATAAATATGAAAGCTCTCGTGATTTAGATGGTAAAATAAATCAAAATCAACATTTATGATATTGAATTTTTCTCGTGATTTAGATTATAAAATGAATCAAAATCAAGATTTATGATATTGAATTTTTTGAAGATATTTAAAAAAAAAAAGTTGGTTTAGGAAAGTTAGAGTGACAAAAAGATCATGGTTCAACTCCTCCCTTTAACAAAATCAACAACTAATTACTCACATTGACTATTTAAAAAAAAAATTGTTATCAAAATAGTTTTTCAAAAATATTGATTATTAATGATTTTAAAAAAAAAAACAATGCACCGAGGAAACAGTGATAAATATATATTGAGAAAAGGTGCACAATGATACTTTGAGAATCCAATTTCATGCTCTAGTTTTCTGTAGGATTTTATTATAGATAAGGTCTGGAATTCTACTTCAAAGTTGTAGCTCTAGCAGTATGTCTATATTTTTTTCATCTTATCTTAGCAGCTGTAAATTATGCAAAATATAACTTTCTTTCATTAACTTGGAGGATAATGATTCAAGAAGGCACTTCAAAATTTTCTCTTTGTACAAAAATAGATAGATGTTAAGTGTAATCTTTAACATCATAAATGAATTTTTGTACTTCCAAATGCATCATAGGACTGGAACAGAAAGACTTGTTTAACTGAATAGTGGCATTTCACAATTCACAGTCAATAGTTAATGTAAAATTATCTATTTGATGACCGATAAGTAACCACTAAAAACAATCTTGAGATTGAATGTAAATTTGTCAAAAAAATATACAATGAAAAAAATTGTATATGTTTAATTCTAAAATCCCCAAATTAATTAGTCTAAATAGCCGCGACTAAGCTGAAAGAGATCATTACATCAAATAATATGCTACAACATTTGGGTCAAGAATTTGAATAAACTTGTTTTTCAATCACTTTAAAGATAAATAAGGTTCACTAAGCTATACTTATTTCTAAATCTAAAACAGGTTGGAAGACAGGTTATTTTTTATGGATAGAGCCTTTGAAATAAGCAACAAAGTTTTAGCATAAATCAGTCACAGTAAAAACATGCAAAACTGATTCCAAGTTGAAGAAGATATATTTGGGTTGAGAACATAATGAACAATCATTCTGAAATATGGCATCAAAGGTGGGGTTGCCTTTGCTATGATCTCTTGTAAGTTGAGCTCAAAAGCAACCATTGAGTGCTAAAAGAAACACTTAGCTAAGAAAGCATAAAGGCAAGTGTGGTCTTTCTCAACTGTTCCCTTCCAAGGGGTTGCTAGCTTGCTGTCACTGCCACATCCTCTGCTTAGTTGGAAACCATATTTGCTTGTTCCCTCGTTATTGGGACTTGTTCTTTTGTATATGTACTATCTACTATTATACTTCCTTTTATTTAATATTAAAATAAAATTTTTGTTTTTTAAATAATATTTTTAATTCCTAAAAAAAATCTTTACCATTTTTAGTACGATTATTGAGTATTGTATAGAGCTTCTTTTCAATTATTAAAGTTTAGAGTTAATTTAATATCAAGAGCTAAGCCAATTGTATTGCTCGTACTCAAGTCAGTTGTATTGCTGCTACTATTTCGAGTCAAATGATATAAACTTGTTTTAAGTAAAGCAAAAGATATACTTCATGAGTAATTATATCATCTTAATAAAGAAATAAACATGTATATATTAGATGATATTACTTAGACTTCTACTCTTATTAACTTGAGACTTGAATTTTTTTAATATACTTTCTTACGTCTAACACTCTTGGCTAAATATATATACATAAATGGTAGGTGATTCAATGAAATAAATTCTAAATATCATTTTAGATTTTTGCATTTGATATAATTCATTCTTACAAAATCGATTATAGTAAGGCAAGACGTACCACTTATTTTTTGATTTGCAGGGGTGGGTGCCACTCTTTATTAGGCCAAAATGAAGATGAATTGTGCTTAAAAAACAAAGAAGGATCAAATGAGATTGTTTGAAATAAGTAGTCAATGGAACATTAGCCACTTTAGCAAACTATTGCCAATTAGATTGCTTTAAACCATAAATAGATTTTAAAACTTACAAACTTGATAAAAATGAGAAGAGATAACCCGGGAGTAATTCTGGATATTCTTCGTCATCTAAATTATCGCGTAAAAATACATTATTTATGTCTAATAGATGCAAATGAAAATTTAAGGAGGGAAATTAAGGCAAGAACTATTCTTACAATGGTTGATTTTGCAACGGAAGAAAAAGTGTTTAAAAAAGGGGAATTAGATCTATAAAAAAAAGTCTCGGGTTGTTTTTGAATCAATGTTCAGATATATTGATTAATTACATGTTAACGAGAATATAGGTTCTAAAAAATTCAAACCATTTCATTAAAAGCCTAACATTTATTTGTTTTGAAAGTGAAACATGAACTCAATGTACATTAATCTTAAATCATTTTGAAAAATATTTAGATCATCTCATTTTCTTATTTTTCTTTTCTACCTCATGTTTATAGAAGATAGATACACAATTCATTTTTTATTCATGTATAAAATTTATTAAAATTATTGTTGTGTCTATTACTCATAGTTCAACAAATAAATACTGATAATGTTAAATTGAATATGATTTGAACCTGAGATCTCTCAATTAGATGCAAATTTTTTTATTATTTCATTCATAAAAAAAATGATATTCATCATTTTTGTGTATGCATGCGAATAGAACAATAAGTAACAATGATGATTAAATGAGAGACAATTGGATTTTATACCCCCACAATTTCACTTATACCTCCCAAAATAATGAAAACCCATAATTACCCATTGAATTTTATTTTCAACCACGGTTAAAAAAATTTACTCTAAAATTTACCCCATTCATCTAAATTTCCAGTACGTTGATTTTTTTTTTAAAAATTCGATATAAAATTATAACTACCGAAAATTTTATTTTGTCAAATTTCTAGTAATTATAAGGAGACGTCGGTATACCAACCGGTCCAAATATTATGTAGTCCGGTGGCAATACAACATCATAAATGAACATAGGTTTTAGAGTTTGATTCTTTTAAAAACCACTATTATTTGTAATCATTTTCTTTTAAAAACCGCCGTTATTTATTTGATTAATTTGCTCGATTTAAAGAAATTGGTCAGACTTGACTATTGTCCACTCACAAAAATATATACAAAATATAATATTTTCAATAAAATATTATTATTACTTTTAAAAAGGCCTTATCTAAATTATACATTAGATGTCACTATAAGTTGAACCATTGGGGAGATGCATATTTAGAAGTGGATAGAGGTGAATTATATGCAAGGAGTACATTATGAAATGTCAAGATGAAATAAATTTGATGGCTAATCATCATGAACCACATCCCATTCCGTCACTTCTCCATATTTGAAGCTGCTAATAGTTATTATAAAAATAACTAAAATGGAACATCATGAATAATCTAAATAAAATATAACAAATTAGTATAAATAAAAGATTATATATAGGAGAATTACTCCTTAATATCTATTAATATACTCACCTAACTGTAATAAATATAGAATCAACTTATAACTAACTAATAGGAAATGCTATTAAATTAACTGTTTGTCTAATATTAATAGTTTCTGAATTTATAACGTGCTTAAAGGTATTTTTATCTATCTATCAAATTAAAAATATAATAAAATAAGATCGTGGATTCATGGTAAGACACGTGCCAAAATATATCCAAAATATATTGAGATAAGTGTTGTTTCACACTTTCAAATACTATTTGAAATAAATATCAAGTGGTATGTGCCATCAGGATATCATGCGTACGAAGATGCTTGGAACTTGTAAGTAGGGTAAAGTTGCAAATTTAAAAAGAGATTAAGAATTATGAATTATCGATTTAAAATTTTTATATTCACAATCAATTATCAATTAATAGATTGATAACACATCAAATAAAATAGAAAAATTGCATAGTTTGATGTGTTAACAACTTGTAATTAGTTGTCTGTGTTTTCCATCAATGAATAACTTTTTTTTAATGAAATCAATACATGTCTTTTAATCTCATTTAAAAATAAAACCTTTATTATTAAATTTTAATTTGTCAAACAATTTTGTTCATATGTTCCATCTCTATTATGACGGCGATTTTGTTTTTGAGTTATGAATATGCACTATATATTATTAGTGTTACAATTTTACACTGATAATTAACATAAACTATGTATTGTATAGTTATTAATAAATAAATGTTATAATTATATAGTAGAATGCTTATATCAATGATTGTTATTATCTCATAACATAAAATTTATTTATATTGTTGGTGCATATTTATTTTTATTTTTTTACAAATAATAAATCTAACCGATCAGGCAAGCTTTCCTTCCATCTAACATTTTTAATATTGCCCGCATCCGGTCAATTACAAGGTATTTTCACTTTCGAGTTTTGTGTTTGTGATAAGTTCTTTTCGACAAAGGACATTGTTGATGCTGGCATGTTGGTTTCCTCTGAAATTATATGAAGATTTGTTAGAAAGAATACTAATAGCGACAACAATAATTTCATATTCATTCCCAATTTCCATGTTGAATTCGGGGTAATTTATAATTATAACGAAGGATCTAATGACAAATTTTTTACTTTTTTTTATTGTACTTATACATAATAGCCGCAACTGCTTCTTAGAAAAACGTAGGTCTCTTCTTCATTTTTTATGACCATTTTCATCTAGAATCACTCCTTTCAAGGTTTTTTTTTTATACTTATTTTATTTAACAAGTGTTTTTTTTATATGGATTTAATTTTTTTTTTTATTTTTGTTATTGTAATTTTATCATTTGAATATAATATTGTTTTGTTCGTTGTCTTATTACAATGTTTATTGACTTTTTTTTAAGTATAAATTTATTATTTTGTTCGTTGTCTAAAAAAATATAAATTTATTATTTGAATTAATATTAATTATTAATTATATAATTGTACAACATAATTGTAATTTTTAGACAACAGATGACGTGGCACCTTTTTTAAGTATAAATTTATGTTTTGTTCGTTTGTCTAAAAAAATATAAATTTATTATTTCAATTAATATTAATTATTAATTATATAATTGTACAACATAATTGTAATTTTTATCCATCAATACACAATAACTGTTTACCCTATCATACCGATCAAACCAAAAAAAAGTCTAGTCAAATGATAAAAAAAACATGTCCAGTCTAAACGGAAATTTACATCTACTTCCTTGTGATGTGACCAGTTCCAAATTCTCCAACAACCTATCAACCAAATAAAATAATAAATTTAAATAAAAAAACGGAATAAAAGGTGCCACGTCATCAGTCATTGATTCCGAAAGCGAGACGTTGCACACGCACGCATCGGCATTCTCTCGCATATATAAACCCAACTCCTCGTCCCTTACCTTTCCCTCTCCTTCTGTTCTCTATATTCGGAGGCAACAAAAAAAGGAAAGAAAAAAAAAAATAAAAAAAAAACTCTTCGAAAAATAATAATAAATAATATTAATTACAAAAAATAGGGTTTGCTAATATTTCATTATTTTCCAGATTTTCATTCACTCTGAAAAAAAATCATACTTGCTGCTACTCCTTCTTCTCCTTCTCACTCTTCACTTTCGTTTTTCGTTTTTTTTTTTGCGGGAAAAAAGGCAATGGCGGCGGCGATTTCTTCACGGATTGCTCAGTCTGTGAGTCCGGTGGCTCCGACTACGCCACCATTGACCGGAGGACCATTTGCGAATGCATCTCTCTACGTTGGCGATCTCGAAGGAAGTGTTAACGAGGGACAACTTTATGATTTGTTCAGCCAGGTCGCTCAGGTTGTTTCGATTAGGGTTTGCAGGGATCAGACTAGGCGATCCTCTCTTGGTTACGCTTATGTCAACTTTACCAACGCTCAAGATGGTGAGTCTCAATTTTCCTTTTGTTTTCGTTAAATTTTATGTAAATTAATTTGTTTGATCTTTGATGATTCCTGATTTTCGTCAGTAGTTGTTACTTTGGTTTTTGCATGTAGACTGAATCATCTTTATAATTATTATCATCCTCATTGTTATCATCATTATTATTAGTGATCAATCACTGGTATTTATTTATTTATAAAATAAAATGTAGGGATATGTGGATTTGTTGAACTGATGTTATGGGAATCAATTATATTTTAGTGAATTTTGTATTCATGTACAAGGTTGAGTGGTAAGAGGAAGTGTTGTGTAGTTGCTGATGTTTTGTAATTATATATTCATTAAACGTGTTCCAAGATTCAGATCATAATTGATACTGATAATGAATCCAGAATAAACAATTGTAAGGGTGATTTTCTCCGTGTTATTGTTTTATTTATATAATTTTTTTGTCGTATACTTGTTGTTGTTAATTAATGTTGAGATGTCTCGAATCATGATAATGGGCCAACCAGATTATAACGTTTTCATGTATTCGTTTTTATTCTTTGCGGTAATAGGTTGCTGATTGTATTATTGTGTATTATGTACTTAGACTCTGTTGATCGGTTCTCATGAAAGAAATTAACTTATTGTCTGTGGATATAGGTCACATTGCGCATCTTTTCTTCTTCTGAACTTCGCCATACTGTTTATTCTCATTTTACATTCATTCATAACAATTGATGTTTTAAATCAATAGGGATGGACTATTGTCGTCTGAGGTTTGGGTAGTTATTAAATATATTTTGTGGTTGATTTGCACTGTTTGATCCTATTGTTGTATCTCTGAATTTTCAGCGGCCAATGCCAAGGAACTTCTGAATTTCACTCCTTTGAATGGGAAGCCCATTCGTATCATGTTTTCTCAACGAGATCCAAGTGTTCGGAAAAGTGGATCTGGCAATGTGTTCATTAAGAACCTGGACACATCAATTGATAACAAGGCATTGCATGACACTTTTGCTGCCTTTGGCTCTGTACTTTCTTGTAAGGTGGCTCTTGACAGCAGTGGCCAGTCAAGAGGGTACGGTTTTGTGCAGTATGACAATGAAGAAGCTGCACAAAGTGCCATCGATAAGTTGAATGGCATGCTGATAAATGATAAACAAGTCTATGTTGGACTTTTTGTTCGCCACCAGGAAAGGGCTAGGACAAATGGATCGCCCAAGTTCACTAATGTTTATGTGAAAAATCTTTCTGAAACATTAGCTGATGAGGACCTGAAGCAGCTATTTTCCCCCTTTGGCACGATAACTAGTGCAACAGTAATGAAAGATGCAAATGGGAAGTCTAGATGCTTTGGTTTCGTGAATTTTCAGAGTCCAGATTCAGCTGCTGCTGCTGTTGAGAGGTTAAATGGAACTACTATCAATGATGACAAGGTTTTATTTGTGGGGAGAGCTCAGAGGAAATCAGAAAGAGAGCATGAGTTGAAAGCCAAATTTGAGCAGGAAAGAATCAGCAGATTCGAGAAATTACAAGGTGCTAATTTGTACTTGAAAAACCTTGATGATGGTTTTAGTGATGAAAAGTTGAAGGACCTATTTTCTGAGTTTGGAACTATTACATCTTGCAAGGTATGTATAGAAAATGATTCTTGCTATATGTCTCTCTTGATCTATTTAATTGTTTGTGAATTATACATCCAATTGGCCTTTTTTATTGGTTGGTTTTATTGTTATTATATGAGTGACTGTAATTATATACTGCACTTTTTAGGTGATGTTGGATTCCCATGGTCATAGCAAGGGTTCTGGTTTCGTGGCCTTTTCTACTCCCGAGGAAGCAAATAAAGCAGTGAGTAAAATGTTTTGGTTCTACAAGGCATGTGTCCTTTTATATTGGATGCTTAAGCTTTCTATTGCCTTTTGTCCAGTTGAATGAAATGAATGGGAAGCTGGTTGGAAGAAAGCCTCTGTTTGTTGCTGTAGCCCAGCGCAAAGACGAGAGGAAGGCTCGGTTGCAGGTGATGCTCTTCTTTATTATCATTGTTCATATATGATTTCAATGATTCAATCCTTGCCATTTCATTTTGAAGTTCCTGACTAGTAATATCTTATAAATAAGTGGATTTGCTTTGGTTGTCTGTTGAAATATTCATTTATGCTTGGTAATTTATATATGTGCTTTTTGTGGAGTATCAATGTAGTATATTGTATCTATTTTCCAAAATGCTCATTTCTCTGTGCACAAGTTATTTGAGTTATGCTGTGTTACCTTTGTGCACAAATTTGACATATCACCCCTTCCCCTTAGAAAAGCTTATTTACTTTCCTAGTTTTCAAGCATAAAAATCATGGTTGTTTGATTGTGTTTAGGAGTTAATCCATTACAACAACGAGTGGCTTAACAAATTGATTTTCCTACAGGCCCATTTTGCTCAAATTCGTGCACCTGCTGGAATGGCACCGCTGCCTGCAGGAATTCCTGGATACCATTCTGGGGCACCAAGACTTGCTCCTCAACAGTTGTATTTTGGTCAAGGCACACCTAGCTTCATACCACCTCAGCCTGCTGGATTTGGTTTCCAGCAGCAAATTTTGCCTGGAATGCGGCCCGGTGTTGCTCCAAATTTTGTTATGCCATACCAACTCCAAAGACAAGGTCAACCTGGGCAAAGGATGGGTGTTCGGCGAAATGGAAACCTCCAACACATGCAGCCAAACCAAGTAATTATTCCTTAAATCTGAAATTTGAGCTTTTTATAATGATTCATTTAATCTCATTGAAGAACATTTCTATTGAAAGCAGATGGCACATCGCAACTCCAACCAAGGGTTTAGATACATGGCCAACAATCGAAATGGCATGGACCCATCTGGAGTTCCTCAAGGTCTAGTGGGGCAAATGATGCCCATGACCTATGATGGTTCTGGAGTTACTGCAGCTCCAATTGATAGTCAACGTCCAGGGTCTACCACACTGGCCTCAGCTTTAGCTTCTGCTACCCCAGAAAATCAGCGTATGGTAAGTACAAGTTGAATTTGGTATTATTATACATGTAGGACGTGTATTTTGTTTCCTTGGACTAAATTGGCATTCTGATCTCTGAAAATTTACATATCTCACAATTTTAGCCCTTTACTTAAATTATAATACAGTGCAGTCTTTAAATTATTCAAACCCTTCATGTTACTCCTTTTGCTATTTATGTGGTTGGGTCTAGCATAAAATTAGTTTGAAATTTTTAAATGACATTATTTAAATCACGGATCAAATTGAGATACATTACTAACTAAGGATTGAAAACTACCATTTTATTATTTTATATTTTCCTTGGAAGCTATATCAATAACATTCAGAGAATTTAATTTGCAATTTCCTTTTGTTGCCACATTTGATTTATAACAATCATGTATGAGAAATGTAATTTTTGGTTTGCACCAATTGAAATTAACAGATGTTGGGTGAACATCTTTATCCCCTTGTGGACCGTCTTACACCAAACCAACATACAGCAAAGGTGACAGGGATGTTGCTTGAAATGGACCAGTCAGAGGTAATTCATCTTATTGAATCTCCCGAGGACCTGAAAATAAAGGTCTCCGAGGCATTGCAGGTCCTTCATGAAGCTGCATCAGGATCTGAAGTCGGTGATCAGCTTGGTTCCTTGTCATTGAACGAATGAAGTAATTTCAGCTGCAGTGGTGGATATGTTGCGTCATATCATGTGAGCCACTTTTTTGGGCTTAATTAGCTAATTTTATTCTGGAGTCTACATTTTTTATTTTATCAAAATCATGTTTTCTTTTTGTGGGGTAATTTATTGGTTAGGTGATATAGGAGAGATTCAAGGACTTGTTTTGGTAGTCTTTTTAGCATTTTCACTTTTAGCTTTTCCAGACTATTTATGATGTTCTTTCATTTGGGATTGGTAGTGGAGGATCTAGTTTATTAACCTTTGACAATAATTTTTCTTTAGACTTGAATGATTTGAATTGGGATTTTGGTGGACATCTCTTAATTTTTATTTTGTGAGAAAATTTTCTCTGCGGATGCATTTTTATTAATGGTCGGGGAAATCAAACCCTGATGGACGAGATCTCATTACTGAGCTTGGTATCAGCGTTTTTATTACAAGAAGAATGCTAACAAGTGTCCTTCAAATATTGGTTAAGCGTTTAAAAGAGGTAAGTTTGTATCGAAAAATGTTGCATTTATTATATTGACATGTGTTTGACTTAAAGTATGAGTCTTGCCACTACCAAAAAAAAAAAACCTCCCGGTCTCAACTTTCTTTAAATGTTAAGCATCAAAATCATGTTTTTAAAAAACATAGAATAATTGATATCACCTTGATTCAAATAAAACTAGGTTTAAATTGGTTAAGATAAATCACACTTCTTTTGGGCACATATATATATATATATGAAAATTTATTGAACCTATAGATAAAAAATGATTGAGGAGAAAGTGACCAACTAGGTTGCATGAAGATTATAAGGAGGCATGTAAACACTTCATGCCAACAAAAAAGCAGGTTAAAATATGTTTTTGGATCTCTTCCTCAAAAATTCATTTTGATTATTTACTATCATTAAAAAGATTTAATTTGGTCCTTTATTTTAACAAAGTTACACAAATTCATCTTTTTAACGATCTCTGTTAAATGTGTGTTGAGTTGGTCGTTAACTATCATATGTGGTCTATACGACATGTCAGACCCTCTTCTAGTAATATCACTATGGCAATGTCCCTCTTCTAGTAATATCACTATAGCGGGAATTAGCACTTCCTTCCTGTGCTGTATACGCTTTCTCCTTTTATGCTTTCTTTGTTTTATTATATTTTTTAGATACATAAGTCACAAAAACAGGCTTACAAAGTACAATTAACAAATGGTTGCATATTAATTTTTGGTAAAAGGATAGGAAAAGTGGCAACATCATTTCCATTTTCTAGCAACGTACCTTGAAGATGATGCACTTGCGTAATGTTTATAATTATCGGCACTCAACTCAAATGCTACCTCTATTTTTTTTGGGGCAAAAATAAGGTATTGTTAAAAGATCATCAATTCCTAATGAAATAGATGTAGCAGTAGCTTGACGGAACCCCAGAGTCTTTACTTGATTTAGGATGTGTGATGTATATGCCATTCTGATATGATCTATTAATCTGCTAATAAGTCGTTTACAAAAATAGAACTACAGTTTTTTAAATTTATTTTATTTTAATTTAGTCTTTTAAGTTATATTTTGTTTGCAATGTTAGTCATTTATCTTAATTTCGACAATAATTGGTTTAATTGAAAATTTTTTATCATTCGAAATTCTACTAAATGCTGTAATTATATGTCTCTCATAATATTAATTGTTCGAAAAACATTCATCAAATCTTATAAATGATATATATTTTTTGATTTTCTCTATAAAAGTTAAAATATTTATACACTATTTTCTATTAAGAACGATAGACCAATAAGAGTATCCTACACTCTGTCACCCTCTCGTCTTAAGAAAATAAGATTCATTACTAATGTTTTTGAATTTGATTTATCTTATTTGATGATTTTTATGACGTCACGAAACGAATATTTTAAAAGATAAAAAAATTATAATAATGAATTTTGAGTAAAAAGATGAAAATCACCTTCAACGGTATAAATATATGAAAATTCATTTAAAATATATATAATATTATTGAATTTAAGTATAGATAGTTAAATCTTACATTAATCAAAAAGTTCTAATGTTAATATAAATCCTCAATTTATTCACTATCAAAATATTTATCTCATTGGTACTCCAAACTCTTCGTCATATACAAGTATTACTATGACCGATAACTTCAAATAACATAAAACAAATATAAAAAAAAAACAAAGAAATTAAAATAAAATAATTAAATGGTAAAATGTAAAATGAATGACTAAGTTATTTAGTTAAATATTATATTTGATAATTATTTGTGAATTGTTTGTAGTATTTATTATCTCATTAACAATAAAATAAAAATAAAAATAAAAAATTATACATAAAATTTATATTATTTAGCAAAGGTCTTCCCTGTTGAATATGGTACTCTCATTTTAAATTTTTTTCAAACAAAATAGAGATGGATAAATAGGTTGAGTCGGTCTTTCCGCAATAATAATAATAATAATAATAATAATATAATAGTAAAATATTAATATTATTATTATTATTATTATGAAAAATAGTGGTATTATTAATTTAAATACGGCACGCACGAGAGTGACGCAAACCAACGTTCCAATTCTTAAACCCTTAATCTGCGGGTCTGCAGCTGTGGTTACGCCATGGCCAAAGCTATACATCCCCACTTAGATAGAATCCTTTGGAACGAAGACCAAATCTCTCTGCGAGTCTCCCAACTCGCCGCTCAAATAATTCACGACTTTCCCGCCCCTTCACCTCCTCCCGTCTTTATCGGCGTTGCTACCGGCGCATTCCTCTTCCTTGCTGACCTTGTTCGCAAAATCGACCTTCCAATCACCGTTGACCTTGTCCGAGCTGAATCCTACGGTTCCGGAACCGTATCCAATGGCGATCCAACCATTTCTTCTCACTTGAAGGTTGACGTCAACGGAAGCCACGTCATCTTGGTACTCTTTTTCTTCTAACCCTAATTATAATATTCCTTTTCTTCCGATACTGCCGCTGTTTTTATATCCACTTGCTAGGATTTTCAATTATTTCATATTATACTTTTAATTAAAAACAACGTCATGTACAGAGTAATTTTGAATTGTTATATTCGTTTTACTTTTCTATAAATTATTTTCTGTCCTCGTTTTTTATAAGTATTGTTGACTTCACTTTTGTGAGTAGGTTTGGGAAATAATTTGTTTAACTTTGAGATTTGGTCAATTTAGTATTATATTATGGATCCATTTAGCCCCGGACCAATGGACCTATTGGTCTATGATAGACTATTTTTTTAAACCCTTAGATTTAATTATCCACCATATCTTATCATGGATCATTTACACTAAATCTAACCCAACAACTTTGATAATTTCACCTCTCTCTTTCTCTTCTCCATCCCGTGCTACCCATTCACTGCTTCCACATCAACGATTACTAGGTTAGAAATAAGAGGGAAAAAAATATCTATCTTTGAAGTTTTGGTGTTTGAAATACTTCCAATCACAGACTAAGTATTTTGTTGTCATAAAGACACATAAGCGTGTATATGTGTTGTTTTTTTCTTTTCTAGTTTTGTTTTGTTTTGTTTCTTGTTACTGAACCTCTTCCCTGTTAGAACACTTTAATTTGTGATTATTGAGTTGAGAGAATTTGAAAATGTAGAAGAAAATGAATTGAAAAGATCAACTTGTATTATTACTTGCTGTGCAAGCAACAGAGTCAGCATTAGCTTTTATATCAAACAGTTTGCACAGTTACATCAAAACTAACTTCTTAACTTCCTTTACTACCTATAACCTCCATAACTGTTTTTAACTTCCTCTAATTATCATTTATGAATTACATATTTAACATTCCCAATCCAAGCAATATAAGTGGATTGCAAAACATTGATCCAATAAAAAATTACCAAAATGATGGGCACCCTTGAAAATTAAAATTAAATCAAACTTAATAAATTTACAAACTTTATTAAGCATTGATTCTTGATTATCCTTTCCACAAAAAATATTCACCTTTTTCGTTGTTCTTTTGCTCATGTTTTTCAAGATCAGAAGCAATAGTGATTTCCAATGACCCCATTAAATAAAAATCCAATTTTTTCATGTCTTCATTCTATATTTAGATCTAGTTTTTTTTCTTACAAGATTTAGATCTAATTGTTGAAGGATTGATTTGTGGTTGTCTTTTTCTTTTGACGTTGAGAAGTTGCTTAAAGAGGGGAAAATATTTGTATCTAAAGAAAGAAAAAAGAGGGCAGAATATAGAATATGCAGAAAAATGGAAAAGACCAAAGAGAAAGTGTGGAAGAAGAAAAATAGATTGAGTGTGAATGATGTACTATAATATTGTGAAGTACAAAATGCATCTAGACGTTCAAAGTATTTAATAATATATCTTTGAATACAATGAGATTGGTCCAAGATGAACCATTCTTTTCATTGGTGCAAATTATAGGCAGCCCTATACTATTCTTATTTGGATGAGAGATAATTGTTTGTTAAGAGATAGAAAAAAGTCACAAAGTAGACAATTGAACATCAGGGTCTGTCTGCACCTACGAAATATTGGTCCAAGATGGACCGTGAGTTTTGTAACCTTTAGATTGATCGCATCCTCACTATAATAACATAGACTCTTCACATGTAATCCCTCTCTCATATATGACCTTTCTCAACAACCATGACCATCAAAGCTCCCCCCAAATCCATCTCCTCCATTCCCCATCATCCCTCCCAAACTCACTTTCATCACCACTAAGTTTTTGCACAATCATTTGAAATAAAAATTGTAAATAAAAATTCAATTTATTCTATTATATTTTTTAGATGGATAGTTTTTTGATTTCTTTGATAGATAAGCTTTATACAAACAAGCCCAAAATAAAAAATTTGGTCTTTCTTTTTACACATACAGGACCAAATCTGGGTCATGAATTTAGTTTACTTAGATTCCAATAGTTGAATCTCTCTTCTTTAACAAATATTCATCACAAAAAGCTCTTTTGTTTTTGATCTTGAGAGAGGCAGCAAAAGTTTTCCAATGGTTGTAGCTAAGAACAATGCTAAATTCATAACTTCCCATGTTCCCATCTGTCGCAACTCACAAGTTTACCATTTTTCTTTTTCAGCAAACCTTAAACCAATTTATCCCAGCCATTTGCCACACCACCACTTTCTTATGATTTTTGGTTTAAAATTTGTTAAAAGTTAAAATTGAGTAGAATTTGGTGTGTGTGGACCATGATAAGATTTGGTGAATATTTTAATCCAACGGATATAAACAATTGGTCCTAGATGAACCAACTGTTCTATTGGTCCATTCAAAAAACAGAGTACATAATTGGTCCCCCTTCGTTGCATCTTTCAATATGGGTGAAACAAAAACGAACAATCTTTTTTTTTAATAATAATAATTATAGAGATGTAAAAGAGTTTTTATTTTTATATACATTACTATACTTTATATAAATTCTGGAAATAGATTTTCTTAGCTTAGACAAACAACTCTTAATTTTATTACTTTTATTTGGGAAAAAAATGAATTTTTTTACAGTATTTTCTTTTATGTTTGGAAATTTAAAAGTGATGAGATGGAAGAGAAAAGGTGTCAAATTCTTGGAAGTTATATTGAAGCTAGGATTGTCAAAAAAATGTTGAAGCTAACTTATGTTATGGCACTTGTTTTGTAAAAAGAATATTATTATTATAGGGTTAGACAATTGGCTTCATTCGATATTCAAATTGATATGAAATATGAAAATATAGGTTTTCATTTTCTTTATCCAAACAAGTGCTGAGAGAAAAACTAGTATCATTTAATTAAAAGGGGTTGCTTGTCCCTTTTAAAGGATGCAAGTAAAACATAAACCATTAATGAGAAAATAAACAATTGCTCTTTTAATATAATAATGATTTGTTGTACATGCACATATAAACAATTGAGATTATTAACTTTGTTTTAGGCTTGCTTTTTGTGTCATGCTGAATGGAATGGAATTGTGTATGATGGAATAAAAATACCATACTTTTGTTTTAATCTGAATTTGGATGTAATGCATTTTCAGTCGGCTTACGTTAATGTACAGTATCATGATCTTAAATACAACATAGTCTAAGAAGCAAAACAAAATTAATTAATTTTGCTTTTCTTTTTAATTGCGTTTGTACTATCACTCTATTCAGTTTTCTCTCCAGTTATTTGTGTCTCTTCTCTGCTCCCCTCTTTACTAGTTCTATTATGTATGTATTTATGTAATTATGAATCTTTTAAATCACTAAGCTTCAATTGATAATTAGGTTGAAGACATTGTAGATACAGGGCATACTTTATCCAAATTAATTGCACACTTGAAATTGAAAGGAGCGTCCTCTGTGTCAGTATGCACTCTACTTGACAAAACAGTGAGGAGAAAAGTTAATATACAGTTGGTGGGTGAAGGGAAATTCTACCAAGGATTTGAGGTATAATGCTCTCACTGCTGTGTTATTCTTTATCTGTTTTTAAGGTTGTGGTTTTTTTTTTGTTCCTACCATCAAATAATTGAGCATGTTGACCGAGGAGTATTAGACTTTCTAAAACCATCATAATTAAGAATGCAACTTTGATTTTCCATTTTCATACTTGTTTTGACTTCATATAATCATTTCCCTTCCCTTTTTCTTCCTTATGTACTGGATCAGTTTCTTTATTTTCATTGACAATTTTTAGCATAAATCTCGTTATTATGTAACAATGATGACTTGATTGTGGAGCCAACTTGAAATGCTATGGTCTGACTACTAAGCAGTGTGAGTTTGAGAGTTACTGATTCTGTTTACATGTTTCTCTTATGCAGTGTCCAGACTATTTTGTAGTTGGTTATGGAATGGATTTTGCTGAACTGTACAGAAATTTGCCTTACATTGGTGTCTTGAAGCCTGAACATTACAGTTGATGCTATGTTCGATGGCACTAACCACGTTTGGAACCACTAAGCATACAACATTATTTTATGAGTTTGCATTCTTCCTATTACACTTGTGATTTGGGGAATGAACCAACAGGTGAAAACTAGAAAAAATCGAATAAGATGGCTGTTATGAAATTATAAATGTTATTGGGAAATTCGCAGTTTCTTTTTATAATTTTTTTTTATTTAAGAAATATGATAGTGGATTAATAGATGAAAGTGCTAAATTTGCACAACGGATAATGCGGATGCTGATATAGGCAAGACAAGTTTTCATTTTCTTCTAATTATGTTAGCTTCTTAATTGAAATCTGTTTTTTCGTTCTTTCTTCACTTACCGACAAGTGAACATCTAAAAAAAGTAATGTAAAGCATGATGGAGGAATTTTGTATGCTAAAAGTTATTGTTAAAAACACATTATTTGAGTCCGCCTCTTCAAACAAAAACCTTAATTTCTCTTCTCCTTTTTCTTCTATTGTAGGGGTAGTTTAAAACTATTTTTTTGTGTAGAATAATCTGTACAAATCATTTTTTTCTTTATTTTCTCTAAATAAGTGTTTTTTACACAAATTTAATTTTTTTTTTAGTATTTTTGTGTGTGGTTTTGTCATTGTGCGACGTGTTTTTTTTTTCTATCTTAGTGTAAGACCTATTCGGTTTTTTTATTTTGATGCAGTGTTTGAACACTTAAATTTTGTTATATTTGACATATTGTCATTTTACATTATGGATGTTCTGAGTTTATTCGTATATTCGTTCTTTTTGTATTTAACACATTTGTATTGTATCAATGTATTATATAATTTGAATCAATGAATATTGTTTTTTATAATAAAAAACTCATTATTTCAGTTTTTGTATACTAAAAAAATTGCAACTATTATTGTCTCGAGAGTTGTGTTTGCTTCTTGTTTTTATTTGTGTGATATAGCTCTTAGTTAAACATAAAATGTTTACTTCTAATTCTGAAGGAAAGGTACATAAAATAGTTCAAATGATTTGAAAAGGCTTATGCTGGCCAATATTCATGACAATGATAATATGGTTATCAATTTAATCCACAGATGTGTTTCTTCTTTATAATACCAAATGAAGGATGTCTCAATATATATGTGTATGTGTGTGTGTGGAGTGTATGTGTGTGTGTGGAGGTTTAAGATGATTTTTATACGATGTCTTATAAATTTCACTACAATATTTTAGTAAAATTATTAAAAAAATTATTTATTTTTTACACTTTATAATAACTGATTTCGTATAATATTTTTTATTCAATTAATAAAATAGTTAATTAATTATCTGTAAAATTTAATTAAAATTTAAAACTTTGTAATTATGTGTAAGTTTTTTTTTATCATTTTATCTAAAATATAATTAATTAAGTTAGTATTTGTTGAAACAATATTAATTTTGTATAAAAATTTATTACTTTTAGTTCAAAAATATTAAAATAAGACATTTTTATTAAGAAAAAATAAATAAATTTAGAAGCTTTTTATTAAATAAAAAAAAAATTGTAGATATAAAAGTAGAGCTGTCAATACAGGCTATTCGACCCATATAGGGCTGGTCCTAATGAGTTGTGGGTTTATTTTGACCGGGTCAAAAAATCCTGTTTTAACATGAGTTGATAAAATACTACCCGAGTCCGGCCCTAGACTGCGACTATTTTAATTTAAAATTTTTTTTTATGTCGATTTCAAAAAAATTATGATATACTACTTATGCATTATGTATGAATCAATTTGAATGTCCATTTAAAAAAATTTATGGTTTACTCTTTATACACAAACTAAGTTTGAATTTTCTAATTAAAACAAATTCAATTCAAAATTTTCAAAACAACGCACAAATTAAAATAAGTTCAAATTGTCATAAAGTTAGAGATATTATCTAACATAACACAAATTAATTTATATTTGTCTAATATAACCCAAACTCAAATCAAATTCAAATAAAATGCTACATAGTTCTAACGTGACTCTAAAATAAGCGTTTTTAGACACGTGGAACAGTTTTATATTTTTCAAAGTGTTGATGATTGTCGACTTAGAAAAATAAAGAAATTGATTGTTAAAAATATATAATCAACTAAAGATAATGTTATATCATAAAAAATAATATATATATAACCATTTAAGTGAGTTGGATATTTTTGAGTTTTTTGTATCTAAGTTAAATTTACTATTTTTATTTTTTTGAATGTTATGTAGGTAAGGGTTACCCGGTACTCATATGAACTAACCCGAATGAGTAACGGGTTTATTCGAACCGGACTAAAAAGCTCCGAAAAGAACAATTTATCCTATACCCACAAATTTTTAAAAATGTCAAATATACCTTTGATTTTTTTTTACTGTTTTACCAATTCAAATTCAATTTTTCTTTTACCTTCTAAAGATTTTTAGGTGAAAAAAAAAATTTCGGTCGTTACTAGAAAACTTTTTTTAAGTTTTCCGATTTCAATTTTTCCTTTAGTAAAAAATTTTTTTCAAATTTTTCGATAAAAAACATAAAATTAACACAAAAGCAAGCGTGACCTTGTACGTATCACTATCACACATGATCATAATTAAAAACATGATACATTGCAATATTATCATGATCCACATCCATTAAATGAGAATTTATAGACACTAACTTAGTAGAAGGTTCCGCAAACAAATATATTCTTATTTTTAAAACACATAAAAATATTAGAGTGTGCAATTTATGTATTTATCTACTGTTCAATTAATTTAGTTAATTATAAATTCATTCAATTTATATACTATACACTAACAGATTAAATTCAACCAATCCATTAAAAAATATATTTTCAATGCAATTGAATGATTACATTTATTTACTTTTATAATATATATTTTTATGAAAATATTATTATATTTATTTCTAGAAAAATAATTTTTAATATAAACTGTTTTTTAACATTAAATACTATTTATTTATTATTTAAAAAATAGTTTTTTATATAATTTCTAAAAATATCTTTGTTATTATTTTAAAATAATTAATTAAAACTTTTAAATTTAACTCAATTGACAATATTAGTACAGTATACGTCATATACAAGTTGATCTAAAATCTTACAAATTTAATTATAGAAGTATTTATTATATTTTCTAAAATAAAAAATTATTATGTTTTTAAAATAAAAAATATATATAATTATATTTATTATATCTTCTAAAATAAATAAAAAATTAATTATAATCTCAAATAAATATGTTCACTTAATATTTTTGCAAAGTACAAGTAGTACATTACATTTCCAATACGTAGTAATTCTATTGTCAACGACCACACAGTTCCTATCATTATATAAAACAATACTTTCTTTCCAAAACCAAAAAGTGGTTTATATAATTATAAAAATAATTTACTTTTTAAAATAATAATTTTTTTAAAAAAATAATATGAATAACACCTTTTAATATTTTGTAAAAAACAGATTTTTAAATAAAAAATAAATTTTATCTAAAATTAATAAAAAATAAATTATTACTAAAAATATATAATATATTAAAATATAAAAAATATTATTATCTATTTGAATAAGTATTCATATATTACGTTATAAATAATGAATGAATTGAATAGTGTTTTATTTTCGATAGATAGATTTGATTGAATATTTTTTTAAATAATTTTCAGTGAATTTTATTGTATTAATAAATTTCATACTAATCAAATTCATTTATTTTATCACTCTTAACAAACAATGAAATAAAAAATAAAATTCACGACAATATATTAGTTGTTATTTAAATTTGTGTAATAACTAAATATAATTTTAACTTGAAAAAATAAACATTAATATAAAAAAAATTAATAACACTTAAACAAATCTAAAAATATAGTAAATCATTTCTTATCTACGTAATGATTACATGCTATGCTATAGTGGAGTTACAAATAAATTACAAATCAATAATTTTGACTGTATTGCAAAGAGGTTACAAATAGATTACAAAAGTATAGTTTTACTGTAGTGGAGACAGGTTACAAATAGATTACAAATCAATATTATTTCTTATTATAGTGTATAGTATGTGAAGAGTTTACAAATAGATTACAAATCAATATTTGTTATTTACGCGTAATGATTATATGCTATATGTGAAGATCGGTTACAAATATAATACAAATATTACTGTTGACATACATGTTGTGATTATTCTAAACAAAAATAAAATATGAAATTATTCTCTGTTTAGAATGACATTAAACAAGAATGACATGTACTTACAAAAAAAATATTTAACACTAGTATTGCGGTGATAACAAACTTTCACAGTAAATATGTAGATCCAACCCAAGTTTATTACATATTGAGGGATAGTGCAGCAACCCACCATCACTATTTAGTAAGATAAGTTTCCCTAACTTATTTTTCACTAAAATAACACCATTTTCTGAAATAAACAAGAGTTCATCAAAAGACATTATCGCAGGACCATTCTTAATGAACTTGTGACGAGATATGATCATTAATTTAGTCCACGACTCAACAATTCCATATTGTTTCATTAACCATATAACCCGGTTAGTTTTGTTAGACTCAAAACACACACAAAGACAATTACTCAAGACATCCAGTACAGGATTGCAAATGTTGTCACCTTCATTTTGTTTAGGTAGCGACAATTTCCGATGAGTCTCCTTCTCCACATCGAAGGAAATAATTCCCCATTGATTATAATTAACGCCTTCCTTAGCAAACCAATTCAACGTGCCATTAACAAATTTTCCTAACCACGTGGTTCGAGTAAATGGCAAATTCTTTATCGTTCTCCAATAATCTTCACCAAATGTATAAACTCTAGTGACAGTTTTCCTATAATTATTCACATTGAGCACAACTACTACCAGTACCTTGTACTTGTCATTAATTTGATCATAGCCAAAACCATGATTTGCAATAAACAAATTATCAGATTCATAAACAATTGGAGATCTTTTGGATGTCAACCTGGTCGAAGGGTTCCACAATGTGACACAACATTGATTAATATCATAGAGACAAAATAACCCATTGCATGAACCTAGAATGTTGTGCTCGTGCCTCATGTTGAAGCTATCAGGTTTAATAGGAGTTGATGATTGGTTTTCATATAATGGCTTCAGAGGGTAAGATACGATTTTGAAGGGTTCTGTGGAAACGGAAAAGAGCAATCGTTGGTGGGTTAAGCTTTGTTCAGCGGTTGAGATTTGAAAGTGGCTTTTTACGAATTGAGGATCTGAAATTAGGGTTTTCCATGATTTGCAGACACACTTAAATTGAATGAGGTATCTTACCGGAAGCCTGAGGAGGATCTCGACAATGAGAACATCGGGGAGGATTGGGAGTGATCGCCGGGAAGGTGATTCGTCTCCGATCGGAGAAACGAGTCGGAGGCTCTTGGCGGTGGTTTCGAGTTCCGTTACAATGTAACCGGTGTTGTTTTGTTGATGCATCTTCTAACTGCCACTGTAAAAATACTGTAGAGAATATTGCCGTAAGGAATCCACGTACTCATTTATATATAGACCAAATACTAAGATAGATGTCATTCAAAAATAATGTTATATTATTTTGTTTGTTTGTTGTCAATGTAAGATTGAACATAAGAATAAGGCCCTAACAACAAATACTTTTTGACAAGATATAATTTATTTTTATATATGTATTCAATTAAATTACTCAATGTAGACTTTGTAAAGATATTTAAAAAATTAACCTAAAACATGTGACATGCAATATAATTGAATGCATATGTTAAAATATTTTATAATATTAATGCACAAAAAATTAATTTCATATAATATTTATTGATATATTTCAAGAAATAATATAACAGAATTTATATAAAATATAGGATCGTTTATTATAGATTAATAAAAAAACGATTTTAATTTTATATTTAAAAAAAATATTTACGAGAAATTACTAAAAAATAGTGGAACTTATTTGTTTTAAATTTAAAAAATAATTTTGATATTCTATAACTTAGATATTCATTACTAAATATTTTGTAATAAAAACACATTTAAAAAAAATCTCTTAAAAATGATTTTTACGAGAAGTTACTTAAAATAATTTCTCTTTTAATTGTAATTTTTGAAATTTTATTATAAAAAAAATTATAGCACAAAAAGTAGTTAAAATGATTTTTTATTATAAACTATTTTAACTAATTTTTTTTTAAAAATCTTACTTTTAAAATTAATTTTGTAAAAAGTTATAACAAAAAGACTGACCCAAGACTCAATCCTATCCTTTCAGCACACATAGGCCCAATATTCTTGACCTTTAAGTATGCTATGTCTCAACTCTAAACATAAGTCGATCCTGATTTAAACGGTTAGGAGCGGACTATTCACATTACCATATCTGTTAAGAAGAGCTTTTATTTGTCTCTAAAAGAATAGATCTTCCAAAATGACTCTTAAAGAATGATTGAGTAACTAAGCGGAGGAAAACTACTATCACTATGATTTTATAAGGAATAAAAATAAGTTTAACCCTGCTTTAAATATCTATACTATTATATAAAATTTACTCTTAATTTTGGTCGGATATTTTTCTAAACAAAGTTATCAAAAAAATCAGATTTTTTTCCAAATTTAAATTTAAACTTAATCAACATTAAAAAAGTTACTATTGTATTTTAATTTTCCAAAATCGTAAGAGTTGTGCTTATGCATATCTTTGTGAAAACTGATTTTTTTTTCTTTACTAAATCGTAAAAGTCATGACACCAATGCTAATTTGTTCTCTACTGGGGTTGGTGGGCTTGGAGGAGCAAAAATTATCAAAATAGAAAAAACAAAAACTTAAATATTTGATTTATCAATATAAGTTTGTGTGTTTTTTTTTTATAATTTTTGTCTCTGTAAATTCTTTTTTTCAATTTAAATCAGGTAAGTTTAATTTAATTTTAAAATCATCATTTGATGCTAATTGCCGTTAAATTAAATAATTAAAAATGAAATTCAATAATAAAATTGATTTTAAAAAAAATAGAGAAAAGAAACGAACAAAAGTTGAAGGTGTTATTTTTTAGTCCCTCCATCCAAAATCAAAAATAAATTTGGGGATTAGGATTTTATTCTCCTTTCACTATCATGACATCACCATTACTATATCATCAACATCGAATCACCATCTTCGTAGCATTACCAACAAAAAATTGACAACTATAAGGGTCTACAAACAAAAACAACAAATTAAACATTATCCTTAGTAGCAAACTACAACTACAAAGAATAAACATAAAAATAACATATTTAAGAAAAAGCAATCACATACCAATGAGGACATCACCAAAATCGTCATTTAAGGTTTTCATCAGTGTTAGAGATGAATATACGTATTGTTTTTCTACACCCACATTCAGGCAATTGAAAACGATTTTATCTTATTGTAGAAGATGACACCATGGTTGAAGATGATGTAATGATGATGATGATTTGAAAATGGTGATTCGAAGATAATGATTTGATTATAGTGATGATCTTAGTAATCTGGTAATGGTGATGCAATGATAAAGAAAAAAAGGAAGAACCTTAATCTCCAAACCTATTTCTGATTTTGAATTGAGGGACTAAAACATAACACCTTCAACTTTCTTTCATTTCTTTTTTTTTATTTCTTTTTTTAATTAATTAATTTATATTTCTGCCACGTTAAACTGTGACGTCATTCATTTGTTGGTCACATAAATTTTTTTTAACAACAACGACATAGATGATTTTCACACTAAATTGAACTTACATGATTTAAATTGAAAAACACAAACTTACAAATGATTTGTTAAATCATTCGTTCTTAAGTCGGTTAAACTTCAACCGACTTAAAAAGTCAATTTATTTGTAAAAATAAAATATTTTCCCCCTATATATATATATAACTAAAATTTATTACAAACCAAAATTTTATAAATAATCATAATTTTATACAAAACTCATTTAGAGTATACTAAGTCATATATATGTATAGAAACTAGAGTAAATAAACTCAAAATACACCACTTAAAGAATAGACAATATATATCTACTAAATTTTATGATAGAACCTGATAATATCGACCCCGTCTGTATCACAAAAATCAGAATACACCATTTTGAAAAAACTCTCACTCCTCAAATTATGTTGGGTTAGTGCTTTATAACTTCTTATCTCTTTTCTTTTTGTCTTCACACCTACTCAAAGTCTGCAACACATTTGAAAACCAAATAACCAAAAAAACACAGAGAATCACACAATTAAAAAACATCATGATCAACTTCACATTCTAAAAACGTCAAGATATAAAACTAGGCTAAAACAAAGAAAAAAACATCATTGTTTTTAGGATAGATAAGTTATTAAAGTAGCATAACGACGTTGTATATTCAATGTTATCAACTACAAAATGCATAAGAAGATAAATAAATTACCAACATGTAAATGTAATCAAATGCCAAAGAATTTAAATAAATAAATAACGTATATTTAGCTAGAGTAATAATTAAATTTCTAATAAGTAGTATATATATATATATATATATATATATATATATATATATATATATATTTATTATATCACCTCAATATGGTGAAAGCTCACAGTTGACTATGATAATAGCATGATCCTCATCATTCTATGTCGATTTTTTTCTTTCCAAAATAGCCTTGTCGTCGATATGGAATCGTAAACACATTTCATAAATCTAAAAACTCTAAAAGTTGAAATAAAGAAAGTAACTGATTTGATTATTCAAAAGAAAAATTCCAATATTATTTTCTCTATTAATTTGCTCAATTTACTAATACAAATTTACATTTTTCCTCGTACAATTTATTGTTGAAACATAGAAAACAATCAATCTTCTTGCACATATATCCATCTAAAGTTACTTCAAAATTTTCATCTCTTTATACTTTAATTTTACTGCTTGTATTCTTATCTCAAACTTATCAAGTTTGACAGGGTAATATCATAACACTACAACATTTTTTATTTTTAGCCATACTTATCTTGACAACGGCTAAAAAACCATGGCTAGAAAGGAAAATAGACAATAGATTTTTGAGTGTTTTCTATAACATACATATTTAATACACTTTTTTTTTGTTTTCAAAATAAAGCCGTTGCATATTCGTTTTTAAACTTCATGTTAAAAAGTGTGGCTGATTTAGACCAACACTTTTAAACCATTGTATTGAAAGTGAGGTTAAAGTTTGTTTTGCATTTCCCTCCATTGAATTTTTTATGTAGAGTAATCAAAACTCTTCTTTGAAACTTGAAAGTGAATGATTGATAGATGCACTTAATGTATAAATCTTACTTAAAAATATGTTAGAGTATTTAATGAATAGAACTTTTTTATGCTTCCATTCTGAACTGGGCACTTACTGCTATATGTATAATTTGTAACAATTTTTACTTTGCTGAGCAGACCACCGTGGTTGATTCTGCTGATGTTGGAATCTGCATTGGAGCAGAACAATGTAAGTGTTGGGGAGAGTAATTAGTTTCCTTTTTGTGCATTTATTCAAATTAAAAGATAGTGTTGAATTCAGATGGTATTATTCAAATGTGTAGGTGTCTATGTTCTTCACTAAGTCTCCTACCAATCCATTCCTGGAATGGGTTGACATTAAGCTGGGTTCAGAGCTTTGCCATAAGAATGGGGCTTTGCTCTGTTGCCTAGAAAACAGGCAACGGTTTTAAAAGTGTGGTCTAAAAATTGATACATAAACTGCGGCCTAAACTTTAATAAAAAAAATGTTGTCTATTCTCTTATTTCAACCAACAATTTTTACATTTTGTGGGCAAAAATAAAAAAACCATGACCTATTAGAACAGGCAATGGCCTCATACACCTCGCCTAAACTATTTGATTGTTTCCTAAACTAAAAAAATGTTGTAGTGTAAGTTATAAAAAATAGATTGCAAGTTAAATAAAAAAAATGTATCAACTTCAACAATATTTTTTTTCTTTTTTCCCTTGTTTCACAAATGTAATCAACTTACAAAGAAAGTAGAAAATAAATCTAAAATTGAAAAATAAAGAAATTGACCTAAAGTTGGCGGCACATCAATAAACATTGTAAGAGAACATACCAATAATAACGGTGACAACAAATAAGGGCGATAACAACGAACATACAGACAAACGATGCACAAGAACTAACCATGAAAAACATAAAAGAACTTCAATGAAAGCGAAGAACACATGGAACTCGGCGATGAAGCAAGTGAATGAAGAAGAAGAAGAAGAAAGATGAAGCAGAAGGAATAGAGAAGGAGGAACGAACGTGAATGAAGCAGAGAAAAAGAGGTTTTTTAGGATTTATGGTCAATAACATCCAGAACATGCTCTTAAATATGTTTTTTTATTATCAATCTTAAGTTGGTTATTGTTATAACCACATTAAACAACTTTTTTATATTTACAAAATTGTCACCGCATTATTTTTTTAACTCGTTTATTTTAAAAATCGACTCAAACATGTAATAAACAACAACTTTCACATATTTTTAACTCGTTTATTTTAACAAATCAACTTAAACATGTACTAAATATGTATCCGCCTTATTTGCTGAGTGGTAGATAATGGACTCAACACTCTGTATTAAAAACTCTATTTCGTACTAGTGTTAACAAAATGAAAAAAAATGTGAATTTACATAAACGAATGAAATATTTAAGAAAAAACGAATCAAATATTTAAGAAAAAATTATTATTAGTTTATTGTAAATTAATGTTTTTATAAAATAGAGTTACGTACATTTCTATGTAAAAGAGAATCTACGTTGTCAATAAAGTTTATTATTGAAAGAGCAACTGTAGTTTATTGATCAAGGGTTGATGTTAATCTTCTAATTAAAGACAAAATCTTTACAATCTGACCTAGTATGGTATACTGCAATAATAGGATTTGGCACATACTTGGTAGAAACATAACCAAGTTACATTTACAAAAAGAACAAAAACTTTCTTTATGGTTTTTAATTAGGTTGAATTAGACATTTACTCCCTCTCAAAAAAAAAAAAACTAGACATTAACTTATAGATTCTCTCTGCAGTTACCAAAATTCGTATGCTTAATTATGAACAAAAACTTATTTCTTTCTTTATGGTGTATTTAATACCTATAATGACTTCTAATTAGTTAAAATTTTGAATCAGATCTATTAACTTTCTATGATCCTACTTTTATTTATATTTGATATCGGAGTAATAAATACTAAATCAAATGTCAGATATTTCTATCATATATACTTTTGGCTTACTTTGGTTAATTAGAATGCTATTTAAGATTCAAACGTGTAACCTCTTATTAAATTTATTGTTTTATTCAGGTTTCACCCTGCAATCTTCATCTTAAACTCCTTGAATTCAACTATAACAACTGCATTATGCAGACAACCATACTGTTATGCATCAATTTGCAATTCTAGGTCTCTTTGTGCTCATGAATCACACTTGCTATTTAACTTCAGAGAATGACCAATGACCAACTAGCTCTTTCAATACCAAAATATGTATTTAAACTTTAACTTAGTTCATACAATTAATTAGTTGGGTTAAATAAACTATTAATCTTTGTATAATTTCAAATTTTCATTTTAAGTTCCGGTCAAATTTTTATGTTAGTTCATACAAAATTATTTGACAGTTTTAATACAATGAAAACATGTTTAATTAGTCTTTAACTTATAAATTTTTGAATGATTTTTTGTATGCATATATATTTAGAACATTATAAAAAGCTCTTCTACAAAAATTTAGAATTATTTGATTAATCAAGTTACTAGTCCTTATAAATTTCAACACTTTGTTTTTAGACCCTAAAAAAAAATTCTTAATTTTTTAGTCTCCAAAGTTTTTCTACTATCATTTTTTATTCTTACCTTTAAGTCAACTCATCTATATCCTTTTAATTTTTTAATGTTGTTTTTTCAGTTATATTAAACACATTACCTAAAGATTTCAAAGTTTTTATGAATTTTTACCTAAAGTTTTAAAAAAAATTACCTAATATCTCCTACACAAAAATTTCAAAGTTTTTACTTAAAGATTAATTAAATATGAATTTTTAAATGTTTGAAGCTTAAAAGTTCAATAAGAAATCTTTTATAGAGAATGAAAAATGTTGGAAATTTTATAAGGACTAAAAATTTATTTAACTTTTTTTTTTATAATTTGAGATGAATTAAATATAAATTGTTAAAATTCTACAAACTCAAGATTAAAAAAACAAAAATATGCACCTAGAAATTGAATTTTGAAATCACTTTTTGTGGAGAAACTTTTTATGATGTTATAAAAATACTTGCAAAAAAATCATTCAAAAATATAAGTTGATAGTCGAACAAGGACTATACAGTTTGTATGATAATTTTATAAGGATTAAAAAATGTGATTTTTTTACGGAGACTAAAAACGAAATTTTAAATTTTATAAGGACCAAAAACTTATTTTACTCTAATTAATTTAGATGATAATATTAAGTTTTTAGAGTAATTGGTTAAACAAGTTTTTAAAAGGATTAAACAATATAAAAGGAGTTTGCTTCTCAAAATGAAACATGAATACTACAAAGACAAAGCTATATTTATTCGCCAGATCACACAAAATTCACTTATTACATAGCTACATTTAATTACTTATTTTTAAGTAATATTTGTTTAAGTCTTTAATAAAAAGATACTTATATCATTTTACGAAAGATAAAGAATTAAAAGGATTATTAAATAAAAAATAAAAGACTTAAACAAAAGATAAAAAATAAAAATTATATTTAAGTCTAAATATTTTAAAGTGTAGATGAAATTAGTTCGAGTAAATTTTTGCTACATTACATTGCTTTACTAATTTTTCATGGAAATAATCTTCTAACACATCATAAACATATTTTCTGAACAGAATAAAAATAAGATTACAATAAACGTTTATAGAATTCGAACAAAGCAAAATGACATGAATTGAAGCATTAGTACTTTATTTTAAAAATCTAATAGAAATATATTATTTATAGATTTAAATGACACTGATAATGATGTTACAATAATCAACCCTCGATATTACTAAATATTACTACTAATAAAAATAATTAATGCAAGACAGTAAAAGGATGGGGATTCATGAAAACAACTCACACAACATATTTACCATTGCGGTGATACTATACTTTCATGGTAAATATGTATCTCCCGTCCAAGTTTGCTACAAATCAGCAAACAATCCGCTACATCTATCCTTACGTTATACAAGGAAATTTTGGAGTGCATAGTTTTCACTATAACAATACCATTTTCTGAATTGAACATTGGATCAACAAAAGAAGGCAAACGACTCAAATGAGGAATGATCATCAATTTAGTCCATGACTCGACAACTCCATACTCTTTCATCAACCATACAACCCAATGAGTTTTGTTCACAAAACACACACAAAGAAAATTATTCAAAACTTCTAGCATAGCAACGTAGATATCGTCACCTTCATATTGAGGCAAAAACATTTCCCTATAAGTCTCATTCTCAATATCAAAGGAAAGAACCAACCCTTTATTAGAATTAACGATTGCTTTAACCACCCAATTCAAAGTGCCACTCACATGTTTACCTGACCAATAATTAGGAGAACATGGAAAATTTTGAATCGTTTTGAAAGATTGTTCACCAAATGTATAAATTTTGGTAACAATTTTGCGATCATTATCCTCGTCACGAAGAACTACTAACAACTTGTATTTGTCATTAACTTGATCGTAACCAAAACCATGATACGTGAGATACATATTATCAGACGAAAAAATGGTTGGAGAATTTTTCAATTTAATTGTGAAAGAAGGGTTCCACAATACAGCACAACATTGATCAATATCATAAAGACACAATAATCCATTGCATGAACCTAGAATATGGTATTCATGTGTCATGCTGAAACTAATGGGTTGAACAAGGGTTGGTCGATTTTCCAACAATGGTACTACAGGGTAAGATTTGATTATACAATCTTCAGTAGTAGTATTGATGAAGGAAGAGACAAATCGTGGATATGCTTTTGAGCTCAGAAAATGTTTCTTTGCAAATTGAGGATCGGAAATTATGGTTTTCCATGATTTGCACACGCACTTCAATTGAAGGAGGGATCTCACAGGAAGTCTCATGAGAATCTCTATAATGAGTTCATTCGGCAAAACCGAAGTTAGATGAATTGATTGGGTGGAAATGGTGTTATTTTGACACTGCATTCTCGAACCCATTTGAACACAACTCTTATGGTATGATATGTTTTGTTGGAGAACGGAGAGTGCTGTTATTTATAAATGATTATCCAAGGTACCCTTAGTGTTAGTGGGTATTAAATTCTATAATAATAATATTAAATTAAATTAAATTTTGTTATTATTATTATTATTATGTAGTTTATATAATAGTCAAACCTTCTAGAGATTATTTATTTACCTTTCATAATGGTCAACAATTTAATTTATAATAATATTGAATAAGTCTATTAAGTAATTTAAATTAAAAATTATTATCAGTTTATGTAATTTATCATATTTAATAATATTAACTTTACTTAAATAATATTCATTGTTTATTTGCATAATAATCAACATTAGTTAATGTTAAAAAAGGGTCAACAATACAATAAAATAAAATAAAGAGTCACCAATGCTTATCTTATAAAAATATTAAATAAACATTTCAGTCAAAAACATATTAAATAATTAATTTTAAATAATATTATTATATAAATTTTGTATTTTTATCATATTTAATAATAATAATTTTAATGAGATTAATTGTTTAAAAGGTAAACTACATTTAAATTAATAAGAAATATTTTAAGGTAGACATTTTTAATATATATGTTTATGATAGAATAATTTTTATAGTAGTAGACACATTTCTCTTTTTTTAATCAATTTAAAATGGTATTAATGGTGATTGTACAATTTATTTTAATTCAATCCTTTGAGTTTACAAAATAAAATATATACCACTAATTGACACCTTTGTGACATACATAAAATATTTGATTACCACCTAACTGTTAAATATATTATTCTTTGTTTAAACGATCCTCGTATAAGGATAAAATAAGAATTTTAGATGAGAAAATTTTGTGACAACAATGAATTTAAAGTAGGAGATATTATATTATTTAAATTTTTCAAAATGAATTTTTACAATTTATGTCATGTCTTTAAAATTTATGTGAAGATTGCATCAATTGTTATTAATTCATGAAAGAATAACATTGTGTGCCATTAGAAATTTTTTGAATTTTGTTTATTTAAATATTTTTTACTGTAATCATAAATTAAGTTTTCAAATAAGATTATAGTTTGCTTCAATTCTTATTTTTAATAATATTTATCTACTCCCTTAAATATAAAATTATAAATATTACAATATGTAATCAGATAATTAAATTAATTTATGTATATATATCATCTAAAAAATTACA
>JBBPBO010000001.1:7044017-7090971 GCA_037974295.1 Cicer cuneatum | reverse complement strand
ATTTTAATATTCAATACTATTTTTGGTATAGAATTTTCATAACATGTTTTGGTATTGAAAAAAAAATTTACTTTGTTGACAATCATATATTAATGGCTACATTTTTAAATTTGTAAACAGTTCCATTCATTTTCAAAACATTTTTTTAATCATTTAAAACAGGTTTATTGTCTATTAATATTTGAAGATTTTCTATTTTTACCTTTCTAATATAAATAATAATGCCTGAAAAGAATACAAATATTAATCACTATTATTAATAATTATAATTTTAAAAGTATAACTACAATTCAATTATGGTTGTCACTCAAGTTTCATACTAAAATATAATATTTGATTAAAAATACATTAAACTAAGAAAATTAATTGATCTCTTATTAACAACTATTAAAAATAATTGACTCAAATTAGCCATCTTTGTTAATTCGTGCGTCGCAAAATTCATTAATATATTGTATTTTTTAATAATAGTTAAAAAAATTGTCTAATTTGAAATTTATTTTTACGACGCAATATATTTACGATTATATATTTTTTTCTTATTAACGTGAAAACCAGAACAATAATATTTGTTCGGCCTTATTTATTATTTCTTCATATTCATTGTATCAAAAAGTTGTTTGGTGTCAACAAATATTATTGTCGTTGTTTTGATACAATGAAGAGAAATATTATTGTCATTTGCTCATTAAAATGTTAAAAAAAAAAATTGTTGAGATTTCAACAATTGTAACGAAATTTCTCACTTGTGCACTATTTGTTTAAATCTTAGGGTTTGCTAACAAGGTCCGGGCTCCATACTAGTCATATTCATGAGAATTTTTTTTTTTTTAACACACCACTAATTAAATAAGAGTGTATTTGGATGTGGAATTTTTTTAAGAAATATAACTTTTTTAAGAGAATTTAAACCTTTCAATACAAATTATCACGAATAGATTTTATGAGATATTTTGTTAAATTAAATATAAAGAATTTTAAATACTATATAAAACATAAGAATTTCAAAATTTCTATTTACTTTATAAAATATAATCATGAAATAGTTCTTATAATTTTTTCAAATTTATAATTTTAATCATATATGTTTCAAAATTTGCATATTAGTCCCTAAATTATTTTTTTTTTGCAAATCGGTTCCTAATTTGTTTTAATTTCATAAATTGGTCTATAACAAATTTGCAAAATAAGCCATTAACTTTTTAAAAATTTCAATATTCGCCCATATTTAATTTTCATTTTTACAATAAAAGTTTTAAAATTTATAAAAATATCTCAATTTAAAAAGAATGATTCTTTTATTTAAACAACAAAATTTAAAAATGAGCAGAATTAAATTGAAGCATTTAAATTACTTAGAATTATAATTTCTATAAAATTTTCAAATACTCAATTCAAACACACTCTAAGAGAAATACTAACAAAGTAATAAGAGTCACAAGGATACATGTGACACTTGTTAAAAAATAAAAATAAAAATTGGAAATTGTACATTCAATGTCTTGAAATCTTAAAAAACGTTATTTTTACGTTTTTTTTTTAAATTACATGTATTAATTTTAGTTTGACTCAAATAATAATAAAATTAAAAAAAAAAAAAAAATAAGGCAGAAGAAACGCATGTGATACTATTTCCAAATCAATTGCCTTCTTCGCTCTCAACCTCACTAAGTAGCCTTCAACTCTCACTAACTCAATCGACCATTGGAAAATGAAGCTAGCATTAATCGACTTGCTTCCGGTAGTTGTGGATGAGAATTTGAAATCAATATAAATTTGAAAGGGATTGTGAACCTAAAGTGTAAATGGTATCTTCTAGAAAAATTTGACCCACTTAAAAACATAAAATACATTCCTTAAAACTTCAGCATTGTAAACGCTCTAAAGTAGACTCCAAATAGAGGAACTTCAAATAATTCCACATTATGCATAGATAGTTTTTTTCCCACTCCTCTATATTCTCAAAAGCCTCAATTAACATGTTGGGATTGACCAATCATAAAGTGTATTTTGACTATAAAATACATTCAAACCAAATTGGTCAATCCAAAGCATAATGAATGCTAAAAGGCTAGCAAAAGGATAGACTTGTGACAAGTGACCTCAAATGCATAGACTTGATTTACAAAAGATAAATATGCACATATTATTGAAACCAGGAACATAATTTCACCAAAATCCAGCAACCAACAAACACCACACCAAATAATCAAATGCTCCATTGCTACTGCTTCCACATTCTGCACTGCCACACCATTCATCGTGCAATCCACACTAGCAATATATACTAAAACCATGACTGTAAACCAAATTCCCGAAGGCAAACAATTTCTATTATCGCCACTTCTAAAACAGTAAGCATAACTCCCTAAGGCAAACAATTTTTAATTATAACAAATTACAAAACTTTCGTCGGAGTTCCAACATCATAAAGGATGCAACAACCATAGCATGATTGAACAAAAATATCATCTTAGCTTATTTTTCACCATCTGTTAAGAGAATTGTTGGCCCAAAATTCATTCATGGTCACCTGAACCAGCTGTACTAATAATACTTAGCACAAATTTGTTGGATGTAAGCCCAACGGCAACCGAATCATTTCTCTATTATGCTTCACGAATCAGGACTATAATTTTGCTTCCCAATTGAATCAGAATATCATTACTCTAATTTTTATGCATCATTCTCTCCACTATGGCAATGTTAAAAGCACAAATAATAGTATCATTCAAATAGTCCCTCTAAACTCTTATTATAGATACAAGTATAAGCACAAAAGAAGTCATGTTTGATGAATTCAAATGTGAAAAAGTTTCTACTAAGTCCTAACGTCACTATATTATATATTAGCATTCCAAAAATAACCTTCAATTAATATTTTTATGAAACAAGTTCTTAGGGTAAACCACAATTTTAGTCCTTGAAAGTGTAGGACGCTGTAATTTTGGTCCTTCACTCAGCAAAAAAACTCAAATTAATCATCGAATCATCAAAATGTCAATCAGTTCTGACGTTATAACAGTCACAAACTATTTTAACAATAAATTATATTATACCTTTCAAGACCAAAATGACAGCATCTTATTCTTTCAAAGATTAAAATGATGGTTTACCCCAAATTCTTGTAGCAAATTAAATGAAGAGAAAAAATAGTTTTGGTGACAAAATTATATTTTTATTTTAAATAGAGATAACTAACATTTTTTACGGTAAAACTAATATTTTTAATTAGTGTAATTAGTTACTTGTTGATTATATGAGTGTGAATTGAGTATCTTTCAACATATCATAAACTTATTTTGCAAAAAAAAAAAAAAATACACATACTTTCTTACTAGAACAGAAAGAAGATCACTCCAAATATTAGTTGAATTCATACAAATAAGTGACTTCAATTGAACTATCCATAATCCTGATAAATAACAATACATGAGATGGCAAGGGTGAGACTTCACCGAAACAACTGAGACTGACTGTAATCAGAAGTCATGTAAGCAAAATTTGGAAGACTCCACAAATGTGATTTACCATAATAGTGGTGATACCAAACTCTCATGGTAAACTTGTATATCCAACCCAAGTTTGCTACAAATCTTAGGATAATGCAACTTACCATTATTTGCATCAAACAGAACTAAATTGTAGTACAAAGCTTTCACCAGAACAACACCATTATTTGAAATGCACAAGGGTTTAAAAGAAGGCATCCATCTCCGATTCCAGATCTTCTCATAAGGGACGATCATCAATTTAGTCCACGACTCAGCAACACCATAGTCTTTCATCAACCACAGAACCCAGTGAGTTTTGTTAGAGTCAAAACACACACAAAGGCAATTACTCAAGACATCAAGTACAGAATTGCAAATGTTGTCACCCTCATCTTGTTTAGGTAGCAACAGTTTCCCACAAGTCTCCTTCACCAGATCGAATGAAAGAATGACCCATTGATTATAACTAACACCTTCCTTAGCAAACCAATTCAATGTGCCATTCACAAATTTCCCTAACCAACTAGTGGGAGTACAGGGGAAATTCCTAATTGTTGTCCAAATTTTTTCACCAAAGGTATAAAGTTTAGCCACAGATTCATTTAAGTTTACATTTACATTTAAATCATCCACAACAACTACTAGCATCTTATACTTGTCATTAACATGATCATAACCAAAGCCATGATATTTGATAATTGCATTAGTTCCAACAACAGTTGGAGATCTTTTGGATCTCAATCCGGTACAAGGGTTCCACAATCTAACACAACCTAAATACATATCATACAAACAAAGCAACCCATGGCATGAACCTAGAATATGGTATTTACGACTCATTTTGACACTAACGGGTTTGACAGGGGTTGATGGGTTTTCGAACAATGGTTTAACAGGACAAGATACGATTTTGCAGTGTTGGGTGATGATAGAAGAGACCAATTGTTGGTGGGTCAAGGTTCGATCCGCGGTTGAGATTCGAAGGTGGTTGTTTACGAATTGGGGATCAGAAATTAGGGTTTTCCATGATTTACATACGCACCTTAATTGCAAGAGGGATTTCGCAGGAAGCTTGAGGAGGATCTCGACGATGAGGTCGTTGGGAAGGATTGGGGATGGACGCCGGGAAGACATATCGTCTCCGATGGGAGAATCAAGTTTGTGCCTCTTAGTGGTGGTTTGGAGTTCCGGTTGAGTGGTAACAGCGTTGTTAGGATGGCAGCGGCAAAACATTTTAAAGAAAACTATATAGCTCTAATTTTTATCTAAATATCCCATTTCTTTAAAAATGAAATTCAAATGTGCTACTTTAAAAAATAGGACACATATGAGAGAGTTGTTATAATAATATAAATTTGGTTATAAGATAGGAGAGAGTTATTAAAATAATATAATATGTTATTTGTTTTTGCACATTTACTCAACCATTTTCTTCAATTTAATGTATTTTATTAATAATATTTTTTTCCAATATTTTAATTATTTTTAATTTATTAAATAATAAATAATTCAATTGTTAAAATTAACAAAAATTTAAAAAGTTTAGATGTTTAGATGATGGCATCCCGGGATGCGACCTCCTAATGAGTTAAAAAAAATTATCCAGGTTGCATGGACAGAGATGCGACTTTCTGAATGTGTTCAAAGTAGGGCATTTTGGTTACTTTTTTTAAAAAGTGGGATATTTAGATAAAGTAACTTTTGATTATTATTGATAATAGCTTAATACTGACCTAATTACAAAAAACTAATATTAATCTCTATTTATAGAGAAATATAGACTCAATTCTAAATTAAAAACAAATCAAAATAATAATGAAAGATATTATAAGATATTTATGATTATAAATATATTCTAACTAGATAGCTGGAATAATCATCAACATGAGAGAAATTCATGGCAAACAATTGAACAAAGCAAATTTTGTTCTTCTAAAAAATTGCATTTGGAAGCTTCAAACCAATAATATCGTAGACTCAAAATATTTAAATTTGAATTTGCTTCAAGGAGAGAGAAGCGTGCTTCAAGGAGATAAAGGCAATGACAGTGCATTTGGGACAAATTGTCAAGATAAAGTGAGTAATGAAAATAAAAGACATCGTCAGAATAACTATCAACGGCAGAAGAAGTCATCACTGATATGATTCATATGTGGGAAAATGAACACCACCAGAATGATTGTCGATGAAAATATAAGTCACTATTATAATCTATTAGTAATAACTAAATTGCATGACAAACACGAAAAAGAAACATCGCGACTCTAACGAAATGAAGTCATGATCGATCAATGGAATAAGAAAATGCGTCCAAAACAGGAGAGATAACGACTGTTTGAACAATGATACATATTTTCGTTGATCAAAATTGGAGAATAAAGGCCGATCTGGAACCATCGAAGGGAGAATAATCGTGCACCAAGAAAGTAATAAGAAAGCCCAAAATGTTAACCACACCCAACAAAAGCAAATCATTTTTCACCGGAATACCTGCTGGGTACCATGCATGTGCTTTACTCTTGTCCTTGTTGTGTGCCAAATACAAGAACCCAAATGCACCAACTATAGCCTCAAGTTTCCACGTTGTTGATGATATTCCATGGCAAGTAGATCGGAATCTAGGAGGAACAATCTCTGCCAGCACAACAAATGTAGTAGCATTTGACCCAAAATTTACAAAGAAGAAGGTCGATGAATACAATGCGACAAATCCTATACGGAGAATAATCGTGCATCAAGAAAGTAATAAGAAAGCCCAAAATGTTAACCACACCCAACAAAAGCAAATCATTTTTCACCGGAATACCTGCTGGGTACCATGCATCTGCTTTACTCTTGTCCTTGTTGTGTGCCAAATACAAGAACCCAAATGCACCAACTATAGCCTCAAGTTTCCACGTTGCTGATGATATTCCATGGCAAGTAGATCGGAATCTAGGAGGAACAATCTATGCCGGCACAACAAATGTAGTAGCATTTGACCCAAAATTTACAAAGAAGAAGGTCGATGAATACAATGCGACAAATCCTATACGGTGATTCTTAATAGACCATAAAATAGGAAACAACACAACATAGCAACAAACAACATCAACAAGGAGGAAAATTTGTTTCCATGTAACCCAATCATGACCATAAGGTCCACTCTCATCAATAACAACCAGAGCAATGTTAGCAACAATATGTAATAGAATCACAATCATAAGAACCTTTTTTTCCTTATCTTGAAGGAATGGATTGAGAAAAGACCAACCAATACAATAAGAGTGAAAAGCAAAATTCCTTTAAGGAAACTAAACATGTAGAAAAGTATATCCCAACCATGTGCACATGTTATAGGGGAATAAAAATCAATTCCCTGGTAAAGTGAATCAATTTCAATGGTGGTTTGGGCAATTGATGAAAGAGTTCTCTTCGCCTTCTCACAAGCAGTCATCAACATCCTGAGTGCTATGGGGTTGCCACTAATGCCTTTCTTGTTCTATCTCTTGAACTTTTGGACAAAGTGGTTAACCATCCTATTATCAAAATCCTCACCTCCAAGATAGGTGTCTCCGACAGTGGCTTTCACCTCAAAGATACCCCTTTCAATAGTAAGCAAAGAGACATCAAAAGTACCACCACCAAGGTAAAAAATCAACACATTCTTCTCACCCACACTAGTTTCCTTCTTATAAAGACCATAAGCAATGGCAGCAGTAGTGTGCTCATTAATGATTCGCATCACGTTAAGACCAGGAATAAAGTAAGCATCTTTAGTAGCTTGACGCTAAGAATCATTAAAGTAAGCATGGACAGAAACAACAACATTCTTAATAGCAGTGCCAAGGTAGGCCTCAATCTCACACATCTTCACAAGTACCATGGAAGAGATCTCTTCTGTAGCAAATTGCTTATCTTCACCCTTGTAGTTAACGACTATCATGGGTTTCTCAGCAGGGCCAAGAATAATCTTAAAAGGCACCATTCATATCACTCAGAACAAAAGCATCACTAAATCTACGACCAATCAACCTTTTAGCATCGAAAACGGTGTTGATAGGGTTCATGGCGACTTGATTCTTAGCGGCATCATCAATGAGACGCTCGGAGTCAATAAAATCGACATAAGACGGCGTGATTCTGTTACCTTTATCGTTGGCAATAATTTCAATGTGATCGTGTTACCAAACATAGACACATGAGTAAGTGGTTCCGATATTGATTCTGATAGCTGGTCTCTCTCATTTTTCGGCCATTGGATTTCATACACAGCAAAAAAGATTTAAGAGAAAGAGGATGCAAAATCACCACAACAACATTGTGATTCAAAGTGGCAGTGACGGGAGCAGTAGTGAACTGAACGGAAATGACTGAAACCAGTGTCGGAAAGAATGACCACGTTGTAAAAGAAAAACTATGATTATATTCCCTAACTGTTGGGAACTCCGAAGCGGAACAACGACAAGATTGTTCAAGGAGGATCAAAATAGGCTCTATATACCATGTTGAAGTTGTGGGATTTTAGAGAAAAGGAGGAGAGAAAATAATAAGGGTTTGAATATTATTGATAATAGTTTAATGCTGACTTGATTACAAAACACTTAATACTAATCTTTATTTATAGAGAAACATAGACTCAATCCTAAATTAGGAACAAATCATAATAATAATGAGAGATATTATAAGATATCTCTATGATTATAAATTGATCCTATGAAATAACTGAAGATACTCTAATATAATATAAAAGATATTATAAGATATTTTATAATATTCTAACAGGTATCAACGTCGTCACCCATTGAAACGCAAATACATGCAGGATGCAGCGGTAATGAGCAGCTCACCTATGGTTGGAAATGGGAAGATGTGAAAGGGTCATAGTTTTCTTATGAAATAAATAGTAAACACTAAATTGTCCCCTGAAAATAGAAGGGTTGTACATTGACTCATTAATTTGTCTTTTAAATTACAAGGGTCATACATTTACTCATGAATTTTAGGCATTGTGGACGAAAAGTTACTTGATGTATCTAAAAAAGAACTTTGAAAAAGAATTTTATTCACGTCGTTTCTCCAATTTCTCGAATTACATATAAACTGACAACTTCTTTACATAGGTTGATGGAGTTAAGGAACTAAGTCTATCTTATGGTAAACAAAACGAGGAATGAGAGTTTGAATTGTAAATTTGCCTATTTAAAAATTCTCTGTTAAAACGTAAGAAAATAACTCAAGATTGATCTTGGTTGTGAAAACAGAAAACGAAGAACGTTATTGGTTAGTTAAAAACAAAAATCAACTTGTCTATTTAATTTTAATAATCGAAAGATTGAAAGTAAATAGAGGTAGGGAATAGATATCACATAATGATATATCCTGGTTCACCCAACTCGAGCTACGTACAGTCCTCACAATCGTGAGATTTTCCACTAAGTGTTCAAATGAAGAACCTTTTTGGTTTTACACCACCTAGTTTAGATTAACTTTGATATGTTACAAACTACAATCTTTTCCACCCAGAAAAGAGTTCAATCAGGTCACCTATCAATCTTGAGAGGATTTTAGACTTCACCTTTTAACCATAAAAAGGATTTTCTAACAAACTACTCAAACTATAAACAACTCTTTAAAGTATTGAGTTTACACAATAATGATTTAGAGTGTTTGGTAGAATTTGGTTAATCGCAACTCTTGTTTGAGGTTTAGATTCTTTACCAAATATTTCAGTAAGCTAATAACAATAGATTCGTAAATGGACGGTACTGATTTCTTTTGATGAATGTGAGACTTTCAAGTATAAACGTGAGTAATTGATGGTTTTTTCTTAGTACTTGAATATCTGATTTTTCTTTAAGCTTGGAGTTTCTTTTATAGGCTTTGAGGAGGTCAATGACAGCTAATATAACCGTTGAAAAGGTTCATTTGGTCAAAGGTCAGGTTGTAAAAAATCAGATGTCTAAACAAGACTGTTGACTGAAACTTTCTTCTTTTTTTACTGCAAGACTTTCTGATCTGATGCATTCTCTGTCATTTGATTTTAACAATGTTTGAGGGTCTTTTATCATTAGAATATATGTCTCAAAGTCATGTTGAAGTTTCAGTTTCAAGAACGTTCTTGGTTTACATCACAGAAGATGGAGAATGTTCTTAAACATGGAAAATGATTGATCTTGAACGATTATGTCATTTTGCGTTGAGTCATGTCTTCTCTCCTTTGATCTTTTGGAGTATTTCTTTTGCTAATATGAGAGTTGTACATTCCTTGTAGATGTACTGAAAATTCATTAGAAATTTGCAGGGTCTTTTCTTGTATTAAAAGCTGACTTGAACGTTTTTTTATGAAATGAAAAAAACGTGGAGAACGTTATTGGTTTTCTAGAAATATGTCAAGAACGTTCTTGGTTTCTGACAGTTCATTTTTTGCTTTTTTATTAACTTGATTTTGCTTAGTATCTATCTTAGATTAACACACTAAAAAACACATGTTAAATAACATATTATTTAGAATCATAATTAGAGTCTTTAATTAATCTTTGTTTGTTTACATCAAAACAATTAATTGAGATTTTGTCTTAACATAGAAGACAAGGTTGATGGACAAATTTGAGTAATTAGAGAATGTAGTCAAAACATTTGGCAATTAGGTTTATATTTTGAATTATTGTTATGAGAGAAATTAATTTGAATGTATTTATGTAACATTATTGATGAAAAATATAAAGTATTCAATTTAATATATGAAATTTATAACTTATAAGAAAATAGGTCCCCAAATGATTACAATCACAAGACATTCTTTCAAAAAAGTGTAAATACATCATCTAAATGATTCCAAAATAAATATCCGTAAGTAATAAATGTTAATTACATTATCTAAAATATAGCAAAACATCAACAAGACAAAAAATATGATTCAAAATTTTTATACTTCAAATGTTCACTTATATGTTTACTACCATGGATTTGGAGGCTGTATCTATTGTTTATGAATGAAATACATTAAATTTGATTCATTTGTTATTGAGCCAAACTTTAATAAATGACACCCAGACGACTGGTGGTCAAGGAGCCAGTCTTGTCGGTGCTATAATGGGCGAAGATGGTGGTGCATTTATGAGTTGAGGTGTAGGTTGAAGTACCAATATCAATCACAAGAAATTGGGTTTGAATTGTGATCTATTTTTAAAATTTAATTCTTGCGCTTAACTTTAATTAACTCATGAACAACCTTGGTTGAAATAATCCAGAACGTTATGGATGTGTTAGTTTAAATAAAGCGGTTCAGTTTATAAGCAAGTGAAATGTGATTAGTGAGTGCAAGATAAAAATAGAGAATGGATGAAAAGATCACACAAAGATGTCTTTTGGTTCACCTAAGGAGAGCTACATTTGTTCTCACAATATATTAGATTTTCCACTAATGTACTCAATCACAACATTCACCTTTCAATTTTGAAAGAAATCTCTACAATCATCTTTCAGCTTATAAATGATTTTTACAAGTACCTTTCAAACAAGAAATAATTTTTACAACACACTCAATCTAACTTAAAAGATAGACTTGAGTTACAAAATAATGTTTATTTAGATCCCAAAATAAGTGTTTGGGATCTAAATACTTTCTCAACTCTTGTTTGATGTTGATTAACAACAAGAACTCGGTAAGATGATATACAAATATAGTTAGAGAACTGAAGTTTTGTTTGAGAGAAGATCTTTGGAACTTGAGCTTTAATTGATCAAGTGTAGATTGATTTATTTGGAAACTCTTGCATTTGTTTTCTTATTGATCTTCCTTTTATAAATGAAGAGATGCTTGAAAACTCAAATAAAGTTGCATATAGTCATTAGACACATTAGCCAAGTTTCATATTTGATTTAAACATATCAAACACATGTTTATATTACTATTTAGAATGTTCTTGACCAATTCAAAATGTTATTGCTTTGAGTCTGAAGGAAAACGCGAACAAGTGTGATAATGAGCTGTCAATTGGCATTGTGTTTGATCAGAAGTATGCATAGCTTTCAGCAGTAACAGTGCTAGGACAATGTACTTGTGTCCTTTTTTCCTTGCTTACAACTCATCACTCTGGAGACTGTTTTAATGATTTGGGCCTTCAATTTGAGTCATTTAAGTGTTGATTTAATCTCAGCAGCCTTAGGTGCAAATTTGACATTTGTAACTTACAATTGGACTTCCCAAGCTGATTAATCTTGAGTTTGTCTTCTATAAAGGACAACCAGAATGTTCAATCATTTTGACATTCATTTTAAAGACTCTTAAAAAACTTTTGGACTTTACAAAAGTGGATTTTTGTCTTGATAGGGCATGTTATGAGACCACAAATGATTATCAAAACTTTCTTCATTGCTTTGAAAAGGGCCACATGATTTTTGCATGAATATGCAAGCTTATGCTTGATTTCCTATCTTTGAATCAATTACTAAAAAAACACAAGTTAATAAATAAATATGACCAGAATCATAATTAACAATTTAATTTACTATTTGATTATCTTCAAAATAATAATTAGGGATTTTGCCTCAACATAGGTCTCCTGGTGTGTGGTGGTGTATTCATGAGTGGTGGTGTAGGTTCCCTAATAGATGGTGGTCTTATATCAAACTCATTAGGGTATATAACTGGTCCTATAAATCCATATATTTTAACTTGCAAAAATCAGAATCAATATACACAAATCAGTCCCTAAAATTGCTCACTTACTAGCAATTTGGTTCCTATAGTCATATTAAAAATTGCAATGTAGTCCTTGAGTTATCATTCATTTTCTCTAGTTCCTGATGTATCTCCTTGGACAACTATCTTTTAAGACAACACTTATCTTCATAATTGGATCCAAATTGTGAAAATGGTATTTTAGTTTGGCTTTGTCCCTCTTGTTCCTCAATTTGGGGGAGAAAATTGGAAAAATGGGAAATATAATTAGAGAAAATTGTTTTGTAAAGTTATTCTTAGTGGCACTAACTCTAACAACAATTCTTATTTCTAAGATCGTGCAAATTAGCTCATCTCTTATATGAAACTTAGTTGGCTAATAGTTGAACCCGTTACACAAGCAATTAACATTCATGTCAACCTCATTAATACAGCAAACTAACGCAGAGACTATATTGTCCGAGTCTTTCCATTTCATGGTGTTAATTTGCTTAGTTCCAAAATACAGAGAGTGAATGTCCGACTCTTACAATTTCATGAGACAATTTGATGATTTTAGTCATTAGATAATTATGGCTTAATTAATTTTTTTAATACAAAAATATGCTTATTTTGTGGTTTTTTTATTAAAAAAACATTGAGGCTAAGTGTTGTGCTAGTTTATAAATATAAAATAACATATAATAAAATTTTAATTAATATCTAGGCTTTATTTCACAGAAATAACGGATAAAATTGTCTGATAGCATATGAGTTTACGGTGGATAAATTAGTTTATTTAATTTGAATTATTTAATAAATTAACCGTTGAAGTAGTTTAAAAGTATAAAATGATGTAAATAAATAAATTTTAATTAATATTTAAAAAATTCAATTACAACAATAAACGTAAAAATGAAAGAAAAATAAAATAAAACTCAATCGTTACTTCAAGTAATTTATAATAAATACCATAAAGCTCATAAAAAAAAAACAGTTACCAAACAAAGTTATTAGTTAAGCGTTATAAATTATCATTTTAAAATTTACTTTTTGCACTTGTCACACATACCCTTAATATATTTCAATTAACACAATGGATGGAAAATTTAAAAAATATAAAAAACTACGAGTTATAAAATCAAATAATATTTGAAGTGGCATCTTAAAAAGCGTTATAATTTCATAAAAAAATAATAATAATAATTCGTGAGATAATGTGCGTTATGAAACAATTTTAAACTATGCAGTATCTTGCCAAATAGACACCAACAAGTAAAAAAATCGAGTTTAATATATATGCAGTACCACCCTCCAACGAGAACTATATATTTTTCCATGTTGTACAATTGAGGTGAAGTGAAGTGATTTGCCGAGAGGAATTATGATTGTTATTAGATATCAATCTAAACCAATACATATCCCTTTACTCTTAAAAAATTAATTATTTTTTGGTTAACTGTATACATAATTGTGCTTATTTGTATAAACAAAACTCGATTGATTTTCATAAACTCTCTTGAATAATTATGAAAATTAAAAAAAATCATCAATTTGTTCCTTCAATTATCACTATTTCTCCAATTTAGTCTATCAATCTATCAATTTAAGGCTCATTTGTTTAAGATTTTTAAAAATGATTTTTATGAAAATTTACTTAAAAATAGTAGAAGTTTTTTAGATTCATTTGTTACCAATTAAAATCACATTTTGACATTCAATAACTTATTTTGACATTCAATAACTTAAATATTCATTATTAAAGATTTTAACATGATAAAAATCACATTTTTTTTAAAAAGGTATTTTTCAAAAATAATTTTTATGAATGATTTTTCAAAATAGCTTTTCATTTTAATCATAAAAAATTTAAAATCATATTTTAAGATAAACTATTTAAATCAATTTTTCATTTAAAGTTTTATTTTTAAAATTCTCTTTTAAAAATATTATAACAAAAAGATAAAATACTATAAAAATTATTTTTAAAAAAATCTTAAACAAACAAGCTCTTAGTCTCTTAGGGTTCCATTGGGAGGAGAAAAAATATTTTAAGAAAGTTTTGTTTGGTTCAATTTTCAAGAGATTAATTGAGGAAAGTGAAATATCTCATATATCTATTTTTATCTTTATGAATCAAATACAAAATCATTTAAAATTTATATCATCCCTCTCTTTTCAATCAAATGAATCTTTTATTTCTCTTCAATTTTTTCATCTCTTAAACCAAACTGGATTTGTTTGATTTTTTTTTCCAAAAACTCTATTTTAGTTTTTCAAAATATAAAAACTAAAAAACTTGTTTGGATTATTTGTTTTTAAAAACTGTTTTGTAAAACTATTTTTAATATTATACTTTTTAAAACTAAAAAAACAAAATAGATAAATGATATTTTACTTCTCAGTTTTCAGTTTTTTAAATTCTCCAATAAAAAACTATTTTAAAAATTTAGATTACCAAATAGGTTTTCTCTTTTTCTTATATCTAAAACTGTTTTTAAAACAAGTATCTCAAACAAGTTTTTTCTTTAATTCTATTCTTTAAAACAATTTTTAAAATCAAATTTATAAAACAATTTTTAAAAACTAAAATGCAAAAGTGTTTCAAACATGCCATAATTCTCTCATATCTTTCAGTGTTTTACTTTTTTCTATCATTCTCTCATATTTATCATTTATATATTTTTATTCGTGACTACTTATTATAGTTAAGAAATCAAATTGAAATTAAAAAAGAAAAATCAAATTGATGGACCAAATTGAAAGAAAAATCGAATTGGAGAAAAAAAATGACAATTCATAGACCAAATTAATGGTTGATTTTATAAAAATTAATTTACTTGATCTTATCTTTTTCAATAAAATACTCATTTAATAAACATTTATATTTATAATATATGCGGTTAATTAAATTATTATTTATTTATACAAACATAAAATACATTGAGGTTTGTTTAGTAGTTGATTGCTTCCCCTTTTTTAGAGGTTTAAGGGTCTTTGTATCGCCGCTGCAACCGCATTGTTCACATAAAATGAATCGACGTGCAAACCTTTCTCTCTCCAACGCCATCTTCAGAATCACACACTCTTTCCCCCAATCCCCACTACCCACTTCTCCGATTCCCTTCACTCCATCGATTCACACCATCCCAACCTCAAAGTTTCGCTCTTTTTCCAAAATCACAAACACCCATTTCGCGTTTCATCATAACCTAAGGAGTTTCAGTAATGGGTCAAGCGAGTTGGATCACAACAAGGAGGTGGACGAAATCAACCTCAAATTTGCAGAAGCAAGGGAAGAGATAGAGATGGCGTTGGAGTCCAAAGAGACGGTTTATTTCAATGAAGAAGCTGAGTGTGCCCGTGCTGCCGTAAATGAAGTTTTGTCAAAGTTCGAAAGTTTGTTGGCGAAATTGCCGGAGAAGGAGAGAGGAGCTTTGCATAGGTCTATGGGTCTTAAGATTGAACAATTGAAAGCAGAACTTTTACAATTGGATGAATAAGATAAGAGTTATGTTGTTGTTGTTATTGTTATTGTTATTGTTATTGTTGTGACTTATATTATGCTTGTTAGAATTTAGTTTATGACTTCAATTGGATAATGTAGCTTATAGTCATAGATTATTAGGGTATTTATTTAATTGGCTAGAATTTTGAATAAATGCATTGTAATGTAAGCCACCTATTGATGATTTACTTGTGGGGATTGACTACTCACTACTAGTGTTTTTCTTCATATATATAGGGATGTTGCAGCATTTGCACTTTTGTTATTTTTGTATGATACACCACTTGGTTGAATAAGTGGGATATCCCCTATGTAGTGCCGACACTCTTGATTGAATGTGTGTCTCGGCCGACATGTGTCAGTGTTTGACAGACATGACACCGACACATTGATTAGATTCAATTAATTCAGAAATAATTTCAAATTATTATTAGTGTCGAAGTGTCAGTATTGTGTTGTACTATGTTCGTGATAGTATCCATGCTTCATAGGATTTCCCTGCCCTATGGTTTTTGGATAATGATTAAACAGGTGAATAAATTAGTAAGTTAGGAGAAATTGCACTCACCAACTCTGAAATATGCTTAAATAACACTTGCACCATATCTATTCTATAAAGTTGAGTATTTGTTTAAAAAATAGACAAGGTGTGTTATTTAAGCATAAGTTGAGGGAGTAAATGCAAGTTCTCCATGTTTAAAAAGCAATAGGAATGGACAAATTGAAAGTAACAATCAATATTTTATTTGTGGTCATACTCTCACAATCTTTATCAGTAAACATCTCCAATTGGCTTTTAGCTGAAGGATGAATGAGTGGGTAATGCATATATAGCATAGAAACATTTGACATTTTGCCCTATCTAAGGCGGCGTTTCTCCTTAGTTCTACCTTTTTTTGTGGAAACAAAGTATCGTATGTTTTCTTACCTAGTCATGTTTTATTCTACCTTTAATTTATGCCAAATATAGAACAACACTCATGTTAGGTGTTCTTGTTCTAACTTGTTAAGACAGCTGCACATGTTTACTAACTCTTGTAAATTTCTAAACGTTCTTTGAGCTGTAAGTCTTCAGTCTTCACATGTGCTTCTTCTGTTATTCAGTTTGTTATACTTATAAGTGTGATGATGTAATGTGTTGAATAACACTATTAGCATAGTCTAAGCATTGGAAGTGAACAAATTGTGTTGTGTGCAAAAGTTATTTAATTTGGTGCTATCCTTATCAACATAACTTGTTGACATATCTCTAGAATATTAGCAAATTTTGTTTCCATGGTATTATAACAAAGAAGGAAAAGTGTGACTAACATTAAATCTAGAGCTATCTTAAACAATTTGGGGGTCCTGTTCTGCTTTTAAAAATTGGACCCCTAATAAAAAGAAGTACTAAAAACTAAAAAAAAAAAAACTAATATTATGCAGAAAAATACAACTTTTTGAAATCGATCCCAAGATCTTCTACATGAAAACATTGCATTCTGCCACTGGATCATTGCAAGAAATCTAATAATTTGTAAGTGTTGATAATATATAACTAATGTTTTGAGGCCCTCAAAATTTTGGGGTCCCGTGGTGGCCGATCCTGCATGGGCTATGGGCTGGCTGTGATTAAATCTTCATCTTACTCGAGTTCCATACAGTTGAAGTTGTTTCCTAAAGCAACAATAGCTGCTGGGATCATAGCTTTCACAACCAATAGAATTCCTGGATCCAACTTAAGCTGATTCTAGCAGGACGCAACTTGAAATGAGGAAAACAAAATGTTCATCAAGTCATAGATATTTGTTAACAATAAGCAATGATGTTCATAACAAGATTTTGTGCTACATTATTCTTGTAGTGTTTCAAATTCCATGCAGAACTGCTATGCAGTATTGGAATACAATACCAAGCCCTCTAATGGTTTAATCAGAAATTGCCTTCAACCAAATGTGTAGCCTCTTTGGCTTCTTCATGGGCAGCTTGTAGTTCTTTTTTTTGTGCCGACTTGCATGGCATATATTGAGGTCTACTGAAGCATCTACAAATTACTATGAGACTTTTATTCACAGTTACTTCGCAATTTTAACCCCACGAGGGATAGTGTCATATATGTTTGAAAGATGCTACCATGTGAATAAGTTTATCATTAGCTGTAGTCTTTGGTTCTGAAAATGAGCAGATAAACAGAAAAAGAACATGCCAGATAAAATGAAAGTCTAGATTACAATTACATACATTGGCATTCCTTGTATTTTGAAATTGGACATCAACAAATGCATTTCATTTTTCATCTCAGCCAAGCATAGTCACCAGTGTTTCTCTTTTGCCTTGTTCTTTTTTCTTTTTGTTTTAGCTTTTCTAGCTCCTTCAATTTGTTGACTAGAAAATTGACAGCTCTTCGAAAAAAATATATAAAATGGAAGGAATTGATTAAACAATCATGGACGAAAGGTAGGAGCTGTAAATTGTTTCGTACAAATAATGTAAATAGTTTTTTTTTATTGACAAAATTTGTTATGAACTGTTGGAGGTGATGAACAAAAGACAAGAAAGGAAAATCGAGAATGCAAAGTGATGAACACGACAATTATGCTTTATGACAAACACTGTCTCCAAAATCAAAGTGATAGGAACAAATCTAGTGTCTGCTAAGACATAGGGAAAGAGGAGAGGGCAGTAGCATGGCTTGTTTGTTTTTTGTCTCCTAACACTTTGCAATATTGGCCCCCACTGTTAACCCTCTATAAGGTTCATGCATCAATTTTCACACATTTCTTATCTTTATCTCAAGGGTCATTGTTCACATCATTTCTTAATATGTTATAGATATCAAGTATACATCAGTTTTGTCAATAACTAATGTCTGTAGAGAAATTTGGTTGACTATGTTTTGTGAGATCACTCGTCCCAACTATGTTATTTACATTCATGAAACTCAACTCAAAATCTTGTTGAAGAAATTGAGTTCAATTTCACTCGAACCAATGTAATCTTGAAACATTATATATTTTAATCATACTAACTCAAGTCATCATATATATAAGAGAAAGTTTGATCAACAAAAGTTGATATATTTTATTCAAATTTTAGATTAATTATATCAATTTTTGTTGATCCAATTTTTTCTTAAACGTAGGACCAGAGGTAATATTTTGAGCTATAGGTCTAATTTAATTTTAAAAAGTCACCTTTTAAAAATTGAGTAATAATAGAATGATGTAACCATGTAAAAATAAATACAATTTTGCATGGTTCAAACATCAGTTTGCTTTTGCTCTATCAAAAAATATATATATCAGTGTGCTATACTATGTGGTCTACATCATAACGTTTTGTTCACAGCATTATTGCTGCTCCAGGAAACCTTCAGGCCATAGAGGTTTTGTATTCTTCGTGCCAGCCACTCCCACACCTTTCGGCTCTCTTGTACTCTTTCCAACATCACAAATAAAGTTGTTACAGAAATCATTTGAATATATAGAATCTGAAAGATAAGAGCTAAAGTAAAATTATTTTTAATTACATTTAAAATATATATTACTACTAATTTTAATGAGTCAACATTTAAGAATGATACTTTAAGCTTAAGAGTCTAATAGTAGTATACAAATAATTTAAAAGTTACTGCTTTTTTCTTAAAAAAATTAACAGCACAAGTTAAGGCAGGAAAACCGGACCTTCAACTAGCTAGCTAGCTAGCATGAACAATAATAAATTAACTCTTATACATCAAATATAAATTTTTATTCTTAAAATAAGAAAGCTTTTATATATATATATATATATATATATATATATATATATATTGAGAGTAAACTAAGTGAGTAATCGTAGATGTAAAGATAGAACTATCTCCTTATAGTTGCTCTTAGCTTAATATAATAATTACCCGTTTTCTCCTTCACGATTCAATTGTAGGGACATGGATTTGATGCCGAATGATGCATTTTTAAAGAGACAAATAATGTACAGTGATTAACAACCCAATGTGTGATTTTGTTCATGTCAGTTTTTAATTAGCAGAGTTATTGTTAATATCCAGTTTAGACTCACACTTTTTGTATACCATTGTGTGATTTCATCTAAGTTTTATTGTATTATATATATATATAAATATATATATATATATATAAAAGGTAAACTCGTATAATTCTACCAGTCGAGTTTATGAGTAGATTACACCTAAACAAAATGAGCATGCTTAAATTCTTGAATATAAACCTTAGTGGCAAGACACAAGTAATTAATACTCACATATTGCAGACAACAACTGATACTATGATATTAATTTCTAAAACTGTACAACAATAGCCGTTTGAATAGAGAACATGAGTTCAGTTCCTATCTAGCTTCCTTCCTTCCTACTCTACTCTCAAAGTTTCCACATTAACAAACATCTTGTTTTCATCTTAAAGATGAAAACCAATCACTAACCATTACAACTAATTAAAACAAAATTCAGCTTTGAGTTGATGACTGCTTTATCAAAGGTTGAGAAGTTTTCCCCATCTCCTCATGAGGCTGACTCTTCACCTCCATCAATAGTGCAACAACTTCCTTCATAGTAGGCCTCTCAGCTGGTGAAGAATTCACACAAAACATAGCAATTCCAAGTGCTTGAAGCATCTCTTGCACCATTTGATCTGGTAAACTTTGAAGCTTTGTATCAAGTATTGAAACAGCTGGTTCAAAGCTTGCCATTTTCTTCTTCACCCATTCAACTATGTGTTGTCCATCTCCAACATGATGAGATTCAACAGCACTTCTCCCACTTAGTATCTCGAGTAAAACCACTCCAAAGCTGTAGACATCACTCTTCTCTGTTATGTTCATGGTGTAGCCATACTCTACATTAATTAATGGTCATAAGACATTGGTTAGAAACTTGTTACAATTTAAACCATCATAAATAAATCACAACACATGTTAGAACATACAAAATTTGATCACGGACTTTCGTTAAGTGTGCCTACATCTTAGGGTTACATATTGCAATTTTTGTTTAAATACTACGATCTAGTTTACAATAATATCTCTTAATCGTACTCAGACATATCGGTAAATTACGAGTCATACCCAATACATGGAATGGATTGGATATCCAAATATTCATGAGCCTAAACTTAATGTATACATATTGTTTCTACTTTGGATGTCATATAACTACTCTTCATATATGCAAACTACAATTAATTAAATAAAAAATCAACAAATTCAAGGACATTCATTTTAGTTATTTTGGATCTTGTGCAGTCCTACAACTCGGTCCAACCAAACGCCGCCGTTGGATTAATACAACAAAGTAGGAAATAGCTTTAGATGATTATTCCAATGACTGATTTGAGTTGGACCGGGCTGAGCTGCAGGGCTGCAGAGGATCCAGATAGTAATACTAAGGATGCAATAAGCATAAAAATACAAGGTTAAGGGAAAAGTAAATAATGTGAGATACACTTACCTGGGGCAATATAGCCATAGGAACCAGCAACTCTAGACATTGCATGATGATAATTTGGTGAATTCATTAGCTTTGCAAGACCAAAATCTGCAATATAAGCCTCAAATCTGGAATCTAAAAGTATGTTATTGCACTTAACATCTCTATGAAGAATTGATGGAACACAATCATGATGAAGGTAAGCTAGACCCTGAGCTGAGCCAACAGCAATCTTGTACCTAGTTTCCCAATCCAAGTTCCTGTTCTCTTGTAAAAGCTGTCTTAGATTACCATTTGAGATGAAGTTATATAGAAGAAGCTTAACACTCCCATTAGAACAGTAACCTATGAGCCTCACAATGTTCCTATGTCGAATGTAACTGAGTATCTGAATCTCAGCAGCAAAAGAATCCACCATTTCATCACCTTTGTTTGTTTTCCAAAGCTTCTTCACAGCTATCACCTCTCCATGTGGCATCTCAGCTTTATACACAACACCAGAACAACCTTTTCCAATCACATTTTCATCTTTCAGGCAATCCAAGATATTATCTATGCTGAAGTTAAGTTTCTGAAATGGTATAAAAGTCCAAGGATATGAGAAATCTTCAGCTCCTGATGTAGAACCTGATGTCCTCAAAGCCTTTTCAACGCTGTACCGATGATTACTGCTGCGAGTTACTAGAACCCATGACGCAATGACAATTATCGTAACCGAAGCTAGAATAATCGTGATCATAGCTATAGTTTTTGCAGATTTTAAACCGTTTTTTTGAACTAGACTTGAAGAACACGTGGTTCCATCAATAGACTGACAAAGATGAATGTTCTGAAGATATGAACTAGAAGTAAGAGTTTTAAAGAATGGTGTTACTGGAATAGGGCCTGAAAAATTGTTGTAGGAGATATTAAGAGAAGTGAGACTAGTAAGAGAACCAAGAACTTTAATTCCTCCATAAAGCATATTATGAGAAAGATCAAGTGATTGTAACTGTGTCAAAGCAGAAATTGAATCTGGAATTTCTCCTATGAATCCATTTGAGCTCAAATCCAAACTTATGGTTAAACTTGTAACATAACCAATCTCTGAGGGTATGCACCCAGATAAGCTGTTATAACTCAAATCCAAAAGTGTTAGCTTCTGCAAATTTCTAACAGATTTTGGTATTGTACCTGTGAGTAAATTATTATTGAGTATGAGCTTGTTCAAATAACTCAAGTTACCAAAACTCCGAGGGATTTCACCTGTCAAACTGTTTCTACTGAGATCAAGCTGCTCCAAATTCTCAAGTTCACCAATAAGAGATGGAATCTCACCACTGAGGTAGTTGTTATGAACATCCAAAAGCTCAAGAACTGTGATGTTACCAATCTCCACTGGTAAACTTCCAGAGAAATGATTCATGTACAAATCAAGAAACACAAGATTCTGCAACTTTCCTATCTCTTTAGGAATCTGTCCTGAAAGTTGGTTTTCACCAACCCTCAACCTCACCAAAGACTGACAATTTGCAACACTTGAAGGCAACCTTCCTGTTAATGAGTTTCCAAGAAGAAGAAGCTTACTCAGCTTCTGCAAACTGAAAATCTCTTCTGGTATAAAACCTGTTAACTTATTCCTTGAAAGATCAAGTGCATACAGTTCTGTACAGTTTCCAAAAGAGGATGGTATTGTTCCAGAAACCAAATTACCCCACAAGAAAAAACTCTGCAGAAGCTTCAATTCACCAACCTGATAAGGAATTGTACCTGATAACTGATTTTTATCAAGCTGAACAGTTGCAAGGCTTGTGCAGTTACTCAACTGCCACGGTATTTCTCCGGTGAGCGAATTATCCGATAAATGAAGCTGTTCAAGAACAACCAGCTTCCCAAAATCCTCAGGTATTTCACCAGATAGATCATTAGAAGATGCATCAAATATAACAAGTGATGAACAGTTGGAAATTTCAGGTGGAATTTCACCAGTTAATGTGTTTCCCCAAAAAAGCAAACTAGTAAGTTTTTGCAACTTGCCTAATTGAAAAGGAATAGAACCAGTAAGCTTATTCATATGTAAATAAAGATTCCTCAACTCAGAACATAAACCAAGTTCTTTTGGTATTGAGCCAGAAATTTCAGTATCATAAAGTGCTAAAGTTTGAAGATTGATCAAATTACCAAATGTAGAAGGAATGGAACCAGAAAGTCCAGTGGCTGCTGCACCAAATGTTGTGAGGTTGGTGAGTTGTCCTAACTGTGATGGGATTTTTCCACTTAGAAAAGGGTTGCCACCTATCCTAAACTGTTGAAGTGATTTCAAAGAGCCTAACTGTGAAGGGATTGAACCATTTATAAGATTGTCTTGAAGACAAAGAACTTCAAGAGAAGTAAGGTTGGAAAGTTGTTGAGGAATGGTTCCTGTTAATCTGTTGGAGTTCAAGAAAAGGAACTGAAGAGAAGAGAGGTTTCCAAGTTCATCAGGAATGGAACCTGTGAGAGAGTTTGAAGAAAAGTCAAGAAGTTGAAGATGGGAGAGTTGACCAAAAGAAGGTGGAATAGAGCCAGAGATATTAGTAGAAGAAAGATTAAGAAGCTGAAGCATTGATAAAGATGATAGTTGAGGTGGTAAAGAAGAAAGATTAAGGAAAGTATCGGGGATAGAAAGGGAAATGACTCTACCTTGTGGAGAACAAGTAATGCCTTTCCATGAACAAGGTGTTGAGGTTGATGGATTCCATGAGGAAATAACAGAAGATGATGAAACAAGAGAAAGTAGGGCTTGTCCATCAGGTGAAAGACAAGTGAGTTGTTGTATGTTTGTTAAGCTAAAAAAAGAGAGTAACAAAAACAAGAAAGAGGTAGTAACACTAAAAGGGACAACAACATTGTTTTCCATTTGGGATTGTGAAAAATGGTTACTTGGAGTTTGAGATTATAACTAACTACTAGTGTGGAAGATGAGGGTGAAGGTGATAAAAGACTAGTAGTTGTTGTCCATAGGAGACAACATGCATGTGAAAGAGAGAGTTTGTATGCTTAAGTTTTACACAAACGTTTTCAACACTAGCATGTGAAACAAAAAGAGATAGTGTCAAGTGTATCTTTTAAAGAAGGAAGATATAATAGAATGGTAAAAAAGGAATAGTGTTTGTTACTTCTTAGCTTTACCAGAATGTACTACTAATACCTCTTCTACTATCTTTGATAGAGCCAAAAACCAAGCTTGTGATGGTGGTTCTGTAGTTTTGGTGCTATATGCTAATGGTACTGAGAATGGAGACATAGATAGAGATATCTAAATTATGACACTTTTGGTGTATGAAAACCTTATTGGTTTCCATGATTCGCGTGAGTGCTTACAGGTAATAATAACTAAGAAGTTTAGTAGTGAGGTAGTAGCTGAGCTTTTCTCAAGTTCAAAGCACTTTGTTGTTGAAGTTTGAAAACCTCTCCCATCTCTGTTATTATCTCTTGTATATTTATTTAATTTAATTATTTAAATATATTACTTGGGCTAATTTTTTTAATTCATTGGTTTGGCTGCATTGGTTGTGGTGTACATGTACCAAATTGACCTTTACTATTTGGATTAGATAGTTATGGAAGGGATGTATGAATAAGGATAGTGTTGACAGTTTGCCAAAATTAAGTGTAAGAAGGAGTGGGGCTCTCATTTTTGGTCTTGTAGTTGATTCAAATTCAATGACTGAATCATCAAACAAACCAAAATTCTTGTGCCACTGGTAAATTCTGCAAACTTATATATAACCTGTCAAAATTAACCAATTTAATTGATAAACTTATTCTTTCTTTCAAAATGTATAATTGTTTCATAGCAGCAAAGCTTATAGTGATTTTTCATTAGTTTATAGCAATGTCTAAATTTTACAAATTAGCCTTTGAGTTTATGGTTTATAGTTTATTAGTTAGTTAAATTATTAATTAATTTTATTAAACACTTCAAATTCAATTTAGTAGTTTATCTGCTATTAATTACATGTTCAAAGAGCATTAATTTTTCTACTGTACAATTTATAAATTTTGTTCATATATATTTAAAATTCAAATATTTTTCATGAGATATTAGTTTAATTGTAAAAGTTTCAAAAACAGTGGTAAAATAGTCATTATCAATTTTATAATAATAATTTCACATTTCCCCAATAATAAAATTAAATTTAAATATCACATGAGAGCCTTTACAATTGATTTCTGTTTGAATACAAAACTGACAGTGAAAATAATGTAATTTGGGGGGCCTGGGAGAGAGCAACCTTGGTGTAAATATCAGTCATCAATTGTGTAAAAGGACAAAATGTCCTTGTAGACATATTTTTTGGGTCCAAATATCATTGTAGAGTGTAGACTTGATTGCATGAATTTATCAATGTTCTATGAAATGCAGAATGTACTACTGTTACTTGCATCAATATAACAAAATTAATTAGGCACAGTGATAAGTTACAAGTATCACAAATCATAACTACAAGTAAGGTCTCCGATTGGGACATTGCAAGAGATTCAGAGCTGTGTGTTTATGTGCAAATTATGTCCATAGAGGTGGCAAGGTATTGCCTTCTTGGGAACAGAAAGAGTACTTTTATGATAATATAAGGAGTGAGGCAACTTGGGAGATTGTGAAAGGTTAAAGCCTAAAGAGTTTGAGTAAGCAAAACAATTTCAAATGTCCTTTTCTTAATTAACATAAACTAATCATCCCAATATTAAAATAAACTATATGCAATTGGGGCACATATTATGGGAGACGCAACTCTATTAAATTTGCATATAATCTATCAATTAAGGGTAAGATTCTAAACTTAAACATAAGTTACAATATGTGAACGAAATATCCAACTTCAATCACCTACTCTTTTTGTCTCAATTAAAAGTACTTTTACTTATTTTCACACTTATTAAAAATGATACTCAATTAACTACATTTAGTTTTCTTGATTTCGTAGAAAAAATAAATAATTTTATTAAATTATCTTTAAATTAATTATAACGGTCATCTTCTCACAACATTAATGAATTAATTCAAGGACATCTTTAAAATAATAATAACAAATGTAGATAGCTTAGTTGACATTTGATTATAATCAAGCCAAATAAATTTAAATATATTTTTTCTTCTTATAACTATATTTGGAGTAGTATTTCAATTTTAATTTACAATGGATGTGGGCTTAATTTTAAGAAAATATTATATTACATGTCTTACAATGAGTAGTTTATTTGATAACTTCATTCAAATTAAGAATAATATATAAATAAAATAGAGAAAATAGTAATTTTAACAAATTTATCCTATCAATGTATTTACTATTATCATAAATAAATAAAGTAGTAGTATTAAATTGAGAATTGTCCTCTTGTAATGTTAATTATAATATATAGTTAGAAAAATGTATTTAATAATTAAAAATTGAATGCGAGACTCATTTTGGGACTGCTACCTTACTATTATCATAAATGTATTTTTATAAATTTAGAAAGAATTACTAACGTTTTTATTATATTTCGTAAAAAAATATTTTTTATTATAAAATTTATTGTTGAAAATAATTATTGGAGTTAAAAATTCAATAAAATCTTATATTTTGATACATAAACACAATAATAATTTTAATAAAAAATACTAACAAATACTCTAAAGACATTTGTTAAATGTCTAAATATAAAAATAAAATCTTAAAAGTTATACATGTTATACTTTAAAGGTATCATTACAATTTTAGTTTTTCTGTTTTTATTGATTTACGAAATTGGTCCACCTATCTTAAAAGTTGATTTTTGGTCTTTTCTAATGTTTTAACTAAAAATAAACGGTGTGAGATACTCTAAAAAAATGTAACATATAAAATAATGATATAGAATTTAGCTTTTAATTTTGGAAAATTTTAGTTTAATTAATAACATATAAATAATTAATGCATCTAGATAGTTCTATATGATACAATTGTATGTCATGTCTTTTATAATATGTCAACTCATTACTTTTTAATTAAAAAATCTGAAAGAATAATTAAAATTATCGACTTTTAAAATAGAATGATCAATTTCATAAATTAATAATAAGAGAGAAATTAAACTACAATTAAAATTAATTTAAAAGAAAAAATATGTCGTGCTATTGTAATTATAGAGGAATTCCTGAAGAGAAACATACGGTTGAGAGGGACAAATTGGTATAGTAAATTTTGTTAGTTTTACTTTGTCCTTTCATGCTTTTTAATGTGTGATTACTGTTCATGGAGTGGAATTAAGAAAGGTTAGAGTTATTTGATTACCGAGAAAGAGGAGGTGGGTTTGTTTTGGGAGTGGAGTAAAAGAAAATTTTAAGTCACATGACATAGACAAAGAGATTTTGATTAAATTAGGGCACGGGTACCAATTAGAGTTTTTATTATGGTTCAAGTTTTGACTGTTTCTTGCAACAATTCAGCTGCACGAGGCTTATCTCTCATAAATGTCACAAAATTTTAGAATTGGGAACCTTTAGGGATGGTAGCTTTAGAACACTTATTAAAGATTCAAATGTACTACGGTCCCTTTTTATAATTTAACTCTTATTAAAAAAGACGAATAGTTTACTCTAGTTAATGTTGTAATTTTGTTAAAATAATTTTTTTATATGAATGTATTAAATTCCACTTTCTATATTTTAAGAAAATTAGGAATACTAATAAGGAATATGCGTAGAAAAACAATAATAAATACATTTAATAAATTAAAAAAATAAAAGCATGTTTATAATTAAGGACAAAGTTAGTATTACCTATGATTCTATCTATAAAAGAAAAACACAAAATATATATACAAATCTTATGTAATAAAATATTGTATTCATTAATTGTTTTAATTTTTTGAACATTGTCAGTCAATCACAACCGTCAGATTATTATAAATATTTGACATTTTTATTATAACTACTTTAAAAGTCACAACTATGAATGATTGTGATGTGTTGACAATATAAAATATTTTACACCGATAATGCATAATAATTAAATTATTTTACATATGAATTTAGTTTTTGTAAAAGCTTTTTATATTGTTAATCAATCACAACCGTCGAAATATTAGAAATATTTGAATTTCATCATAACTGCTTCAAAAATCACAACCACGAATAATTATGATGTGTATACTGTCACATGCGTACATTGTCCATGCATAATAATTAAAGTCTTTAAATATATTTTTATTGAAAATTGTGATACATTAAATACACATTAATAATATTAAAAAGAAAAACATATTAAATAATGATATTTAAATAATTGCATCTTAAAAGTTTTAACTTTTTTTATGTATCGGACCAATAAATTATTAAAAATTGTCATATATATAGGACCAAATGAAGTATACTATTATAAACATTCTATAATTTCTATTGAATAAGAAAGAAAAAAAAGTTGAGGCAAATTTTACGATAAATATTTGGTAAGTGGTTAATCGTAGACTGATACATAAAAATAATTTAAATTTTTTTATCATTGATCGCCAACTCATTTTGTAATTATAAATTAATTGTTTTTTTAGTCTTTACGATGAAGATAGTGACTCGATAAATGTAAATTTAAATGAAAGAAAATTAATATATCTCTCAAAACTAAAAATGTTAAATTAACATAAATCAATTCACTGTTTTAGCCGAATAGACTTAGAGAATCGTTAATTTATACTTATGAAGAGTTTTATCGACTGTTATTATAATTTTTAAGTGACTTTAAAAGCATTGGTCCCGTAACATTCACAAAAGGAAACTACTATTTGGCATTTTTGTGTACAACTATAGCTAGCATAAGATCCTCTAAAAACCCTAGTAGTAAGTTTAGCGGCTGGGCAAACACGACTTTGATCGAAGAAAATTGTCCAATATATCGCCTATTGCATATGTCACAACTATTCCATGAAATAAAGTGAAAAGAGTACAAAGATAAGAGGACTAAAAATAAATCACATTCTAATTGGAAATAATTTTATCTCTTTTGACGAATAAGATTAAAATTTTCTTGTATTTATTTTGTAAGTGTTGTTGAAATTAATATACTATATTACTAGTAATGATTTAAAAGTACAATTAAGGTTTTTATTTGTATCACGACAAATATTTGACAAAAAAATAAATAGTAGTGATCAATCCACTTATGAATAAGAAATACTCTGTAAATGAGTAAAATATGATGGTTCGTGACACACTTATAAAATTTGTTTTATTTAAAATTAATTAATATAATTAATTACAGATTTTTAGTTTTTATAGTAAAAATAGTTAATTAAGTTGACCGTGATTTTAGAAGAAAAAGGTTACTAAGATTGACATCAACTTTATATTTAAGATTGATGAGAAATCTACTATAATAATGTGCATAGCATAACATAACTCAAAACTCTTACATAAGAGTGAATATCATGTATCAGATTCTTGCGATTGTGTATAATTTTTTTTACTATTTCATATAAAAAAAGAACTTAATATTTATCAATGGAATTAAGTCTTACTAATCATCTCAAGTTTACTTTAATGTCCCACTATATATACATAATATATCATATAGTTCTATATTTCATCTAAAATAAACAAATATATATTTAAAAATTTAATATATTTAATATAAAATTTAGATCAAATTTATCAACTACTTTTATATTATTTTTTGTTTATATTTCATTTCAGATGAAAGATTACTTATCAAGCGTACGTAAAAATTAAAATAAAGTTTGCTAAATATTTTTATTGAATTTCATTATGATGATATACGACTCATGTTAGTTTATAAACAATTTGTTGATTGAGTTGCGTGGCATTTCCTTATTAGACATTAGTGATCCATTAAGATAAGAAGCTGGACTTAAAAGCAACCAAAAAGACAGAGCCAGAACTCTGCGTATTACAGTGAACTCCGCAGGGAACATGTACCTGTTATTTTATTCATTAGCTTTGTTTTAGTATAAAAATTATATTACTTATTTTCTAAAATAATTGATAAAAAAATTTGTTTGAAAATAACTAATCATTTTAAATTTACAATATGTTTATTTTTAATGGTATTATTTAATTAATATTATTTATATTATTTTCAATATAATATTTTTTATTATATATTTATAATGTACCAATGATAATTTAGTAAAAGTAATATACAATTTTCTTAACATGTGTAAAATAATGAAATCGCGAGTTAGAAATTTAATTATGCATTTAAGCATGAGTATACAACTAAACATCTTAATATGCTGAGCAATCCACGTAAAGTGTAATAATAAACTATTTTATAACTATATAAAGACAAGGACTGATTTAAAACTCTAACTAGATGATGGAGCAGGGATTCAAATCCTTTACAGCGATTGCAGAGCCATTACTTTTTTTTAAAATTAAGGTATCTTTGCACGAAAAGATTAAACTGCACATCCTTAAATAAAATATGCTATGTAGTTGTAGTCGCTTCTATTTGCATGTTACCAGCAATCTTATGTTGAGGTACAAGAAATTGATTCTGAATGTTAAGGATAATTATTTAAGCATGTATTCTACTCATACTAAAGTTCATAGAGCCCCAAACCTTATAATGGTTATAGAAAGTACCGTTTTTTTTGTAATTAAAAAGTACCCGTTTGATCACTCGGAGATTCATTTAGTATTTAATTACCAATTAATTTATTACCAGGTTCTTGCAGCTAGAGTTGTATTAATTTTTTGTTGTTGTTGATAGTACTAGAGTTGTATTTTTTTAATGTACAAAAAGTAAACTATAGTGAAGACGACAAAAGAGATCAAGTTACCATGTATACGTGTAAAACAAACAGTGTAGTATTTTTATTTATTTTATGTTAATATGTACAGAAAATCTTCACAAAAATATAACTCCATCAAAACAAAAAATGTGTTCAGAAAATGGGTTAAAGTTAAAAATTGGGCCGATCCAAGACAATTTGGCGAGATTTCAGGGCAATTAGATGAGGACTATTTTATTGGGCTATTTGGTTTTTTTTCCTTGTAGTCCAGTTTAATTGTTGTAGAATCTCCATTGATCAAAAAATAAAAAGATGGGGAAAATTGGATTTCCTACCCCACTTTGACTTATACCCCCAAAAATAATAAAAACCCAAAATTATCCATCTCAATTTCATTCTAATCCATACTAAAAAAAATTTACTCTAAAATCTACCCATCTCAACTAAAATTCCAGTACGTTAATTTTTTGCCAGAAAAAACCGGTATGCAAATTTAACTACTGGAAATTTCATTTTGCCAAATTTCTGGTAGTACAAAATACATACCGGAAGTTTCAAATCATCAAATTTCCGAAAATTTGTATTACCGGAAATTTGGCAAAATGAAATTTCCGGTAGTTAAGTTTGCATACCGGTTTTTTCAGACAAAAAATTAACGTACCGGAAATTTGGTTGAGATAGGGTAGATTTTAGAATAATTTTATTTTACTGTGGATTGGAATGAAATTGAAATGTGTAATTTTAGGTTTTTATTATTTTTGGTGTATAAGTCAAAATGGAGGGTAAGAAATCTAATTTTCAAATATGAGAATTGTGCCAGGTTAGAGGTGAAAATTAACTTTGAGTAAAATAATTTTATAAAATTGACTTTAATCAAAAGTAAGATGAAGGGATATAATTTATTTTAATATATTTGAATGTTTTCAAGTATAATCTATTATGTCTCTATAATTAATTATAACTATAAGTTAAACTTTGAAGTTTTTTTCTGTAAAAAAAAAAAGAATTTAGAACTTTTGTCTCTACAATCTATTTTTCAACACACTTTTATACTAATGTATCCATACACAAATCACATGTATGTGTTATGTGATGATCTATGAAAATTGTTAAAATAATTATTGAATATTTTATTAATCTTTTAGAGTGTATTTGATTTGTTAAAAAATAATAGGATACACAAGATAATTTTTTATTATACCATGTTTGATTTAAAAAAGACTTAACAAAATAAAGAGTAAAAGATTGAACAAAAATAAAAATATTGTGACTCACTAAATCTTACGATAACTTTTTGTCTTAAATACAAACTAAAAAAAATATCAAAATATTTATTTTTTTTATTTTCTAAAAGAATTATTATATCTCTAATCTTTAAGGTTCATATCTCTTCTCCTCATATTTCTCCCTCGTATATCTCCATGGTGTCTCATACCTTTCCCTTCTCCTCGTATATTTAATCTCTATATAATTCTTTTATCCTTCCCTCTCCCTCTATTTTCTATTTAGTCTCTCTTATGTCATGTCATGTCTTAGCGAATCAAAGTCGCTGACGTGACATACATCTTTTCTAATAAAAAAATAATAGATAAGTATTTTGATGGACGGTCGCACACCTCAAATTGAAGGAAATTTATGCAATTATACAAAATTGAGAGGCAAAAATGACATACCATTATAATTTCGAGTAATAATGGGCGATTAAACTCATTTTCCATCTCTATATCGAACCCGCATCCCTATATACAACAACACCAACCTTCACTCTCACTCCCATTACTTCTCTACTCCAAACACTTTCTAAACCCTAGCGGCACCAATTCCAATACAAACTCTCTCTCTCTCTGTACAGATCATGGCCGATCCCGAGCACCACGAAGAGGAGGAGACACCAGTCGTCGGCGATGACGAAGATACCGGAGCTCAAGTCGCTCCCATCGTCAAACTAGAGGAGGTTGCCGTCTCAACCGGTGAAGAAGACGAAGAAGCCATTCTAGATCTGTAACGTCCTTACATTTTTCATCATTTCTCAATTTCCTTTCATTTTTAGGGTTTTACCTTACATCGATTATTGTTTTTCATTGATCGCAGCAAATCTAAGCTTTACCGTTTCGACAAGGATGGAAATCAGTGGAAGGAGAGAGGTGCCGGTTCTGTTAAGTTCTTGAAGCATAAGGCTACTGGTAAAGTTAGGCTTCTCATGCGGCAATCCAAAACCCTCAAGATCTGCGCCAATCATCTCAGTATGTGATTTCTTCCTTTTTTTTTTTACTAAATCTTCGTTTCGTAATTTTGATTTCGAGATTTTTATTGTTCTCTCGATTGTGTTACAGTTTTGGCTACGATGAATGTCCAAGAGCATGCTGGGAACGAGAAATCTTGCGTTTGGCATGCTAGGGATTTTGCTGATGGTGAACTTAAGGATGAACTTTTCTGCATTCGTTTTCCATCTATTGAAAGTAAGTACAAGTTTTCAAGTTGCATTCTGCAGATGGATTTTTGTTGACATGCTCTGCTATTATGCTTGGTGTTTTCATAGTTAGCTTTATTAGCTTTATTTAGATCAATTTTGTGATTCACTCCTAGATAATGTTTGTTGGTATAATTTTAAATGTCTTTGAATTATCTGTCACCAGTTGGCTACTATTAATTGATTTGCCTATTTCTGTTTTGTAATTGATATGTTGACAATGTTGATCTGTGAAGTTCCTCCGTTTTGTTTGGTACTTCAGATACTCGGAATTGTTGTATGTTTGATTTGTTCCCTCAATTTGAACTCTTAATGATCTAAGCACAATGCATTGTTCTGCACCTAGTGTCTCCCTGAAACTTAAGCATCCGTGTATTTGTTTTTTTCCAATTGTGAAGTTTCTTATGATGAATCTCTTATTAATCACTATCCTTGCTAAGTTTCCACGAAGTTTCCTAACGAGCTGAGAAACAAACTCTGTAGTTACTTTATTTAATTTTATGCATTACTCAACCATATTGCGAATTAGCATCTGAAAGATTTCATTGAATTAACTTATTGGGCTTATGGTAATTTTGACATGTTCCACTTGTCAATGTCATCACATCCTTTGTTCATTTTGATGTTTGGTCTCCTTGTAGTTGGCCATACGTTAAAGAAATTTTGTTATGAAGTGTCATTAGTAAAGGTATTAAATTAGATATCTGAACATTCTCCTGGTTTCAAAGAGTGTCCTCTAAAACAACACTGTTTGTGAAGAAAGTTCTTGTTCGTTTTCTTTCAATTCAGTTTGTATGATTGGTTCCTATTAGGAGGCAGACAATCACATTTTCTTTCTGATTTTAAAATGCATATATGACCTCAGTCAAACAACTATTTTTATGAATAGTAGTTAATAAATATTTTAATGTCTTTGATGATTACACTTTAGTCATGAAAAAATCTCAATGTATGTTCTCTTTTTGTCAGAGTTTTAATGATGTGTGTGTGTAGTATTATTTTCACAATTAAAATTCTGAATAACAAATTCTTACCTGGCCCTTGAATTTGATTGCTGCAAATTGAATGTGAATATGTGATGATTGTCACAGATTCTGAGTTAGCATAAGTTTCAGAAGTTCACGCCATCCTTGACATGACACAGTTAAAATTTCGTGCCATATGATAACTTAATATCATGAATTTCCGTCTATTTTCTTTGACTGTGCAATGACTTTATTACACTATTACACGCTCTTTCTCAACATCTTCAGCATAAATAAGATTACCACTACATGAGCACTGCCTCTACATGAACTATGTATTTGAATTTATTGTTATTAAAAATCATTGTAGGAAGTTCTTTGCCCATAAGAGAACTTGCTGATTTTGTAAGATTTCTATTACCTGTACTGTATGTAGGCTGGACTAAAAATAGACTTATAGATAACTGATTTAGTAAAGATAATCCACCCCAATTGAAGTTTAGTAAAGGCAACCCACTCCAATTCAATTTCAAAGATTAAGTACATGTAGTCAGTGTTGGTGTCAGAAGTTAAATGTTATTTCCAGTTATCCCTTGTACAATGTGCACAATCTATATAATCATTTGCATGTACTCTGTTTGGTTGGAGGGTATAGGAGTATTGCAAGGGTAGTTCTTTAACCGAACGTCTCATTTGCTTTGGCCAAATATCAATATGCTGTTGTGTTTGCCGTATTCTTTTTAAATTTACCATTTCTTTGTCTCTGCCAGATTGCAAAAGCTTTATGGAAACATTCCAAGAAGTTGCTGAGTCCCAGAAGGCAGAGGAAGAAGAAGATGCATCAGCTGCAGCTGGTCTTGTTGAGAAATTGAGTGTTGAGGAGAAGGCTTCTGATGCAGAGAAGAAAGACGAAGAGAAGTCTGAGGAAAAAACTGGTGAGGCAAGTAAGGCAGATGCAGATAAAAAAGTTGAAGAGCCTGCTTCCTCTGCTTGAGTATTATTATTTATTCATATTTCATACTACTTTGCAATCTGACAAGGTTGTGGTCGATGTTTTTGCCGTCCATGTCTTTGGATACTGTCATACTTATAGTCGTCAGATTGTCACTGTCCTGCAACTGAGCTGTTTGTGTCCTCTTGAGTTTTTATCAGAAAAGCTAAATTAGGGTTGGGTGTGAATTTTGAGACTTGAACTAATTGAGCTTTCTCGGGGTCTTGGAGTTTTTACTGTTATAGTTATTTTCATTCTATCTATGTATTTGTTGCAAGTAATGAGTCGTGTTGGTTTGGGAGGCTGCAGGCGAAAATGGTAAGTCATAAACAAAGGTTTTGGATACAATTTGTTTGAGTTTCACATTTTGGCTAAAATACATTGTCTTTTATTTTTTTGTTTGGGCTCTTCATTTTTAAAATTTTAATTAGATCTTGCTTTAGTTTTTTATTCTGTTTAATTCCGGTCGGTTATTTAGCTAAAAGTTATGCCAATATGGGCTCTAATTTAAAAATTTAAAAGTTACCTGGTCAAGTTTAAACTATAAAATAAGGGATAAAAATTTATTTTAGTTTCCACGTTTTTTAGTACTCTGATGACTTGGTTTCTGCATGCCAAGCAAGTTTCCCTCCCATTAGTTTCCTGTTAAATTTTTACGACAGTGCTGAGTTTGAGAGGAATATGACAACATTGTCCAGCTAATTTTTGTTATTAGTAATAAAAAAAAAGAGTAAACAATTTTGAGTTTTGAAATCATCCATGTTTTGCGATTTGAGATTTTACCGACATTGTGCAGGCATATTATATTAGGAGGCTATATTTTTGTGTGGCTAAATTTAGAAGGCAACATTAGTTTGCGATTTTCACATAACATAACCTGATGCAAAATCTTGATTTTGTAAAAAAAAAAAGACAAATAGTTTTTTATTTTTTTTTCAGTAACGTTAAGTTCGTCATGTTCGTAAATATTTATACAAAATTTAAGTTTTTTTAATTTCTTTAATAAACTCGTGTAATTTTTAAGGAATTTTTATTGTAATAAATATAATAAAAATCTTCAATCAAATTTTAAAAAATTAATTATATAAAAGAGAATTCGAGTGAGATAAATTTTAGAGTATTTAAAATTAAATATAAAATTCTCTCTATTTATGTAATGAAATCAACATACACAGAATTTATTATGTTTGTTATTTATATGATTAATAATAAAATTAATGGTACTATTTTAAAAATCTGACTAATGAAATGAAGTTACCGACTAAAAATAGTTGAACATTATAACTTTTATAAATATTGAACTAACTTGATATAAAAAAAAAATTAGATGATGGATTTGATATTTAAGTATAAATTAAATGATTACACTATGCATTTTGTCAAAAAAATAAATAAAAAATTAGCTTTAGTTTTTTCTCTCACTTTTTCCTATATTTAATGTATGGTTTGGTCTTGTGGTGCGGTGAAAGAAACTACGGCAGAAAAATGACGACATTAACTTCTCGTTCTGATATTTACGATGGAGAAGACACTGGGACTTGGAAAATCCAGTCAAATGAGCATTCCAAACACACACTTAATCCAAAAAGACTAATAACAAAACAAAGGAACAACCTCCAATTCCTATTGGCTACAACTACTAAAATTAAATATTATACTGCGGTTCTAATTCATAAAGAGACAAAAGCAAATAAAACATTAAGATGAAAAAATCAAATAAAAAATTGAGTGAATGGGGGTAATTACAACTTGGATTTAATTTTGATCTTCACAAGGTAGAAATTTTACACCATCATTTAACAATATGTTTTAAAACATCATTAAATGAATCTTTTGAATTAAATCGTCAATAGTGTCAACACATAATTAGATGATAGTGTAAGAAACTTCTGTGACAACAAATCAAAATCAAGTTACTTTAGTTTCCCCTCAGAATTTACATCCAACTATATGAATCTATCTATAGTATGATGCTTAAAATGGAGGACAAAGAAATTGAAGAGAAATTAAAAGGTGAAAAAAGAATAAAAGTGAATCAGGCAGTGATTCTTTTCACCACATACTTAATAGCTCGTGCTCTTTATGTGCCCAAACAATATAGGTGAACAACGACAGCATCAAAAGCGTCTCCACTCGAGGTCGAGGACGCTCTTCAAGCTTTTTTTTCTTTCAAAAAGGCAAACCCATCATGGGACCGATGATCGATGCAATGTCGGGTTCTCTCAATTGAGCTTCTCTTAGTGAATAATTTCTTTCATGCTCTTGTGTCAACTTGTTTCATAATCATTTTTCAAACTTAAACCACTTCCAGTTTGCATAATAAAGTTCTTCATTTTCAAAGGGCAAAGCACTAGTTGGCAAGGGTCCTGATAATCGTGTAGTGACCATAGAATGAGGTAGCTTTTGCTTATATTTCTTTGCCATCATATCAGCCTCTAGATATACTTTCTTTTGTATGGCCAAAAAATAAATAAGAATATATCATGCTCAATCCATCTAAAACCATAAAAGAAGCTTGATAGGAACATACTAAACAAATAAGTAATTAAATAAACAAATACCTCTTTATTTGAAAGAAAAAGGCCAGGTTCACTTTCAAGGTCTGCAATGCTGCATGGTAAGAAAAACGACATGCCATCAGCACCAATATATAACACTAACTTAGATCATCTCCAATGTGGTACATCATTGGAGGTTCGTAATCGTAACTCCTTTTGTTAGGCGTGTCTATGCCACATCAGATTTAATAACTCTCTTTTTATTTTAATGGTGCATTATTTTAAGAATTGAAAAGGATCTCACAAGTTAGTTTGATGTTGTTGGTTCTGCTAAAAAATATATTAATGCTAATAATGTGGTTCTTATAGAAGAACCATTCTTAGAGCTCAATTCTAAATCACCTTGCTCCAAGGGTGAACAGTGAATACTTTTCTTGTAGTTTTGTTATCTGAGTTCTTCTTGGAAACGCATGTTAAATCTGGAAGAATTTTCACTTTAGATGAATAAATCTTCGAAGTGGGTTAAGCTTCCTTTACACGCCTCATGCTACCTCACTCATTTGTTTATATGTTAACGAAATAAGCCCAATTAACCCGGACAGCGTTAACACACCCAACAATTACAGAAGGAATTAGTTAAAGTCAAATCCATTACCTGAAAGAGATTTTATCAGGGAACATTGACTTAACAACAAGAACCTTAACCTCTTCATCAACAGAAAGTATGTCACTGACAGAAGTAACTTCAGCTCGACTGATTTTGGAAACATGCAGCAACCCACTGAAAGGAATCCAACACGTTCATTTGGAATGACAGGTTATATCCAAAATTAATAATTAAAACTCATGAAAGTCAATGTAGAAATCTTGTAGATGAAAAGTTGCAGTACTTGATATTTAAAACCATGACAGCATGGGAGAGAATAAAGAAAACTATGTGGTAACAAGTACTGCAACTTGTATGAAACTGAGCAGGGATTAAGGTCTTGAGGATGCCAAACCAAAAAGGCTATTGAAATCAATAAGTTTTTTTTTTTTTAACAGGCACCTAGCTGGTTCCTGATTCAACCAGTAAGACAACAGATTTGTTCTAATCCGGTTTTCAAAACATTAATCTTATGATAATTAGGAGGTTCCTAATACCAAACCAATATATCCCTAAAGGCTCATGCACAAAGCAAAATAATACTTGAGCACATTATAAAACTAGAATTAGTTTTCTTATTTTTCTGGGTGATTAGAAGGAACATATCACTCTACCATAAGGGAGTAGCTTGATTTTTCAACTTGGCAAAGTTGTGTCAGGGATATTAAACTAATCATGTACCAGCACCTAACATGTTATTGCCACTTTAACCTAGTAACAAAACCTTTTGCATGAAGGAGGAATCTAAGAGATGTGAAACATTCATGTGCCTGAACCTAACAAGCAACAACTAAACCTTTTTGACAAGGTGAATACTCAAATTAATATTCACAAAAAATTACTCAATTCAATTCAACAGTTTTAAATGCAATTTCAGCAGTGAATAAATGGAAAAAAGGAAACATAGATGCAATCCACCATATAGATAGCAATGACTTGCCAGTTTATTTCTTTAGTGTTAACACAGCTCAGAACAAGTTCACCAAATTCAAAGATTAATAATATGTTTTATTGGAAGACATATATATGTTGGTGTGCCTGATTTATCTAGTGTGTTATCATCAATCAAATGAAGGAAATCAATGATATTTTCAATGGTTTAATATCTATATTCAAGCTGTTACTCACCTTCTGTTACTTCTTCCTATCTTAATTTGGGCCCCATATGGAAAGATCTTTTTTACAGTTCCATCTAAAAGTGTCCCCTCGTGAAGACATAGCTTTTCCTGCATACATTATGCACAGCAGGAATTTCAAACGATTAAAATGCAGAGAGCAAGACTTAAAAACTTCGAAAACATTGATGCAAGAAAGCAAGGTAAAATAGGAAATAACAGATTTGAATACTAACCCAAGCTTCTTTTTCACTAAGTACCAGAGAGTTTTTAGCTTCATCTATTCGTGTGATTTCTACATACATACGACGGCCTACCTACATCATTATAATCAAGTAGTAATAAGAAGTAAGAAAGACAAAACAAGATTGATGATAGAAAAAACAAATGTATTCTATCTATTAAATAACAGATAGTACAATCACAGAATATCGACAAAAGCTTATAAGATAAGTAACTATCCCGTAAAGAAAAAATGATTTTTAACTTGGCAAGATTAAAGCTCCAAAACTGCAGCTTACATTTTCTTTCATTTCTGTAAAGCTATTTACTCTCGTCACAAGCTCAGCTTTGGGTAGAAAAGCTCGCAAACCCTGCACATCCGAATTCATGAAAGAATAAGCAGTTATTCAAATGCCACACGAACATAAATTTCAAGTCAACAGGACAGACCTCAATCGTTGTTAGCAGGCCTCCAGTATTCCACTCTGTAATTCTAACCACAATAGGCTCATTGAGCTGTTGTATCTGCCCCAAACATTATAAAAAGAAGATTAAAATCTCATCAGCATGAGAAATATGTTATTTGACTTGACAAAGTTAAGATTACTAAACATTGATAAACATAGTTTATAAGATAATGAGCATCAATTTAGTTATTAGATAGCATACATTTCCTTTATTACAATAATTTCAGTATAAATAAATATGATGAAACATTTGGGCAAAATACATCTTGTAGTCCTTTAAGTTACACGAAAATATCATATCGATCCTTTAACTTTTTTTTTTTTGTAACAAGTGAGTCTTTTATGTTTGTAAACGTTACAATGTTGAACTATTTTTAGTCCTAACCTCATATCAATCATTCGCTGTTAGAGATTTTTAAAATTTTACTATGAGTTTTGTTATCGATCATATAAAGAACAACATAATAAATTTTCATGTGATTTCATGATCTGGATTAAGAGAGTTTCGCGTTTAATTTCAAAAACCCTAATATGTATCTCACTCGAATTCTCTCTAGTTTAATTATTTTTCTAAAAATTGATTGAGGTTTTATGTTCTTAAGATTACTTTAATCAAAACCCTTTAAGAATTACACGAGTTTATTAAAAAAATTGGGAGAATTTAAGAATTCAATTTAGTTGGTTTGAAATTAAGATAATCAGTGCAAATATTTACAAACATAAAAGACGAATTTGATACCAAAAGAAAGTTAAAGGACTAAGTTGTTACAAAAAAAAGATAAATGACTAATCTGTAATTTTTGTGTAACTTAAAGAATCACGAGATATATTTTCCCAAACATTTGTCTACCATGTTGATATGAAATAAATAATAGATGCCATTTTTGGTTCTCCAAACATTTACACCAAGTCATACAAGTCCTCAATTTACAACATTAAAATTTTCATATAAAACATCAAATTGATCCTTCAAGTTACATTTTTACCATCAAACTGGTCACTGTGGTCAGTAAAAGTAAAACATCATTGAAAGAAAAAATCAATGGCAATAGCATTAATCATCATTGAAGAACCAACTTGGTGTTTGCTAATAAATGGAAGACATATACGGTTTCATGTGTATATTTGGGGGACCAAAACTACTGTTTTTTTGTCATACCGTAGAGAAAAGGGACATTGGTAAACCGTAGTTCGATTAGGAGGTAAATAAAATCTAACCAAAAATTATTTTGGCTATGGTTTAAACATCAAAAGTATTTTGCTCAATAATGAACTCTTCTTTTTGGTGTTAATCCTCCTGTTCCCAAGGGAAAGGAGCTATAGTAATTTGGAGATTGACCAAATAAAATTTAACTAAGGATTGTTCCCGTCAGGATTTGAACTCGGGTTCTCTCGAAATATTCGTCCTTAACTCTTCCAACTAGTCATTAGAACTACTTAATCCAAATCATAAACTCGACATGGAAACTTAGAATATCTACTAAACTAAACATTGGATTGGGATAAAAAAGGACTGAAAGAAAGAGAAAAACCTGCCTCACTCGATGCCAAGCAATCCGGCGAAAGAGCCTTCTAGTAGAAAGCAATGGTCTACCACTAAGTGTTCTACCTAAAACCTCAGCAAACAAAATGGTTCCAGTCTCTACAACAGGTCTTCCTGACATTGGTACTCCACTCATTGCTTCATCATTCTTAACAATCCCCATCTTTCCTTGAACCATAAAACTCTCTGCATCCCTATTCACATCACATAACAAATTCTCCATTTCTCTACCGTTCAAGGGAAGCACTTCCTTGGTTAACATTGTACCTAGTAAGTCAGCTCCAACATTCACATCAAGCTTGTTTTCATTACCAGAAACAACAACACCAACTACAAAATCACCAGGTTTAGGCTCATAGTACTCAACATTAACCTTCTTATCTTCTTCTTTTTCTTCATCTTCTCTTTTTTCAATCTCATCACTCACATAATCTTTTTCTTCAGAAACTTCCAATACCTCATTACCTTCTTCTTGTTCTTCTTCAACCTCTTTGATAGAATCAGTACCTTTGAAAAACTTCAAAAAGGGTGCTAAAACTTCCTCTTTGGAAGGTTTCTCTTGTTCCAATTCAACTTCAAAAACAGGTGAAGGCTTGTTTAACAGCTCAAGGCTTTCAACTTCTTGGATTTCGTCATCAATTGCTTCTTTACTTGAAAAACCATCAAATCCACTATTCCTGGAGCAAAACTTGAAGTGGGTATGACTCAAGATAGAAATTTTTTTAGAAAGCATTGAACCATTAGGACGAAAAGAGCAAAATTTGTTGTTGGGTGTTGGAGATGGGTGTTTTGTATGTGATTTTTTGTTGGTGAAAATGAAGGAGTTACAGTGAAAGCATAAGGAAGACTTACAAGGTTGAAGAAGAAGAATAAATGACATCTTTGTAGGGTGAAGCTGAACAAAACATTAGCTTTGGTTTTCAAGTTGACACGACAACAGCAACAACAATAACATTGATTTTTGTTTTATCCTTTTGCTTTTGATTTTGAGGGTTCATGTCTCTCTGCCTTTCTTTTCTTCTCCTTGATATTTCTACTTTTTTTTTTTACTTAAATTAAATAATCTATGGTATTTGGGGGAAACTCTTTAGACCATTTAAATTCTCTTTTGCTGGTTTTTATTTATTTATTTATTTTATAATAAAATTCAATCTACAATGTTTTTTAAATTATTTATCAATCTACTCTACACTACTTTTTAGATAATTACTGATATCCTATGATGTAATCATGTGTTAATTATATATATATATATATATATATATATATATATATATTTATTTAATTTAATAGAAAGTTGCATTTTAATAAATATAATTATATCTTTGTAATGATAAAAAAAAAAAGTGCATTTCTGGGTCGGAAAGATGATTTGTAATTGTTGACATAATTTGTAATTATGATTATATTCTGAGACATGATTCCATAACAAATAAATTTTTATTTGATAGTTTGATTGAAGACGAGAAATGTTAAGATTTAAGGTGTGTAACTATTGTTTGGTTTTTAAAATTTGGGATGGTTTGTTGAGATGGAGGTTGATTGTTGATGGATGATTCATCTATGATTGAAAGAAAATAAATTGCACTTAACAAACAAACGTGAGGCAACACGCAAAAAAACACAAAGCAAACTCTCTCTTCATCTCATCTGCCCTAACTTACCTCTACATCAAATGCAATGGTATGAACTATGAACCTTCTAGTTTTAATTACTTTTGAACATGAATTGGAATGAATTAAAATGAATTATTATTATTTTGTAATATATGTATATAAATTTTGTTTTTCGATTCAGGATTGTGGTGATAATAATGATGAGTTATTAAAAGTGATGAACAATTTCAAGGCTCTAAGCATTGATACCGGATGTGCTAAATTAAAATTCAAAGAGTTATTTGAAGGATTTGAAAATATAAAATTGAGAATCAAGTCGTTGATGATGCGGAAGGAATGCTTGACGAAATTAAAAATATAAAGTTCAAGCTTCAACTCATTATAGACGCTTTCAACTTAAATTGAAAATATAGAGTCCATGTATCAACTTTTTAATAAAGTTATTGCTTCTTTTAGATAATATTCACACATATGATTAATAAGTGTAATTGATGTATGAGTATTATTAATTACTCTTTTTGTATAGATGGATATTTTTAATGTATTTTTTTTATCGGGTAATATTACGTTGGTATTGTTATTATTTTAATAATTTTTTAATCTCTTAATCACTCAGGTTTTTTAGAGTAATTATTTGAATTACGAAGAGAGGGAAAATTGAATTCTTAATCTTTTTATCACTTTGTTATTTAAGTGTCTCACCTCAATGATGAAACTAAGTTTATATCTCTTAGATGTATTTAATATTAACTTTTCCAAGTTCAATACAATTAATAGTTTAATAGGAGATATAATATTTGAGAAATGAGTAGTAAATATATATTGAGAAGAAGGTTAAAATTCTTTCTAGACATGTAAACGTGTTTTCATTTTAATATTGAAGAATTTAATTAAGTCCGCTAAAAGGATAAGGAAAATTAAGTAGTACTAATTGATTACCACATACTACTTTATGTTGTTCTCTTAATCTAATTATATACTCTTTATGTCCAAAAATACAAATAAAAATTGATATATTTTATTCAAAATTTAGACAAAATCCATTGTATAGTTTGAGTTTTGATATTTTCTTTTTATAAATTAAATATGAGTAAATGATGTATTTTGTTTGTAACAATATTGATGGAGGTTAACGTTTGATGCTATTTAAGTGGAGGTCCATGTAGAAGCGACACCTCTATTACTACGTCTCTAATAAGTCTCTTAAGTAGCAGTAGTTTTGATCGAAGAAAAGATGTGATGTGAGATAATAATCTTAGTATAAAACCACTTTGGGATTGTACACGTTATAAATACATCAATGCCTTGCTGCATTGTTATCTGATTGTCATTGATGCTCTAATGTACAGATTCAACAACACTTTCATAATATTTTGTTTCAATGAGCTTGAGAACTAATTAGCTGTTAAAAGCATTTTTTTTCAAAAACACCTTTGGGTTTAGATTGTTGCAGCTTTTCAGGTCATGATTTTTGTCTCTTTTACTTGTTGCATTGATAAATTCTAGTATGTCTAGCTTCCCAGATGATTGGATCATCACAATTAATTTATCTAATCTATATATATCAATTTTTGATTTAATTGTCTTTTATAAAAAAGAACAGATGTATTCATATAATTTTTATAAACATTCCAGATTTTGTTAGATTAACTTCTCATTGTTGGCTGCAATATTATTTTCTGTCTATCATTTGTCAAAATTACTTAGGCTTGATGATACAGCTGAATCAATAAATGCTTTTGTAAGCAATGTTTTAAAAATCAACTCGGATGATTGGTTCGATTGGGAACCAGGTCTATGACTGATTCGATTATTTTAAAAAACCTTTTATCAATAAAAACTTAGAAAATTGGTTTGAACCATGTTAGATCGGTCGTTTCATTAAACTAAAGCCAATTTAAAAAAACCGTTAGGTTATTTTTGACCCATATTATTTATTTTTGCAAAAACTTCAGTTTTTTAAATTCAAAAATATAAAAACAATTTTTTTAAAAGTAACTTTAACAAAAAAAAACCTTATTCCCATAGTTAATCGGTTGGTCTATTATAAAATTTGATGTTTGAATTTATAAATACGAAGACTTATCTTTATTATAGATTTTAACATAGATATTGAGTATTTATTATAAATTTTTACATTAAAAGTTATGAAGTTTTAATATTTTTATATATTTTATATATTTTATTATTATTTTTATTATTTATTTATTGAACTGTTCAACCATAGTTCAACTGATTAAACCAATTGCATTATGATTTAATTTCCAATCCGATTTTTTAAAACATTGTTTCAAAGTTTCATCGCACATGAAATTGGCTGATGTCAATGCTACAGAGAGGAATGATATTGGCTGACATAAATGTTAGAGAGAGGAATGACGATATCTAAGTAACTGGCATAGGAGGAGGGGTAAAATATGATCAGGTACAAGTTGTGAAAAGATCAGTAAATAGTTTGATACAAAATATGGCATGAAAATGAATATATAAAGTGGGTACTGTTTATTTCTATTGGAGGTTTACATTGTGTGAAAATTCTAGTTTATGTTGCTGAAATCTAACTTTTTTAATCTGTTTTTTGGTCAGTGTCGGTTATATGATAAGTGCTGAAATAGATGTAAAATTGTTTCAAACTGAATATCACACAAATGGAGTTATGTTTTCAAATTGTGTTCTCTTTATATTGCATTTCTCACAAATGAACTTGTTTGTTGTATCCCTCTCTTTATGTCCTCTACCATCCCCTTTTGGTTTTTGATTTGTCTTGAGTAGTTTTGAATCTTTTGTTTTGATATCAATTTTGGCTTGTCTTTACTCTTTTGTACTTTTGGTGGGTTAAGGCCATTGTTTTATTTCAAGGCTTGTACTCAATTTAAAACATCTGATTCATTTCAAATTTTATTTGTTGTGTTCAAGTCTAGAAGTAAAGCACATTTGTTCAATGTTGAGGATACCTGTCAAATTTGATTTTCTAAATTTTAGTGTTGTAATCTATATCTAGTATCTTATAGTACTTAAATAAGTGTTTCAAAAACAAGGTCGATTGACTATCATACATAAAAAATAATGTATTGATGTTTTTATTTGAAGTAGCAACAATCTACACATTTTGTTTTCTAATATTTAACTTCTATTAGGCCACATACACCAATCTAGTTATTTTCTTGAAATAAGGTAGAGTTCATACTAATTGTTCTTGTCTAGATGTTTTTTTTTTTGTTGGATTATGTTTACCAAATCAAATTTGTAAAAAGAACGATCCAATTAGAGATTTTCATTATAATCGTGGTATATATTGTAACCAAAATGAGTACATAAAAGTCTAAGCAAAGCTAAGAAAAAGCTAATTAAAAATATTTTGTCGATTCATTTTTTTTTTAACATTTATACACATTAGCGACATTTTTTGCATGTTGTTAAAAAACATGGGCAAACATTTTTTTACTTATAAGCTAAATGTAAAAAAAACACAAAATTGGTAACATTTTTTAAATGTTACTGATAATACTCTAAATTGTTACTAAAACTATTTAGTAGCATATGTTTTATTTAACATTTGATCGAAATTAAATCTAAATTTTTACACTATTAATACAATTTTCTTAATTATAAGGACAAAAATAA